>JANJXV010000080.1:2450000-2565000 GCA_024803745.1 Megascapheus bottae
GGTTAGGGGAAGGATTAGGGTTAGGGTTAGGGTTAGGGTAAGGTTTAGGGTTAGGGTTAGGGGTAGGGTTAACATTAAGGTTAGGTTTTGGGTTAGGGTAAGGGTAAGGGTTAGGGTTAGAGTTAGGGTTAGGGCAAGCATTAGCGTTAGGGTTAGGGTTAGGGTTAGCAATAAGTTTAGGGTTAGTGGTAGGGAAGTCTAAGGGTTATGGTTAGGGTTAGGGGTGAGGATTAAGGTTAGGGTTAGGGTTAAGGTAAGGTTAAGCGAAAGGGTTAGGGTTAGGGTTAGGGTTAGGGTAAGGGTTAGGGTTAGGGTAAGTGTTAGCATTAAGGTTAGGGTTAGGGTTAGGGTAAGGGTTAGGGATAGGGTTAGGGTAAGGGTAAGGGTTAGGGTTAAGGTTAGGGTTAGCGAAAGGGTAAGGTTTAGGGTTAGGGTTAGGATTAATTTTAGGGTTAGGGAAAGGGTAAGGGTTAGGGTTAGGGTTAGGGTTAGGGTTAGCATTAAGGTTAGGGTTAGGGTTAGTGTAGGGGTAAGGGTTTGGTTAGGGTTAGGGTTAGGGTTACGGTAAGTGTAAGGGTTAGGATTAGGGTTAGGATTAGGTTTAGGGTTAGTGTTAGGGTAAGGGTAAGGGTTAGGGTTAGGGTTAGTGTTAGGATTAGCATTCAGGTTAGGGTTTAGTTAGGGTAAGGGTAAGGGTTAGGTTTAGGATTAGGGTTTGGCGTTAGGTTTAGGATTAGGGATAGGGTTAGGCTTAGGATTAGTGTTAGGGTAAGGGTAAGGGTTAGTGTTAGGGTTAGGGTAAGAGTTAGGGTTAGGATTAGTGTTAGGGTTACGGTAAGGGTAAGGGTTACGGTTAGAGTTAGGGTTAGGGTTTGGTTTAGGGTTAGGGTAAGGGTAAGTGTTAGGGTTAGGGTTAGGTATATGTTTAGGGTTAAGGTTAGGGTTAGGGTTAGGGTTAGGGAAAGGGTAAGGGTTAGGGTTAAGGTTAGGGTTAGGGAAAGGGTAAGGGTTAGGGTTAGGCTTAGGATTAGGTTTAGGGTTAGGGAAAGGATAAGGGTTAGTGTTAGGGTTACGGTTAGGGTTAGCATTAAGGTTAGGGTTAGGGTTAGGGTTAGGGTTAGGATAAGGGTAAGGGTTAGGGTTAGGTTTATGGTTAGGGGTTAGGGTTAGGGTTAGTGATAGGGTAAGAGTAAGATTTAGGTTTAGGGTTAGGGGTTAGGGTTAGGGATAGGGTTAGGGGTTAGGGTTAGGGTTAGGGTAAGGGTTACGGTTAGGGTTAGGATTAGGGTGAGCGTTAGCGTTAGGGTTAGGGTCAGGGGTTACGGTTAGGGTTAGGGTAATGGTTAGGGTTCGGGTTAGGGTTAGGGTTAGGGTTAGGATTAGGGTTAGAGAAAGTTTAAGTGTTAGGGTTAGGGTTCGGTTAAGGGTTAGGGTTAGGTTTAGTGTTAGTGGGTAGTGTTAGTGTAAGTGTTAGGGTTAGGTTTAGGGTTAGGTTTCGGGTAAGTGTAAGGGTTAGTGTTTGGGTTAGGGTTAGGGGTTAGGGTTAAGATTAGGGTTTGGTTAAGGTAAGGGTAAGGGTTAGGGTTAGGGTTAGGGTAAGGGGAAGGGTTAGGATTAGGGTTAATGTTAGGGTTAGGTTTCGGGTTAGGGTGAGGGTAAGGGTTAGGGTTAGGGTTAGGGATATGTTTAGGGTTAGGTTTAGGGTTAGGGTAAGGGTAAGGGTTAGAGTTAGGGTTAGGGATATGTTTAGGGTTAGGGTTAGGGTTAGGGTTAGGATAAGGGTAAGGGTTGGGGTTAAGGTTAGGGTTACGGTTAGGGTAAGGGTTAAGGTTAGGGTAAGAGTTAGGGTTAGGTTTAGGGTTAGGTTTAGGGTTAGGGTTAGGGTAAGCCTAAGGGTTAGGGTTAGGTTAGGGTTAGGGTTAGGGTAGGGTAAGTGTTAGGGTTAGGGTTAGGGTTAGGTTAGGGTTAGGGTTAGGGTTAGGGTTAGGGTTAGGATTATTGATAGGGTAAGGGTAAGGGTTAGGGTTGGGGTTAGGGTAAGGGTTAGGGTTAGGGTTAGGGTTAGTGGTTAGGGTAAGTGTTAGGGTTAGAGTTAGGGTTAGGGGTAGGTTTAACATTATGGTTAGGTTTTGTGTTAGTGTAAGGGTAAATGTTAGGGTTAGGGTTAGGTTTAAGATAAGGTAAGTGTTAGGGTTAGGGTTAGGGTTAGGGGTAAGGGTTAGGGTTAGAGTTAGGTTTAGGGTTACTGTTAGGGTAAGGGTAAGGGTTAGGGTTCGGGTTAGGGTTAGGTTTAGGGTTAGGGTTAGGGTAAGGGTAAGTGTTAGGGTTAGGGATAGGTTTAGAGTAAGTGTTAGGATTATGGTTAGTGTTAGGGTTAGGGTTAGGTTTAGGTTTTGGGTTAAGTTTAGGGTTAGGCTAAAGGTAAGGGTTAGGGGTAGGTTTAGGTTTAGGGTAAGAGTTAGGGTTAGGGTTATGATTAGGGTTAGTTTATGGTTATGGTTAGGGTTAGGGTAAGACTATGTGTTAGGGTTAGCGTTAGGGATAGGTTTAGGGTTAGCGTTAGGGTAAGGGTAAGGATAAGGGTTAGGGTTAGGGTTAAGGTACCGGTAAGGGTTAGGGTTAGGGTTAGGGTTAGGGTAGGGTAAGGGTTAGGGTTAGGTTCAGGGTAATGTTTAGCGTGAGGGTAAGGGTAAGCTATTGGGTTAGGGTTAGGGTAAGGGTAATGGTTAGGGTTAGGGTTAGGGTTAGGGTGAAGGTTAGGGTTAGGGTAAGGGTAAGTGTTAGTGTTAAGATTAGGGTTAGGGTTAGGGTTAGGATTAGTGGTTAGGGCTAGTGTTAGGGTTAGGGTTAGGTTTAGGGTTAGGGTCAGGGTGAGGGAAGGGTTAGGATTAGGGTTAGGTTTAGGTTTAGGGTTAGGGTTAGGTTAAGGGTAAGGGTTAGGTTTAGGGTTAGAGTTAGGTTTACGGTTAAGTTTAGGGTTAGGGTTAGGGTTAGGGTTAGGTTTAGGGTTAAGTTTAGGTTTAGGGTAAGGGTACGTGTAAGGGTTAGAGATAGGGTTAGGTTTAGGGTTAGGGTTAGGGTAAGGGTAAGGGTTAGGGTTAGTGTTAGGGTTAAGGTTAGGGTTAGGGTTAGAGTAAGGTTAACGGTAAGGGTTAGGGTTAGGGTAAGGGTAAGGTTTAGGGGTTAGGGTTATGGTAAGGGTTTGGGTTAGGGTTAGGGTTAAGTTTAGGTTAGGGTTAGGGTAAGGGTAAGGTTTATGATTAGGGTTACGGTTAGGGTTAGGGAAAGGGTAAGGATTAGGGTTAGGGTTCGGGTTAGGGTAAGGATTAGGTTTATGGTTAGGTTTAGCTAAGGGTTAGGGATAGGGTTAGGGTTAGCGTTACCATTAAGGTTAGGCTTAGGGTTAGGGTAAGAGTAAGTTTTAGGGTTATGTTTAAAGTTAGGGTTATGGTTAGGGTTAGGTTAAGGGTAAGGCTTAGGTTTAGGTTTAATATTAGGTTAGGGTTAGGGTAAGGGTTAGGGTTAGGGTTAGGTTTAGGGTTAGGGTTAGGGTAAGGGTAATTGTTCGGGTTAGGGATAGGTTTAGAGTAAGGGTTAGGATTATGGTTAGTGTTAGGGTTAGTGTTAAGGTTAGGGTCAGGGTTAGTGTAAGGGTAAAGGTTAGGGTTAGGTTTAGGGGTTAGGATTAGGGTTAGGGTTAGGTTTATGGTTAGGGTAGGGGAAGGTTTATTGTTAAGGTTAAGGTTTGGGGTTAAGTTTAGGGTTAGTTTTAGGGTTAAGGTAAGGATAAGGGTTAGGGTTATGGTTAGGGTTAGGGTAGCTTTAAGGGTTAGGGTTAGGGTTAGGTTTAGAGTTAGGGTAAGGGTAAGGGTTAGGGTTACGGTTAGGGATATGTTTAGGATTAGGGTTAGGGTTACAGTTGGGGTTAGTGTAAGGGTAAGGGTTAGGGTTAAGGTTAGGGTTAGGGTTAATGTTAGGGTTAGGGTGAGGGTTAGAGTTAATGTAAGGGTTAGGGTTATGGTTAGGTTTAGGTTAGAGTTAAGGGAAGGGTAAGGGATAGGGCTAGTTTTAGGGTTGGTGTTAAGGTTAGGTTTAGGGTTAGGGTAAGGGTAAAGGTTAGGGTTAGGGTTAGTGTTAGTGTTTAGGGTTAGGGTTAGGGTTACGTTTAGGTTTAGGGTAAGGGTTAGGGTTATGGTTAGGGTTAGGTTTAGGGTTAGGGTTAGGGTAAGGGTTAAGGTTCGGGTTAGGGTTAGGGTTAAGGTTAGGGTTAGGTTCAGAGTAAGGGTTAGCATGAGGGTAAGGGTAAGGGTTAGGGTTAGGGGTAGGGTTAGGGTAAGGGTAAGGGTTAGGGTTAGAGTTAGGGTTAGGGTGAAGGTTAGGGTTAGTGTTAGGGTTAGGGTAAGGGTAAGAGTTAGTGTTAAGGTTGGGGTTAGAGTTAGGATTAGGATTAGGGTTAGGGTAAGGGTAAGGTTAGGGTTGGGGTTAGGGTAAGGGTTAGGGTTAGGCTTAGGGTTAGTGTTTAGGGTTAGGGTTAGGGTTAGGTTTAGGGTTAGGGTTAGGTTTAGGGTTAGGGTAAGGGTTAGGGTTATGGTTAGGGTTAGGTTTAGGGTTACGGTTAGGGTAAGGGTAAAGGTTAGGGTTAGGATTAGATTTAGGATTAGGGTTAAGGTTAGGGTTAGGGTTAGGGTTAAGGTTAGGTATAGGCTTAGGTTTAGGGTTAGGGTAAGTGTTAGGGTTAGGGCTAGGGTTAGGGTTGGGGTAAGGGTAGGGTTTAGGGTTAGGGTTAGGGTTAGGGTTAGAGGTTAGGGTTAGAGTTAGGGTTAGGGTTAGGTTTAGGTTTATTGTTAGGTTAGGGTGAGGGTATGGTTTAGGTTTAGGGTTAGGGTTAGTGTTAGGGTTAATGTTAGGGACTAGGCTTAGGGTTAGGGTTAAGGAAATGGTAAGGGATAGGGTAAGGGTTAGGGTTAGGGTTAGGGTTAGGGTTAGGGTAAGAATTAGGGTTAGGGTTAGGGTTAGTGTAAGTTTAGGGTTAGGGTTAGGGGTAGAGTTATCCTTAAGTTTAGGTTTTGGGTTAGGGTAAGGGCAAGGCTTATGGTTAGGGTTAGGGTAGGGCAAGCATTAGTGTTAGGGTTAGTGTAAGGGTTACTGTTAGGGTTAGGGTTAGCATTAAAGTTAGCGTTAGGGTTAGAGTAAGTGTAAGGGTTAGGTTTAGGGTTAGGGTTAGGGTTAGGGTTAGGTTTAGGGTAAGGGTAAGGGTAAGGGTAAGGGTTAGTGTTAGGGTAAAGGTAAGGGTTGGTGTTAGGGTTAGGGTAAGGGTTTGGGTTAGGGTTAAGTTTACTTTTAGGTTTAGGGTTAGGGTTAGCGTAAGGGTTAGGTTTATGGTTAGGGTTAGGGTTAGGGTTAGGGAAAGGGTAAGGGTTAGGGTTAGGGTTAGGGTAAGAGTTACAGATAGGGTTAGGGTTAGGGTTACCATTAAGGTTAGGGTAAGGTTTAGGGTAAGAGTAAGGTTTAGGGTTAGATTTAGGGTTAAGGTTAGGTTAGGGTTAGGGTTAGGGTAAGGGTAAGGGTTAGGGTTAGGGTAAGGGTTAGGTTAGGGTTAGGGTAATTGTTATCGTTAGAGTTAGGGTTAGGGTTAGGTTTCGGGTTAGGGTAAGGGTAAGTGTTAGGGTTAGGGTTAGGGTTAGGGTAAGGGTTAGGATTATGGTTAGTGCTGGGTTGGGGTTAAGGTTAGGGTTGGGTTTATGGTTACGGTTAGGGTTAGGTTTAGGGTTAGGGCAAGAGTAAGGGTTAGGTTTAGTTTTAGGGATAGCTTTAGGGTTAGAGTTAGGGTTAGGGTTAGGGTTAGGGTAAGGGTAAGGGTTAGGGTTAGTGTTAGGATTAGGTTTAGGTTAAGGGTTAGGGCAAGAGTAAGGGTCAGGGTTAGGGTTAGGATAGGTTTAGGGTTAGAGTTAGGGTTAGGGTTAGGGTTACGGTAAGGGTAAGTGTTAGGGTTAAAGTTAGAGTTAGGGTTAAGTTTAGGGTAAGGGTTAGAGTTAGGGTAAGGGTGAGGGTTAGGGTTAAGGTTAGGTTTAAGTTTAGGGTTAGGGTAAGAATAAGGGTTAGGGTTTGGGTTAGGGATCGGTTTAGGGTTAGAGTTAGGGTTAGGGTTAGGGTTAGGGTAAGGGTAAGGGTTAGGGTTAAGGTTAGAGTTAGGGTTAGGGTTAGGGTAAGTGTTAGGGTGAGGGTAAGGGTTAGGGTTAGGGTTAGGGTTAGGGTTAGGTTTAGGGTTGGAGTTAGGGTTACAGTTAGGGTAAGGGTTAGGGTTAGGGTTAGGGTCAGGTTTAAAGTTAGCGTTAGGGTAAGGGTAAGGGTTAGTATTAGGGTTAGGTTAAGGGTTGGGGTTAGGTTTACGTGTTAGGGTTAGGTTTAGGTTTAGGGTAAGTGTAAGGGTTAGGGATCGGTTTAGGGGTTAGGGTTAGGGTTAGGGTTAGGGGTTAATGTTAGGGTTAGGTTTAGGTTTAAGGTAAGGGTAGGGGTTAGGTTAGTATTAGGGTTAGGGTTAAGGTTAGGTTTAGGGTTAGGATAAGGGTAAGGGTTAGGGTTAGGGTCAGGTTTAGGTTTAGGGTATGGGTTAGGGTTAGGGTTGGGGTTAGGTTTAGGATTAGGGTAAGGGTAAGGGTTAAGGTTAGGTTAGGGTAAGGGTTAGGGTTAGGGTTAGGTGTAGGGTTAGAGTTAATGTAAGGGTTAGGGTTAGGGTTAGTTTTAGGATTAGGTTTAGGGTTAGGTTTAGGGTAAGGGTAAGGGTTAGGGTTAGGGTTAGGGTTAGGTTTAGGTTTAGGATTATGTTTAGGGTAAGGGTTATTGGTTAGGTTTAGCGTTAGGTTTAGGGTTAGCGTAAGGGTAAGTGTTAGGGTTAGGGTTAGGGTTAGGTTAAGGATTACATTTAGGATTAGGTTTCGGGTTAGGATTAGGGGTTAGGGTTAGGGTTAGGGTTAGGGTGAGGTTTCGGTTAGGGTTAGGTTTAGGGTAAGGGTACGGGTTAGGGTTAGGGTCAGGGTTAGGGTTAAATTTAGGGTTAGGGTTAGCGTCAGGTTAAGGGTAAGGGTATGGGTTAGGGTTAGGGTTAAGGTAAGGGTAAGGGTTAGGGTTAGGGTTAGAGTTAGGGTAGGGTAAGTTTTAGGGTTATGTTCAGGGTAAGGGTTAGCGTTAGGGTAAGGGTAAGGGTAGGGTTAGGGTTAGGGTAAGGGTAAGGGTAAGGGTTAGGTTTAGGTTTAGGTTTAGGGTTAGAGTGAAGGTTAGGGCTTGGGTGAATGTTAGGGTTAGAGTTAGGAAAAGGGTAAGTGTTAGGGTTAGAGTTAGGGTTAGGATTATGGTTAGGGTAAGGGTAAGGGTTTGGGTTAGGGTTAGGGTTAGGGTAAGGGTTATTGTTACGGTTAGGGTTAGGGTTAGGGTAAGGGTAAGGGTAAGGGTTAGGGTTATGGTTAGGGTTAGGGGTTAGGGTTATGGTTAGGGTTATGGTTAGGTTTAGGATTAGGGTTAGGGTAAGGGTACGTTTTAGGGTTAGAGTTAAGGTTAGGGTTAGGGTTAGGGTTAGGATTAGGGTTAGGCTTGGGGAAAGGGTAAGGGTTAGGGTAAGGGTTAGGACTAGGGTTAGGGTTAGGGTGACGGTGAGGGTTAGGTTTAGGGTTAGGGTTAGGGTTAGGTTAAGGGTATGTGTTAGGTTTAGGGTTAGGGTTAGCGGTTAGGGTTAGGGTTAGGGTTACGGTTGGGAAAGGGTTAGGGTTTGGGTTAGGGTTAGGGTAAGGGTTAGGTTTAATTTAGGGTAAGGGTAAATGTTAGGGTTAGGGTTAGGTTTAGGGTTATGGTTAGGTTAAGGTTAAGGGTTAGGGTTAGGGTTAGTGTTAGGTTTAGGGTTAAGGTTAAGGTTAGGGTTAGGGTAAGGGTTAGGGGTATGGTTAGAGTTAGGGGTTAGGGTTAGGGTTAGAGTTAGGGGTTAGGGTTAAGGTTCTGGTTAGGGTTAGGGTTAGGTTTAGGGTTAGGATTAGTGTAAGGGTAAGGGTTACGGTTAGGGTTAGGGTTATCTTTAGGGTTAGGGTTAGGGTAAGGGTAAGGGTTATGGTTAGGGTTATGGTTAGGGTTAAGTTTAGGGTTAGGGTTAGGGTTAGGGTTAGGTTTAGGTTTAGGGTTAGGGTTAGGTTTAGGTTTTGGGTTAGGGTTAGGGTAAAGGTAAGGGTAAGTTTTAGGTAGGTTAGGGTTAGTGTTATGTTAAGGTTAAGGTGTAGGGTTAGGGTTAGTGTTAGGTTTAGGTTTAGAGTTAGGGTTAGGGTTAGGGTTAGGGATATGGTAAGGGTAAGGGTTAGGGTTAGGTTAAGGGTTAGTTTTAGGTTTAGGGTTAGGGTTAGGGTACGGGTTAGTTTTAGCTTTAGGGTTAGGGTGAGGGTAACGGTTAGGGTTAGGTTTAGGGTTAGGGTTAGGGTTAGGGTTAGCCTAAGGGTAACGGATAGGTTTAGGGTTAGGTTTTGGGTTTGGGGAAGGGTAAGGGTTAGGGTTAGGATTAGTGCTAGTGTAAGGATTAGGGTTAGGGTTATGGTTAGGGTAAGGATTTGTGTTAGGGTTAGGGTTAGCATTAAAGTTAGGGTTAGGTTTAGGGTAATTGTAAGGGTTAGGGTTAGGTTTAGGGTAAGAGTTAGGGTTAGGGTTACGGTTAAGGTTAGGTTTATAATTAGGTTTAGGGTTAGGGTAAGGCTATGTGTTAGGGTTAGGGTCAGGGTTAGGGTTAGGGTTAGCGTTAGGGTAAGGGTAAGAGTAAAGGTAAGGGTTAGGCTTAGGGTTAAGGTAAGGGTAAGTTTTAGGCTTAGGGTTAGGGTTAGGGTAGGGAAAGGGTTAGGGTTAGATTCAGGGTAAGGTTAGCGTGAGGATAAGGGTAAGGGTTAGGGTTAGGGTTAGGGATAGGGTAAGGGTAATTGTTAGGGTTAGGGTTAGGGTTAGGGTTAGGGTGAAGGTTAGGTTTAGAGTTAGGGTTAGGGTAAGGGTAACTGTTGGTGTTAAGGTTAGTGTTAGTTTTAGGTTTAGGATTAGGGTTAGGGTAAGCGTAAGGGTTAGGGTTAGGGTTAAGGTAAGGGTTAGGGTTAGGGTTAGTGCTTAGGGTTAGTGTTTGGGTTAGGGTTAGGGTTAGGGATAGGGTAAGGGTAAGGGTTAGGGTGACGGTTACGGTTTGGTTTAGGGTTAGGGTTAGGGCAAGGGTAAGGGTTAGGGTTAGGGTTAGAATTAGGGTTACGGTTAAGGTTAGGGTTAGGGTTAAGGTTAGGTTTAGAGTTAAGTTTAGGGTTAGGGTAAGGGTAAGTGTTAGGGTTAGGGTTAGGGTTAGGGTTAGGGTTAGGTTTGGGGTAAGCGTAAGGATTAGGGTTAGGGTTAGGGTTAGGGGTTAGGGTTAAGGTTAATGTTAGGGTTAGGGTTAGGGTTAGGGTAAGGGTAAGTGTTAGGGTTAGGGTTAGGGTTAGGGTTAAGGAAAGGGTAAGGGTTAGAGTAAGGGTTAGAGTTATTGTTAGGGTTAGGCTAAGGATTAGTGTGAGGGTTAGGGTTAGGTTAAGGTTTAGGGTTAGGGGTAGGGTAAACATTACGGTTAGGTTTTGGGTTAGGGTAAGGGTAAGGGTTAGGGTTAGAGTTAGGGTTAGGGCAAGCATTAGGTTTAGGGTGAGGGTTAGGGTAAGGGTTAGGGTTAGGGTTAAGATTAGCATTAAGGTTAGGGTTAGGGTTAGGGTTAGGATTAGGGTTAGGGTTAAGGTAAGGGTAAGGGTAAGGATTAGGGTTAGGGTAAGGGTAAGGGTTAGGTGAGGGTTAGGGTTAGGGTTAAGTTTAGGGTTAGGGTAAGGGTAAGGGTTAGGGTTACGGTTAGGGTTAGGGTAAGGGTTAGGGTTATGGTTAGGGGTAGGTTTAGGGTTAGGGATAGGGTTAGGGTAAGGGTATGTGTTAGGGTTAGGGTAGGGTTAGGGTTAGGGTTAGGGTTAGCGTTAGGTTAAGGGTAAGGGTATGGGTTAGGGTTAGGGTTAAGGTAAGGGTAAGGGTTAGGGTTAGGGTTAGAGTTAGGGTAGGGTAAGTTTTAGGGTTATGTTCAGGGTAAGGGTTAGCGTTAGGGTAAGGGTAAGGGTTAGGGTTAGGGTTAGGGTAAGGGTAAGGGTTAGGTTTAGGTTTAGGTTTAGGGTTAGAGTGAAGGTTAGGGTTTGGGTGAATGTTAGGGTTAGAGTTAGGAAAAGGGTAAGTGTTAGGGTTAGAGTTAGGGTTAGGATTATGGTTAGGGTAAGGGTAAGGGTTTGGGTTAGGGTTAGGGTTAGGATAAGGGTTATTGTTACGGTTAGGGTTAGGGTTAGGGTAAGGGTAAGGGTAAGGGTTAGGGTTATGGTTAGGGTTAGGGGTTAGGGTTATGGTTAGGGTTATGGTTAGGTTTAGGATTAGGGTTAGGGTAAGGGTACGTTTTAGGGTTAGAGTTAAGGTTAGGGTTAGGGTTAGGGTTAGGATTAGGGTTAGGCTTGGGGAAAGGGTAAGTGTTAGGGTAAGGGTTAGGACTAGGGTTAGGGTTAGGGTGACGGTGAGGGTTAGGTTTAGGGTTAGGGTTAGGGTTAGGTTAAGGGTAAGTGTTAGGTTTAGGGTTAGGGTTAGCGGTTAGGGTTAGGGTTAGGGTTACGGTTGGGAAAGGGTTAGGGTTTGGGTTAGGGTTAGGGTAAGGGTTAGGTTTAATTTAGGGTAAGGGTAAATGTTAGGGTTAGGGTTAGGTTTAGGGTTATGGTTAGGTTAAGGTTAAGGGTTAGGGTTAGGGTTAGTGTTAGGTTTAGGGTTAAGGTTAAGGTTAGGGTTAGGGTAAGGGTTAGGGGTATGGTTAGAGTTAGGGGTTAGGGTTAGGGTTAGAGTTAGGGGTTAGGGTTAAGGTTCTGGTTAGGGTTAGGGTTAGGTTTAGGGTTAGGATTAGTGTAAGGGTAAGGGTTACGGTTAGGGTTAGGGTTATCTTTAGGGTTAGGGTTAGGGTTAGGGTAAGGGTATGGGTTATGGTTAGGGTTATGGTTAGGGTTAAGTTTAGGGTTAGGGTTAGGGTTAGGGTTAGGTTTAGGTTTAGGGTTAGGGTTAGGTTTAGGTTTTGGGTTAGGGTTAGGGTAAAGGTAAGGGTAAGTTTTAGGTAGGTTAGGGTTAGTGTTATGTTAAGGTTAAGGTGTAGGGTTAGGGTTAGTGTTAGGTTTAGGTTTAGGGTTAGGGTTAGGGTTAGGGTTAGGGATATGGTAAGGGTAAGGGTTAGGGTTAGGTTAAGGGTTAGTTTTAGGTTTAGGGTTAGGGTTAGGGTACGGGTTAGTTTTAGCTTTAGGGTTAGGGTGAGGGTAACGGTTAGGGTTAGGTTTAGGGTTAGGGTTAGGGTTAGGGTTAGCCTAAGGGTAACGGATAGGTTTAGGGTTAGGTTTTGGGTTTGGGGAAGGGTAAGGGTTAGGGTTAGGATTAGTGCTAGTGTAAGGATTAGGGTTAGGGTTATGGTTAGGGTAAGGATTTGTGTTAGGGTTAGGGTTAGCATTAAAGTTAGGGTTAGGTTTAGGGTAATTGTAAGGGTTAGGGTTAGGTTTAGGGTAAGAGTTAGGGTTAGGGTTACGGTTAAGGTTAGGTTTATAATTAGGTTTAGGGTTAGGGTAAGGCTATGTGTTAGGGTTAGGGTCAGGGTTAGGGTTAGGGTTAGCGTTAGGGTAAGGGTAAGAGTAAAGGTAAGGGTTAGGCTTAGGGTTAAGGTAAGGGTAAGTTTTAGGCTTAGGGTTAGGGTTAGGGTAGGGAAAGGGTTAGGGTTAGATTCAGGGTAAGGTTAGCGTGAGGATAAGGGTAAGGGTTAGGGTTAGGGTTAGGGATAGGGTAAGGGTAATTGTTAGGGTTAGGGTTAGGGTTAGGGTTAGGGTGAAGGTTAGGTTTAGAGTTAGGGTTAGGGTAAGGGTAACTGTTGGTGTTAAGGTTAGTGTTAGTTTTAGGTTTAGGATTAGGGTTAGGGTAAGCGTAAGGGTTAGGGTTAGGGTTAAGGTAAGGGTTAGGGTTAGGGTTAGTGCTTAGGGTTAGTGTTTGGGTTAGGGTTAGGGTTAGGGATAGGGTAAGGGTAAGGGTTAGGGTGACGGTTACGGTTTGGTTTAGGGTTAGGGTTAGGGCAAGGGTAAGGGTTAGGGTTAGGGTTAGAATTAGGGTTACGGTTAAGGTTAGGGTTAGGGTTAAGGTTAGGTTTAGAGTTAAGTTTAGGGTTAGGGTAAGGGTAAGTGTTAGGGTTAGGGTTAGGGTTAGGGTTAGGGTTAGGGTTGGGGTAAGGGTAAGGATTAGGGTTAGGGTTAGGGGTTAGGGTTAGGGTTAAGGTTAATGTTAGGGTTAGGGTTAGGGTTAGGGTAAGGGTAAGTGTTAGGGTTAGGGTTAGGGTTAGGGTTAAGGAAAGGGTAAGGGTTAGAGTAAGGGTCAGAGTTATTGTTAGAGTTAGGCTAAGGATTAGTGTTAGGGTTAGGGTTAGGTTAAGGTTTAGGGTTAGGGGTAGGGTAACCATTACGGTTATGTTTTGGGTTAGGGTAAGGGTAAGGGTTAGGGTTAGAGTTAGGGTTAGGGCAAGCATTAGCTTTAGGGTGAGGGTTAGGGTAAGGGTTAGGGTTAGGGTTAGGATTAGCATTAAGGTTAGGGTTAGGGTTAGGGTTAGGATTAGGGTTAGGGTTAAGGTAAGGGTAAGGGTAAGGATTAGGGTTAGGGTAAGGGTAAGGGTTAGGTGAGGGTTAGGGTTAGGGTTAGTTTTAGGGTTAGGGTAAGGGTAAGGGTTACGGTTAGGGTTAATGTTAGAGTAAGGGTTAGGGTTAGGGTTGGGGTTAGGGTTGGGGTTAGGTTTAGGGGTTAGGGTTAGGGTTAGGGTTACGGTCGGGAAAGGGTTAGGGTTAGGGTTAGGGTCAGGGTTAGGTGTTAGGGTTAGGGTTAGTGTTAGGGATATGGTAAGGTTAGGGTTAGGGTCAGGGTTAGGGTTAGGGTAAGGGTAAGTGTAACAGGTTAGGATTAGGTTTAAAGTTAGGGTAAGGGTAAGGTTAGGGTTAGGGTTAGGGTAAGGGTTAGGTTTATGTTTAGGGTAAGTGTAAATGTAGGGTTAGGGTTAGGTTTAGGGTTATGGTTACTTTAAGGTTAAGGGTTAGGGTTAGGGTTATTGTTAGGTTTACGGTTAGGGTTAGGGTTAGTGTCAGGTTTAGAGTTAAGTTTAGGGTTAGTGTTAGGGTAAGGATTAGGGGTATGGTTAGAGTTAGAGTTAGGGTTAGTGTTAGGGTTAGGGGTTAGGTTTAAGGTTAGGGTTAGGGTTAGGGTTAGGGTTAGGTTTAGGGTTAGGATTAGTGTAAGGGTAAGGGTTAGGATTAGGTTTAGGGTTAGTGGTTAGGGTTAGGTTTAGGGTTACGGTTAGGGTACGGGTAAGGGTTAAGGTTAGGGTTAGGTTTAGGGTTAGCGTTGGGGTAAGGGTAAGGATTAGGGTTAGGGTTAGGGTTAGGGTTGGGGTTAGGTTTAGGGGTTAGTGTTAGGGTTGGGGGTTATGTTTAGGTTTAGGGTTACGGTAGAGAAAGGGTTAGGGTTAGGGTTAGGGGTTAGGGTTAGGGTTAGGGATAGGGTAAGGTTAGGGTTAGAGTCAGGGTTAGGGTTAGGGTAAGGGTAAGTGTAACGGTTAGGATTAGGTTTAAGTTTAGGGTAAGGGTAAGGTTTAGGATTAGGGTTAGGGTTAGGGTAAGGGTTAGGTTTAAGTTTAGGGTAAGGGTAAGTGTTAGGGTTAGGGTTAGGTTTAGAGTTATGGTTAAGTTAAGGTTAAGGGTTAGGTTTAGGGTTAGGGTTAGTGTTAGGTTTACGGTTATGGTTAGTGTTAATGTTAGGTTTAGAATTAAGTTTAGGGTTAGGGTTAGGGTAAGGATTAGGGGCATGGTAAGAGCTAGGTGTTAGGGTTGGGGTTAGTGTTAGTGCTTATGGTTAAGGTTGGGGTTAGGGTTAGCATTAGGTTTAGGGTTAGGATTAGTGTAAGGGTAAGGTTTAGGGTTAGGGTAAGGGTTAGTGTTAGCTTTTGGGTTAAGGTTAGGATAAGGGTAAGGGTTAGGGTAAGGGTTAGGGTTAGGGTTAGAGTTAGGGTAAGTGTAAGCCTTAGGGTTACGGTTAGCATTAAGGTTAGGGTTAGTGTTTGGGTAAGGGTAAGTGTTAGGGTTAGGGTTATCATTTAGGTTAGGGTTAGGGTTAGGGTTGGGGTTAGGTTTAGGGGTTAGGGTTAGGGTTAGGGGTTAGGGTTAGGTTTAGGGTTACGGTAGGGAAAGGGTTAGGGTTAGGGTTAGGGTTAGGGGTTAGGGTTAGGGTTAGGGTTAGGGATAGGGTAAGGTTTGGGTTAGGGTCAGGGTTAGGGTTAGGTAAGGGTAAGTGTAACGGTTAGGATTAGGTTTAAGTTTAGGGTAAGGGTAAGGTTTAGGATTAGGGTTAGGGTTAGGGTAAGGGTTAGGTTTAAGTTTAGGGTAAGGGTAAGTGTTAGGGTTAGGGTTAGGTTTAGAGTTATGGTTAAGTTAAGGTTAAGGGTTAGGTTTAGGTTTAGGGTTAGTGTTAGGTTTACGGTTATGGTTAGTGTTAATGTTAGGTTTAGAGTTAAGTTTAGGGTTAGGGTTAGGGTAAGGATTAGGGGTATGGTAAGAGTTAGGTGTTAGGGTTGGGGTTAGGGTTAGGGGTTAGGGTTAAGGTTAGGGTTAGGGTTAGCATTAGGTTTAGGGTTAGGATTAGTGTAAGGGTAAGGTTTAGGGTTAGGGTTAGGGTTAGTGTTAGTTTTGAGTTAAGGTTAGGATAAGGGTAAGGGTTAGGGTAAGGGTTAGGGTTAGGGTTAGAGTTAGGGTAAGTGTAAGGTTTAGGGTTAGGGTTAGCATTAAGGTTAGGGTTAGTGTTAGGGTAAGGGTAAGTGTTAGGGTTAGGATTATCATTTAGGTTAGGGTTAGGGTTAGGGTAAGGGTAAGGGTTAGGTTTAGGGTAAGTGTTAGGGTTAGGGTTAGGATTAGTGTAAGGGTAAGGGATAGGGTAAGGGTTAGGGTTAGGGTTAGGGTAAGGGTAAGGGTTAGGGTTAGGGTTAGGGTTAGGTTTAGGGTTAGGATTAGTGTAAGGGTAAGGGTTAGGGTTAAGGTTAGGGTTAAGGTTAGGGTTAGGGTTAGGTTTAGGTTTTGGGTTAGGGTTAGGGTAAGGTTTACGGTTAGGGTTAGGATTAGGGTAAGGGTAAGGGTTAGGGTTAGGGTTAGGGTTAGGTTTAGGGTTAGGGTTAGGGTTAGGTTTAGGTTTATTGATATGGTAAGGGTAAGGGTTATGGTAAGGGTTAGGTTTAGGTTTAGGGTTAGGGTTAGGGTAAGGGTTAGGTTTAGCGTTAGGGTTAGGTTTAGGGTTAGGGTTAGTATAAGGGTAAGGTTTAGGGTTAGGGTTAGGGTTTGGGTTTGGGGAAGGGTAAGGGTTAGGGTATAGGTTAGGGTTAGGGTAAGGGCAAGGATTAGGGTTAGGGTTATGGTTAGGGTAAGGGTTAGTGTTAGGGTTAGGGTTAGCATTAAGGTTAGGGTTAGGGTTAGGGTAAGGATAAGGGTTAGGGTTAGGGTAAGAGTTAGGGTTAGGGTTACAGAATAGTGAGGTTTATAGTTAGGATTGGGGTTAGGATAAGGCTATGTGTTAGGGTTGGGGTTAGGGTTAGGGTTAGGGTTAGCGTTAGGGTAAGGGTAAGGGTACGGGTAAGAGTTAGGGTTAGGGTTAAGGAAAGGGTAAGTTTTAGGCTTAGGGTTAGGGTTAGGGTAGGGTAATGGTTAGGGTTAGGTTCAGGGTAAGGTTAGCGTGAGGGTAAGTGTAAGGGTTAGGGTTAGGGTTAGGGTTAGGGTAACGGTAATTGTTAGGGTTAGGGTTAGGGTTATGTTGAATGTTAGGGTTAGGGTTAGGTTTAGGGTAAGGGTAAGTGTTAGTGTTAAGGTTAGGGTTGGGGTTAGGGTTAGGATTAGGGTTAGGGTTAGGGTAAGGGTTAGGGTTAGCGTTAGGGTAATGGTTAGGGTTAGGGTTAGGGTTAGTGGTTAGGGTTAGTGTTAGGTTTAGGTTTAGGTTTACGGTTAGGGTTAGGGTAAGAGTAAGGGTTAGGGTGAGGGTTAGGTTTTGGTTTAGGGTTAGGTTTAGGGCAAGGGTAAGTGTTAGGGTTAGCGTTAGACTTAGGGTTAGGGTTAAGGTTAGGGATAGATTTAGGGTTAGGGTTAGGTTTAGGGTTAAGTTTAGGGTTAGGGTAAGGGTAAGTGTTAGGGTTAGGGTTAGGGTTAGGGTTGGGGTAAGTGTAAGGGTTAGGGTTAGGGTTAGGGTTAGGGGTTAGGGTTAGGGTTAATGTTAGGGTTAGGGTTATGGTTAGGGTTAGGGTTAAGCAAAGGATAAAGGTTAGGGTAAGGGTTAGGGTTAGGGTTAGGGTTTGGGTTAATGTTAGGGTTAGGTTTAGGGTTAGGGTTAAGGAAAAGGTAAGGGTTAGGGTAAGGGTTACGGTTCGGGTTAGGGTAAGGGTTAGGGTTAGGGTTAGGGTAAGGGTTAGGTTAGGGTTATTTTTATGGTAACCGTAAGGGTTAGAGATAGGGTTAGGGTTAGGGTTAGGGTTTAGGGTTAGGGTTAGGGTTAGGGTTAGGGTTAGGATAAGGGTAAGTGTTAGGGTTAGGGTTATGGTTAGAGATAGGCTTAGGGTTACGGTAAGGGTAAGGTTTAGGGTTAGGTTCAGGGTTAGGGTTAGGGTTAGGTTTAGGGTTAGGGTTAGGTTTAGGGTAAGGGTAAGTGTTAGGGTTAGGGTTAGGGTTAGGGTTAGGATAAGGGCTTTAAGGGTTACGATTAGGTTTATTGTTAGGTGTTAGGGTTAGTTTTAGGGTTAGGTTTAGGGTTACGGTTAGGGTTAGGGTAAGTGTTAGGGTTAGGGTTAGGCTTAGGTTTAGGGTTGGTGTTAGGTTTAGTGGTTAGGGTTAGGGTTAGGGTTAGGTTAAGGGTAAGGGTTAGGTTTCGGTTTTGGGGTTAGGGTTGGGGTTAGGTTTAGGGGTTAATGTTAGGGTTAGGGTTAGGGTTAAGGTAAGGGTAGGGGTTAGGGTTAGGGTTAGGGTTAGGGTTAAGGTTAGATTTAGGGTTAGGGTAAGTGTAAGGGTTAGGGATATGGTTAGGGTTAATTTTAGGGTATGGGTTATGGTTAGAGTTGGGTTTAGGTTTAGGAGTAGGGTAAGGTTAAGGGTTAGGATTAGGTTAGGGTAAGGGTTAGGGTTAGGGTTAGGGTTAGGTGTAGGGTTAGAGTTAGGGTATGGGTAAGGGTTAGCGTTAGGGTTGGGTTAGGTTTAGGGTTGGGGTTAAGGTTAGGGTTAGGGTTAGGGTAAGATTAAGGGTTAGGGTTAGGGTTAGGGTAAGGATTAGGGTTAGGGTCAGCGGTAGGTTTAGGGTTAGGGATAGGGTTAGGGTAAGGGTATTTGTTAGGGTTATGGTTAGGGTTAGGTTTAGGGTTAGCGTTAGGGTAAGGGTAAGGGTATGGGTTAGGGTTAGGTTTAAGGTAAGGGTAAGGGTTAGGTTTAGGGTTAGGTTTAGAGTTAGGGTAGGGTAAGGTTTAGAGTTAGGGTTAGGTTTAGGGTTAGGGTTAGGGGTTAGGGTTAGGGTTAGGGTTAGGGTTAGGATTACGGTTAGTTTTAGGGTAAGGGTAAGGTTAGGGTTAGGGTTAGGGTTAGGTTTAGGATTAGGGTTCGGGTAAGGTTTAGGGTTTGGGTTAGTTTTTGGGTTAGGTTTAGGGTTAGGGTAAGGGTAAGGGTAAGGGTTAGGATTAGGGTTAGGGTTAGCGGTTAGGGTTAGGGTTAGGGTTAGGGTTATGGTTAGGTTTAGGGTTAGGGTTAGGTTTAGGTCTAAGGTAAGGGTTAGGGTTAGGGTTAGATTTAGGGTTAGGGATAGGGTAAGAGTAAGGGTTAGCGTTAGCGTTAGGGTTAGGTTTAGGGTTAGGTTTAGTGTTAGGGTTAGGGTAAGTGTAAGGGTTAGGGTTAGGGTTAGGGTTAGAGTAAGAGTTAGGGTTAGGGTTAGGGTTAGGGTAAGGGTAAGGGTTAGGGTAAGGGTAAGGGTTAGATTTAGGTTTAGGGTTGGGGTTAAGTTTAGGGTTAGGGTTAGGGTAAGGGTAAGGGTAAGTGTTAAGGTTAGGGTAAGGGTTAGGGTTAGGGTTAGGGTGACGGTGAGGGTTAGGGTCAGGGTTAGGGTTAGGTTTAGGGTTAGGGTTAAGGTTAGGGTAAGGGTAAGTGTTAAGTTTTGGTGTAGGGTTAGGGTTAGGGTTAGGTTAAGGGTAAGTGTTAGGTTTAGGGTTAGGGTTAGTTGTTAGGGTTAGGGTTAGGGTTACGGTAGGGAAAGGGTTAGGGTTAGGGTTACGGTTAGGAGTTAGGGTTAGGGTTAGTGTTAGGGATAGTGTAAGGTTAGGGTTATGGTTAGAGTTAGGGTAAGGGTAAGTGTTAGGGTTAGGATTAGGTTTAAAGTTATGGTAAGGGTAAGGGTTAGGGTTAGGGTTAGGATTAGGGTAAGGGTTAGGTTTAGGTTTAGGGTAAGGGTAAGTGTTAGGGTTAGGGTTAGGTTTAGGGTTATGGTTAGGTTAAGGTAAAGGGTTAGGGTTAGGGTTAGGGTTAGTGTTAGGTTTAGGGTTAGGGTTAGGGTTAGTGTTAGGTTTAGGGTTAAGGTTAGGGTTAGGGTTAGGGTAAGGGTTAGGGGTATGGTTAGAGTTAGGGGTTAGGGTTAGGGTTAGGGTTAGGGGTTAGGGTTAAGGTTATTGTTAGGGTTAGGGTTAGGTTTAGGTCTAGGATTAGTGTAAGGGTAAGGGTTAAGGTTAGGGTTAGGGTAAGGATTAGCTTTAGGGTTAGGGTTAGGATAAGGGTAAGGTTTATGGTTAGGGTTATGGGTAGGGTTAAGGTTAGAGTTAGGGTTAAGTTTAGGTTTACGTTTAGGGTTAGGGTTAGGTTTAGGTTTGGGTTAGGGTTAGGGTAAGGGTAACGGTAAGGGTTAGGGTTGGGGTTAGGGTTAGGGTAAGGTTAAGGGTTAGGTTTAGGGTTAGGGTTAGGGTTAGGTTTAGGGTTAGGTTTAGGGTTAGGTTTAGGGATATAGTAAGGTTAAGGGTTAGGTTTAGGGTAATGGTTAGTTTTAGGTTTAGGTTTAGGGTTAGGGTAAGGGTTAGGGTTAGGTTTAGGGTTAGGGTTAGGGTAAGGGTAAGGGATAGGGTTAGGGTTAGGGTTTGGGTTTGGGGAAGGGTAAGGGTAAGGGTTAGGATTAGGGTTAGGGTAAGGATTAGGGTTAGGGTTATAGTTAGGGAAAGGATTAGTGTTAGGGTTAGGGTTAGCATTAAGTTTAGGGTTAGGGTTAGGGTAAGGGTAAGGGTTAGGGTTAGGGTTAGAGGAAGAGTTAGGGTCAGGTTTACGGTTAGGGTTAGGTTTATAGTTAGGGTTAGAGTTAGGGTAAGGCTATGTGTTAGGTTTAGGGTCAGGGTTAGGGTTAGGGTTAGCGTTAGGGTAAGGGTAAGGGTAAGGGTAAGAGTTAGGGTTAGGGTTAAGGTAAGGATAAGGTTTAGGCTTAGGGTTAGTGTTAGGGTAGGGTAAGGGTTAGGGTTAGGTTCAGGCTAAGGTTAGCGTGAGGGTAAGGGTAAGGGTTAGGGTTAGGGTTAGGGATAGGGTAAGGGTAATTGTTAGGGTTAGGGTTAGGGTTAGGGTGAAGGTAAGGGTTAGGGTTAGGGTTAGGGTAATGGTAAATGTTAGTGTTAAGGTTAGGGTTGGGGTTAGGGTTAGGATTAGGGTTAGGGTAAGGGTAAGGTTTAGGGTTAGGGTTAGGGTTAGTGGTTAGGGTTAGTGTTAGGGCTAGGTTTAGGGTTAGGTTTAGGGTTAGGGTGAGGGTTAGGGTTTGGTTTAGGTTAGGGTTAGGGCAAGCGTAATGGTTATTGTTAGGGTTAGAGTTAGGGTTACGGTTAAGGTTAGGGTTCGGGTTAGTGTTACGTTTAGGGTTAAGTTTAGGGTTAGGGTAAGGGTAAGTGTTAGGTTTAGGGTTTTGGTTATGGTTGGGGTAAGGGTAAGGATTAGGGTTAGGGTTAGGGTTACGGGTTATGGTTATGGTTAATGTTAGGGTTAGGGTTAGGGTTAGGGTTACGGTTAAGGAAAGGGTAAGGGTTAGGGTAAGGTTTTGGGTTAGGGTTAGGGTTAGGGTTAATGTTAGGGTTAGGGTTAGGGTTAGGTTTAGGGTTAGGGTTAGTGTTAGGGTAATGGTTAGGGTTAGGGTTAGGGTTTGGGTTAGAGTGATGGTTAGGGTAAGGGTTAAGATTAGGGTTAGGGTTAGGGTTAGGGTTAGGGTTAGGGTTAGGGTTAGGGTTAGGGTAAGGGTTAGGGTTAGGGTAAGGGTAATGGTTAGGGTTAAGGTTAGGGTTAGCGGTAGGGTTAGGGTTAGGGCAATGGTTAGGGTTAGGGTTAGGTTTAGGGTTAGAGTGATGGTTAGGGTTAGGTTTAGTGTTAGGGGTTAGGGTTAGAGTTAGGGTTAGGGTTAGGGTAAGGTTTAGGGTTAGAGTTAGGGTAAGGTTTAGGTTTAGGGTTATTGTTATGGTAAGCGAAAGTTTTAGAGATAAGGTTAGGGTTAGGGTTAGGGTTAGGGGTTAGGGTTATAATTAACGTTAGGGTTAGGGTAAGGATTAGGGTTAGGGTTAGGGTTAGGATGAAGGTAAGTGTTAGGGTTACGATTAGGGTTAGGGTTAAGTTTAGGGTTACGGTAAGGGTAAGGTTTAGGGTTATTTTCAGGGTTAGGTTTAGGGTTAGAGTTAGGGTTAGGGTAAGGGTAAGTTTTAAGTTTAGGGTTAGGGTTAGGATTAGGATAAGAGAAAGGGTTAGGATTAGGTTTAGGGTTAGGGGTTAGGGTTAGGTTTTGGGTTACGGTTAGGGTAAGGGTAAGGGTTAGGGTTAGGGTTAGGTTTAGGTTTAGCGTTAGCGTAAGGGTAAGGGTTAGGGTTAGGGTTAGGGTTAGGGTTGGGGTAAGGTTTATGGGTTACGGTTAGGTTTAGGGTTAGGGGTTAGGGTTATGGTTAGGGTTACGGTAGGGAAAGTGTTAGGGTTAGGGTTATGGTTAGCGTTAGGGGTTTGAGTTAGGGTTAGTGTTAGGGATAGGGTAAGGTTAGGGTTACGGTCAGGGTTAGGGTTAGGGTAAGGGTAACTGTTAGGGTTAGGTTTAGGGTTAAGGTTAGGGTATGGGTAAGGGTTAGGGTTAGGGTTAGGGTTAGGGTAAGGTTTAGGTTTAGGTTTAGGGTATGGGTAAGTGTTAGGCTTAGGGTTAGGTTTTGGGTTATGGTTAGGTTGAGGTTAAGGGTTAGGGTTAGGGTTAGGGTTAGTGTTAGGTTTAGGGTTAGGGTTAGGGTTAGTGTTAGGTTTAGAGTTAAGTTTAGGGTTAGGGTTAGGGGTTAAGTTTAGGGTTATTGGTTAGGGTTAAGGTTAGGGTTAGGTTTAGGGTTAGGATTAGTGTAGGGGTAAGGGTTAGGGTTAGGGTTAGGGTTAAGGTAAGGTTTAGGTTTAGGTTTAGGGTATGGGTAAGTGTTAGGCTTAGGGTTAGGTTTTGGGTTATGGTTAGGTTAAGGTTAAGGGTTAGGGTTAGGGTTAGGGTTAGTGTTAGGTTTAGGGTTAGGGTTAGGGTTAGTGTTAGGTTTAGAGTTAAGTTTAGGTTTAGGGTTAGGGGTTAAGTTTAGGGTTAGGGGTTAGGGTTAAGGTTAGGGTTAGGTTTAGGGTTAGGATTAGTGTAGGGGTAAGGGTTAGGGTTAGGGTTAGGGTTAGCTTTAGGGTTAGGGTTAGGATAAGGGTAAGGGTTATGGTTAGGCTTAGGGTTAGGGTTAAGGTTAGGGTTAGGGTTAGGGTTAGTGTTAGGTTTAGGTTTTGGGTTAGGGTTAGGGTAAGGGTAAGGGTTAGGGTTAGGGATAGGGTTAGGGAAGGGTAAGGGTTAGGGTTTAGGTTAGGATTAGGTTTAGGGTTAGGGTTAGGGTTAGGATTAGGTTTAGGGATATTGTAAGGGTAAGGGTCGGGGTAGGGGTAAAGGTTAGGTTTAGGGTTAGGGTTAGGTTTAGGGTAAGGGTTAGGGTTAGGGTAAGGGTAAGGTTTAGGGCTAGGGTTAGGGTTTGGGTTTGGGGAAGGGTTAGGGTTAGGGGTAGGGTTAAGGTAAGGGTAAGGTTTAGGCTTAGGTTTAGGTTTAGGGTAAGGTTAGCGTGAGGGTAAGGGTAAGGGTTAGTGTTAAGGTTAGGGTTAGGGTTAGGGTTAGGATTAGGGTTAGTGTAAGGGTAAGGTTTAGGGTTAGGGTAAGGGTTAGGTTTAGGTTTAGGGTTAGGGTTAGGATAAGGGTTAGGGTTAAGGTTAGGTTTAGGGTTAGGGTTAGGGTTAGGGTAAGGGTAAGGGATAGGGTTAGGGTTAAGGTTTGGGTTTGGGGAATGGTAAGGATTAGGGTTAGGGGTAGGGGTAGGGTTAGGGTAAGGATTAGGGTTAGGGTTATTGTTAGGGTAAGGGTTAGTGTTAGAGTTGGGGTTAGCATTAAGGTTAGGGTTATGGTTAGGTTAAGGGTAAGGGTTAGGGTTAGGTTTAGGGTTAATGTTAGGGTTAGGGGTAGGTTAAGGGTAAGAGTTAAGTTTAGGTTTTGGGTAGGGTAAGAGTTAGGGTTACAGTTACGGTTAGGGTTAGGTTTATAGTTAGGTTTAGGGTTAAGATAAGGCTATGTGTTAGGGTTAGGATTAGGTTTAGGGTTAGGGTTACGGTAAGGGTAAGTGTAGGGGTAAGGGTTAGGGTTAGGGTTAGTGGTTAGGGTTAGTGTTAGGGATAGGTTTAAGTTTAGGGTTAGGGTTAGGGTAAGGATAAGGGTTAGGGTTAGTGTTAGGGTTTGGTTTAGGGTTAGGGTTAGGGCAAGGGTAAGGGTTAGGGTTAGGGTTAGATTTACGGTTAGGGTTAAGTTTAGGGTTAGGGTTAGGGTTAGGGTTAGGTTTAGGTTTAGGGTTAAGTTTATGGTTAGGATAAGGTAAGTGTTAGGATTAGGGTTAGGGTTAGGGTAGGGGTAAGGGTAAGGGTTAGGGTTAGGGTTAGGGTTAGAGGTTAGGGTTAGGGTTAATGTTAGGGTTAGGGTTAGGTTTAGGGTTAAGGAAATGGTAAGGGTTAGGGTTAGCGTTAGTGTTAGGGTTAGTGTTAGGGTGAGGGTTAGGTTTAGGGTTGGGGTTAAGTTTAGGTTTTGGGTTAGGGTAAGGGTAAGGATTAGGGTGAGGGTTAGGATTAGGGTAAGAGTTAGGGTTAGGGTTACGGTTAGGGTTAGGTTTATGGTTAGGGTTAGGGTTAGGGTTAGCGTTAGGGTAAGGGTAAGGGTAAGGGTTAGGGTTAGGGTTAAAATAAGGGTGAGGGTTAGCGTTAGGGTTAGGGTTACGGTAGGGTAAGGGTTAGGGTTAGGTTCAGGATAAGGTTTAGCGTGAGGGTAAGTGTTAGGGTTATGCTTAGGGTTAGGGTAAAGGTAAAGGTTAGGGTTAGGGTTAGGGTTAGGGTGAAGGTTAGGGTTAGGGTTAGGGTTAGGTTAAGGGTAAGTGTTAGTGTTATCGTTAGTTTTAGGGTTAGGGATCGGATTAGGGTTAGTGGTTAGGGTTAGTGTTAGTGTTAGGATTAGGGTTAGGGGTAGGGTTAACATTAAGGTTAGGTTTTGGGTTAGGGTAAGGGTAAGGGTCAGGGTTAGAGTTAGGGTTAGGGCAAGCATTAGGGTTAGGGTTAGGGTGAGGGTAAGGGTTAGGTTTAGGGTTAGGGTTTTCATTAAGGTTAGGGTTTGGGTTAGGGTAAGTGTAAGGGTTAGGATTAGGGTTAGGCTTAGGGTTAGGGTAAGGGTAGGGGTAGGGTTAGGGTTAGCATTAAGGTTCGGGTTAAGGTAAGGGTAAGGGTTAGGGTTGGGTTTAAGGTTAGGGTAAGGGTAAGGGTTATGGTTAGGTATAGAATTAGGTTTAGGGTTAGGGTAAGGTTAAGGGTTAGGGTTAGGGTTAGGGTTAGGTTAAGGGTAAGGGTTAGGGTTAGGTTAGGGAAGGGGTATTGTTAGGGTTTAGGTAGGGTTATGGTTAGAGTTATTGTTAGGGTAAGGGTTAGTGGTAGGGTTACGGTTAGGGTTAGGTTTATAGATAGGTTTAGGGTTAGGGTAAGGCTATGTGTTAGGGTTAGGTTTACGGTTAGGGTTAATGTTAGGGTAAGATTTACGGTTAGAGTAGGGGAAGGGGTAGGGTTAGGGTTAGTTTTAGGGTTGGGGTTAAGGTTAGGGTTATGGTTAGGGTAAGGTAAGGGTTAGGGTTAGGTTTAGTGTTAGGGTAATGGTTAGGGTTAGGGTTAGGTTTAGAGTGAGGTTTAGGGTTAGGTTTAGGGTTAGGGTAAGGGTAAGTGTTAGGGTTAGGGTTAGTGATAGGTTTAGGGTTAGGGTTAGGGTAAGGGTAAGGGATAGGGTTAGGGTTAAGGTTAGGGTTAGGGTTAGGTTTATGGTAAGAGTTAGGGTTGGGGTAAGGGTTAGGGTTAGGGTTAGGTATAGGGTTAAAGTCAGGGGAAGTGTAAGGGTTAGGGTTAGATTTAGGGTTGGGGTTAAGGTTAGGGTTAGGGTTAGTGTTAGGGTAATGTTTAGGGTTATGGTTAGGGTTAGGGTGAGGGGTAGGTTTAGGGTTAGGGTTAGGAGTTAGGGTTAGGTTTAGGGTTAGCGTTAGGGTAAGGGTAAGGGTTAGGGTTAGGGTTACGGTACGGTAAGCGTTAGGGTTAGGTTCACGGTAAGGTTAGCGTTTAAGGTTATTGTTACGGTAAGTGTAAGGGTTACAGATAGGGTTAGAGTTAGGGTTAGGGTTAGGTGTTAGGGTTAGGGTTGGGGTTACGGTTAGGGTAAGGATTAGGATTAGGGTTAGGTTTAGGGTTAGGGTTAGGATTAATGTAAGGGTAAGCTTTATGCTTAGGGTCAGTGTTAGGTTTAGGGTTAGGGTTGGGGTTAGAGTTAGGATTAGGGTAAGGGTAAGTGTTATGGTTATGGTTAGGGTTAGGGTTAGGATAAGGGTAATGGTTTGGGTTAGGGTTAGGGTTATGGTTAGGGTTAGGTTTAGGGTTACGGTTAGGGTAAGGGTAAGGGTAAGTGTTAGGTTTAGGGTTAGGTTTAGGTTTAGGGTTAGGGTTAGAGTAAGCGTAAGGGTTAGGGTTAGGGTTAGGTTTAGGTTTGGGGTTAGGTTTAGGGTTTAGGGTTAGGGTAAGGGTAAGTGTTAGGTGTAGGGTTAGGGTTAGGGTAAGGGTAAGGGTTAGGGTTAGGTTTTGGGTTAGTATATGTTGAAGGGTAAGTGTTAGTGTTGGGGTTATGGTTAGGGTTAGGTTTATAGTTAGGTTTAGGGTTAGGGTAAGGCTATGTGCTAGGGTTAGGGGTAGGGTTAGGGTTAGTGTTAGGGTAAGGGTAAGGGTAAGGGTTAGGTTTAGGGTTAAGGTAAGGGTAAGTGTTAGGGTTAGGGTTAGGGTTAGGGTTAGGGTTAGGATTAGGGTTAGGGTAAGGGTAAGGGTTAGGGTTAGGGTTAGGTTAAGGGTAAGGCTTAGAATTAGGGTCAGTGGTTAGGGTTAGTGTTAGGGTTAGGGTTCGATTTAGGGTTAGGGTTAGGGTAAGGGTAAGGTTTAGGGTGAGGTTTAGGGTTAGGTTTAGTGTTAGGGTTAGTGTAAGGGTAAGTGTTAGGGTTAGGGTTAGAGTTAGGTTTAGGGTTAATTTAGGGTTAGGGTAAGGGTAACTGTTAGGGATAGGGTTAGGGTTAGGGTTGGGGTAAGGGTAACGGTTAGGTTAGGGTTAGGGTTAGGGGTTAGTGTTAGGGTTAATGTTATGGTTAGAGTTAGGGTTAGGGTTAGGGTTAGGGTTGAGGAAAGGGTAAGGGTTAGGTAACGGTTAGGGTTAGGGTTAGGGTTAATGTTAGGGTTAGGGTTAGGGTTAGGGTTAAGGAAAGGGTAACGGTTAGGGTAAGGGTTAGGGTTAGATTTAGGGTTAGGGTGAAGATTAGGGTTAGGGTTAGGGTTAGAGTAAGGTTTAGGTTTAGGGTTAGGGGTAGGGTTAACATGAAGGTTAGGTTTTGGATTAGGGTAAGGGTAAGGGCTAGGGTTAGAGTTAGGTTTAGAGCAACCATTAGGGTTAGGGTTAGGGTTAGGGTAAGGGTTAGGGTTAGGGTTAGGGTTAGGGTTAGCATTAAGTTTAGGGTTAGGGTTATGGTAAGTGTAAGAGTTAGGGTTAGGGTTAGGTTTAGGGGTTAGGGTTAAGGTTAGGGTTAGGGTTAAGGTAAGGGTAAGGGTTAGGGTTAGGGTAAGGTAAGGGTTAGGATTAGGGTTAGGGTTAGGGTTAGGTTTAGCGTTAGGGTAAGTGTAAGGATTAGGGTTAGGTAAGGGTTAGGGTTAGGGTAAAGGTTAGGCTTAGTGTTAGGTTTAGGTTTAGGGTTAGGGTTAGGGTTAATGTTAGGGTTAGGGTTAGGGTTAGGGTTAAGGAAAGGGTAAGGGTTAGGGTAAGGTTTAGGGTTAGGTTTAGAGTTAGGGTTAGGGTAAGAGTAAGGGTTAGGGTGAGTTTTAGGGTTAGGGTAAGAGTTAGGGTTAGGTTTACAGTTAGGGTTAGGTTTATGGATAGGGTTAGGGTTAGGGTAAGGCTAAGTGTTAGGGTTAGGGTTAGGGTTAGGGTTAGCGTTAGGGTAAGAGTAAGGGTAAGGGTAAGGGTAAGAGTTAGGGTTAGGGTTAAGGTAAGGGTAAAGGTGAACGTTAGGTTTAGGGTTAGGGTTAGGGTTACGATTAGGTTTAGGTTAAGGGTAAGAGTTAGGATTAGGGTTAGGGTAAGGGTTAGGGTTACGGTTAGTGGTTAGGGTTAGTGTTAGGGTTAGCGTTAGGTTTACGGTTAGGATTAGGGTAAGGGTAAGAGTTAGGGTGGGGGTTAGGGTTAGTTTTAGGGTTAGGGTTAGGGTAAGGGTAATGGTTAACGTTAAGTTTAGAGTAAGGTTTAGGGTTAAGGTTAGGGTTAGGGTTAGGGTTAGGGTTAGGGTTAGGTTTAGGGTTAAGTTTAGGGTTAGAGTAAGGGTAAGTGTTATGGTTAGGGTTACGGTTAGGGTTGGGGTAAGGGTAAGGGTTAGGGTTACGGTTAGGGTGCGGGGTTAGGGTTAGGGTTAGGGTTAGGGTTAAGGAAAGGGTAAGGGTTAGGGTAAAGTTTAGGTTTAGGGTTAGGGTAAGGATCAGGGTTAGGGTTAGTGTAAGGTTTAGGGTTAGATTTAGGGGTAGGGTTAACATTAAGGTTAGGTTTTGGTTTATGGTAAGGGTAAGGTTTAGGGTTAGAGTTAGGGTTAGGGCAAGCATTAGGGTTAGGGTTAGGGTTAGGGTAAGGGTTAGGGTTAGGGTTAGGTTTAGCATTAAGGTTAGGATTAGGGTTAGGCTAAGTGTAAGGGTTAGGGTTAGGGTTAGGTTTAGGGGTTAGGTTTAAGGTTAGGTTTAGGGATAAGGTAAGGGTAAGTGTTAGGGTTAGGGTTAGGGTTATAATAAGGGTAAGGGTTAGGGTTAGTGTTAGGGTTAGGGTTAGGTTTAGGGTTAGGGTAAGGGTAAGGGTTAGGGTAAGGGTAAGGGTTAGGGTTAGGGTAAGGGTAAGGGTTAGGTTTAAGTTTAGGGTTAGGGTTAGGGTTAGAATAAGGCTATGTGTTAGGGTTAGGGTTAGGATTAGGGTTAGGGTTAGCGTTTAGGTAAGGGTAAGGGTAAGCGTAAAGTTTAGTGTTAGGGTTGGGGTTAGTTTTAGGGTTGGGGTTAAGTTTAGGGTTAGGGTTAGGGTAATAGTAAGGGTTAGGTTTAGGGTTAGGGGTTAGGGTTAGGGTTAGGGTTAGACTTAGGGGTTAGGGTTAGGGTTAGGTTTAGGATTAATGTAAATGTAGGGGTTAGGGTTAGGGTTAGGGTTAAGGTTAGGTTTAGGGTTAGGGTAAGGGTAAGCGTAAGGTTAGGGTTAGTGTTAAGGTTAGGGTAAGGGATTAGGGTTAGGGTTGGGGTTAGGTTTAGGGTTAGAGTTAGGGTAAGCGTAAGGGTTAGGGATAGGATTAGGGTTAGGGCAAAGGTTATGGTTAGGGTTGGGGGTAGGTTTAGGGTTAGAGTTAGGGTAAGCGTAAGGGTTAGGGATAGGATTAGGGTTAGGGCAAAGGTTATGGTTAGGGTTGGGGGTAGGTTTAGGGTAAGGGTATGTGTTAGGGTTAGGGTTAGGATTAGCGTTAGAGTAAGGGTAAGGGTAAGCGTTAGGGTTAGGGTTAAGTTTAGGGTAAGGGTTAGGATTAGGGTTAGGGTTAGGGTAGGGTAAGGGTTAGGGTTATGTTCAGGTTAAGGGTTAGCATTAGGGTACGGGTAAGGGTTAGGGATAGGGTTAGGGTTAGGGTAAGGGTAAGGGTTAGGGTTAGGGTTAGGGTTAGGTTTAGGGTGAATGTTAGGGTTAATGTAAGGGTAAGTGTTAGGGTTAGGTTTAGTGTTAGGATTAGGATTAGGGTAACGGTAAGGGTTAGGATTAGGGTTAGGGTTAGGATTAGTATTAGGGTTATGGTAAGTGTAAGGGTTAGGGTTAGTGTTAGGGTATTGGTTAGGGTTAGAGTAAGGGTTAGGGTTTGTAAGAGGGTTAGGGTTAGGTTTTGGGCTAGGGTTAGGGTAAGGGTAATGGTTAGGTTTAGGTTTAGGGTTGGGGTTCAGTTTAGGGTTAGGGTTAGGGTAAGGGTAGGGGTTAGTGTTAGGGTTAGGGTTAGGGTAAGGGTTAGGGTTAGGGTTAGGGTTAGGGTAAGGGTGAGGGTTAGGGTTAGGGTTAGAGTTATGGTTAGGTTTAGGGTTAGGGTTAGGGTTTGGGTAAGTGTAAGTGTTACGGTTAGGTTTATCGTTAGGGTTAGGGTTAGGATAAGGGTAAGGCTTAGGGTTAGGGTTAGGGTTAGGGGTTAGGGTTAGGGTTAGGGTTAGGGGTTACGGTTAGGGTTAGGGATAGGGTAAGTTTCGGGTTAGGGTTAGGGTTAGGGTTAGGGTAAGGGTAAGTCTTAGGGTTATGGTTAGGGTAAAGGTTAGGGTAAGGGTAAGGGTTAGGGTTAGGGTTAGGGTTAGGGTAAGGATTAAGGTTAGGTTTAGGGTAAGGGTAAGTGTTAGGGTTAGTGTTAGGGTTAGGGTAAGCTTAAGGATTATGGTTAGGGTTATGGTTAGGGGTTAGGGTTAGGGTTAGGGTTAAGGTAAGGGTAAGGATTAGGGTTAGGGTTAGGTTTAGGGTTAGGGTTAGGTTTAGGGTAAGGGTAAGCTTTAGGGTTAGGTTTAGGGTTCGGTTTAGGGTAAGGGTAAGGGTTAGGGATAAGTTTAGGTAAGGGTTAGGATTAGGGTTGGGTTAAGGTTAGGGTTAGGGTTAGGGTTAGGTTAGGGTTAGGGTTAGGGTTAGCAATAAGGTTAGGTTTAGTGTTAGGGTAAGTGTAAGGGTTAGGGTTAGGGTTAGGGGTTAGGGTTAAGGTTAGGGTTAGGTTTAAGGTAAGGGTAAGCGTTAGGATTAGGTTTACGGTTAGGGTCAGGGTAAGGGTAAGGGTTAGAGTTATTGTTAGGGTTAGGTTTAGGGTTAGGGTAAGGGTAAGGGTTAGGGTTAGGGTTAGGGATATGTTTAGGGTTATTGTTAGGGTTAGGGTTAGGGTAAGGGTAAGGGTTAGGGTTGAGGTTAGGGTTAGGGTTAGGGTTAGGGTAAGGGTTAGTGTAAGGGTAAGGGTTAGGGTTAGGGTTAGGGTTAGGTTTAGGGTTAGGGTTAGGCTAAGCGTAAGGGTTAGGGTTAGGGTTAGGGTAGGGTAAGGGTTAGGGTTAGGTTCAGGGTAAGGTTTAGCGTGAGGGTAAGTGTAAGGGTTAGGGTTAGGGTTAGGGTAAGGGTAATGGTTAGGGTTAGGGTTAGGGTTAGGGTAAGGGTGAGGGTTAGGGTTAGGGTTAGGGTTAGGTTTAGGGTAAGGGTAAGGTTTAGGGTTAGGTTTAGGGATAAGTTTAGGTTAAGGGTAATTGTTAGGGATATGTTTAGAGTAAGAGTTAGGATTAGGGGTGGGTTAGGATTAGGGTTAGGGTTAGGGTTAGGATTAGCTTAGGGTTAGGGTTAGGGTTAGCAATAAGGTTAGGGTTAGGGTAAGTGTAAGGGTTAGGGTTAGGGTTAGGGTTAGGGGTTAGGGTTAAGGTTAGGGTTAGGGTTAATGTAAGGGTAAGGGTTAGGATTAGGGTTACGGTTAGGGTCAGAGTAAGGGTTAGAGTTAGAGTTATTCTTAGGGTTAGGTTTAGGGTTAGGGTAAGGGTAAGGGTTAGGGTTAGGGTTAGGGATATGTTTAGGGTTAGGGTTAGGGTTAGGGTTAGGTTAAGGGTAAGGGTTAGGGTTGAGGTTAGGGTTAGGATTAGGGTTAGGGTTAGGGTAAGGGTTAGGGTTAGGGTAAGGGTTAGGGTTAGGGTGAGCGTTAGGTTTAGGGTTGGGTTTAGGGTTAGGATTAGGGTAAGGGTAAGGGTTAGGGTTAGTTTAGGTTAAGGGTTAGGGTTAAGGTTAGGGTTAGGTTAAGGTTTAGAGTTTGGGTAAGGGTAAGGGTTAGGGTTAGGGTTAGGGTTAGGTTCAGGTTTGGGGTTAAGGTTAGGGTAAGATTTAGGGTTAGGGTGAAGTTTAGGTTTAGGGTTAGACTTTGGGTAAGGGTAAGTGTTAGTGTTATGGTTAGGTTTAGGGTAAGGGTAAGGGTAAGGTTTAGGTTTAGGGTTAGGGTTAGAATAAGGGTTAAGGTTAGAGTTAGGCTTAGGGTAAGGTTAAGGGTTAGGGTTCGGGTTAGGATTAGGGTTAGGGTAAGGATTAGGGTTAGGAATAGGGTTAGGGTAAGTTTTAGGGTTTGGATTAGGGGTAGGGTTAACATTAAGCTTAGGTTTTGGGTTAGGGTAAGGGTAAGGGTTAGGGTTAGAGTTAGGGTTAGGGCAAGCATTAGGGTTAGGTTTAGGGTAAGTGTAAGGTTAGGGTTACAGTTAGGGGTTAGGGTTAATGTTAGGGTTAGGGTTAAGGTAAGGGTAAGGGTTAGGGTTAGGGTTAGGGTTAGGTTAAGGGTAAGGGTTAGGGTTAGGGTTCTTGTTAGGGTTAGGTTTAGGGTTAGGGTAAGGGTAGGGGTTAGGGTTAGGTTTTGGGTAAGATTTAGCGTGAGGGTAAGGGTAAGGTTTAGGGTTAGGGTTAGGGTTAGGGTATGGGTAATGGTTAGGGTTAGGGTTAGGGTTAGAATATGGGTAAGGGTTAGGCTTAAGGTTAGGGTTAGGGTTAGGGTTAGGGTTAAGTTAAGGGTTAGGGTTAGGGTTAGGGTAAGGATTAGGTTAGGATTAGGCTTAGGTTTAGGGTTAGGGTTAGGTTAAGCCTAAGGGTTAGGGTTAGAGTTAGGGTTAGGTTAGGGTAAGGGTTAGTGTTAGGTTCAGGATAAGGTTTAGCGTGAGGGTAAGGGTAAGGGTTAGGGTTAGGGTTAGGGTAAGGGTAATGGTTAGGGTTAGGGTTAGGGTTAGGTTGAAGCTTAGGGTTAGGGTTAGGGTTTGGGTAAGGGTAAGTGTTAGTGTTAAGGTTAGGGTTAGGGTTAGGGTTAGGATTAGGATAGGTAAGGGTAAGGGTTAGGGTTGGGGTTAGGGTAAGGGTTAGGGTAAGGGTTAGGGTTTGTGGTTAGGGTAAGTGTTAGGGTTAGGGTTAGGTGTAGGGTTAACATTAAGGTTAGGTTTTGGGTTATGGTAAGAGTAAGTGTTAGTGTTAGGGTTAGGGTTAGGTTTAGGATAAGGGTAAGGGTTAGGGTTAGGGTTAGGGTTAGGTTTAGGGTTAGGGTTAAAGTAAGGGTTAGGGTTAGGTTTAGGGTTAGGGTTGGGTTAGGTTTAGGGTTTTGGGTTAGGGTTAGTGTTAGGGTAAGGGTTAGGGTTAGGGTTAGGGTTAGGTTTAGGTTTGGGGTTATGGTTAGGGTGAGGGTTAGGGTAAGGGTAAGGGTTATGGTTAGGGTTAGGGTTAGGGTTAGGTTTAGGTTTGACGTTATGGTTAGGGTGAGAGTTACGGTAATGGTAAGGGTTAGGGTTAGGGTTTGGGTTAGGGTAAAGTTTAGAGTTGGGGTTAGGGGTTGGTTTAGGGTTAGGGTTAGGTTTAGGGTAAGAGTATGTGTTGGGGTTAGGGTTAGCGTTAGGGTAAGGGTAAGGGTAAGGTTGAGGGTTAGGATTAAGGTAAGGGTAAGGGTTAGGATTAGGGTTAGGGTAAGGGTTAGAATTAGGGTTAGGGTTAGTGTAGGGTAAGGGTTAGGGTTATGTTCAGGGTAAAGGTTAGCGTTAGGGTAAGGGTAAGGGTTAGGGATAGGGTTAGGTTTAGGGAAAGGGTTAGGGTTAGGGTTAGGGTTATGGTTAGGGTTAGGGTGAAGGTTAGGGTTAGGGTTAGGGTCAGGGTAAGTGTTAGGGTTAGGATTAGGGTAAGGATTAGGGTTAGGGTAACGGTAAGGGTAAGTCTTAGGGTTAGGGTTAGGGTTAGGGGTTAGGGTTAGTGTTAGGGATAGGTTTAGGGTTAGGGTTACATTTAGGCTATGGGTTAGGGTTAGGGTTAGGGTTAGTGTTAGGGAAAGGGTAAGTGTTAGGGTACGTTTTAGGGTTAGGGATAGGGTTAGGGTAAGGATTAGGATTAGGGTTAGGGTTAGGGTAAGGGTTAGGGTTAGGCTTAGGGGTAACATTAAGGTTAGGTTTAGGGTTAGGGTTAGGGTTAGGTTTAGGGTTAGGTTTAGGGTTAGGGTTAGGGTAAGGATTAGGGTTAGGGTTAGGGTTAGGGTAAGGGTTAGGGTTAGGGTTAGGGTTAGCTTTAAGTTTAGGGTTAGGGTTAGTGTAAGGGTAAGTGTTAGGGTTAGGGTTAGGGTTAGGGTTTGGGTTTAGGGTTAGGGTTAGGGTTAGTTTTAGGGTTAGGGTTAGGGTAAGGGTAAGGTTTAGGGTTAGGGTTAGGGTTAGGGTTAATGTTAGGATTAGGTTTAGGGCAAGAGAAAGTGTTAAGGTTAGGGTTAGTGTTAGGGTTAGGGTTAAGATTAGGGTTAGGGTTAGGGTAAGGGTAAGGGTTAGGTTTAGGGTTAGGGTTACGCGTTAGGGTTAGGGTTAGGGTTAGGGTAAGGGTAAGGTTTAGGGTTTGGGTTTTGATTAAGGGTTAGGGTTACGTTTAGGGTTAAGATCAAGGTAATGGTTAGGGTTAGGGTTAGGGTTATGTTTAGGGTAAGGGTAATGGTAAGGTTGAGGGTTAGGATTAGGGTTAGGGTAAGGGAAAGGGTTAGGGTTAGGGTTAGGGCTAGGGTAAAATAAGGGTTAACGTTAGGGTTAAGGTTAAGTTTAGGGTTAGGGTTAGGGTTAGGGTTAGGGGTTAGGGTTAGGTTTAGTGTTAGGGATAGGTTAAGGTTCGGGTTAGGGTCAGGGTTAGGGTTAGGGTAAGGGTAAGTCTTAGGGTTAGGGTTAGGGTTAGGGTTAGAGTAAGGGTTCGGGATTGTAAGAGGGTTAGGGTTAGGTTTTGGGTTAGGGTTAGGGTAAAGGTAAGGGTTAGGTTTAGGTTTAGGGTTGGGGTTAAGTTTAGGGTTAGGGTTAGGGTAAGGGTAGTGGTTAGTGTTAGGGTTAGAGTTAGGGTAAGGGTTACTGTTTGGCTTAGGGTGAGGGTGAGTGTTAGGGTTAGGGTTAGGGTTTAGGGTTAGGATTAGGGTTAGGGTTTGGGTAAGGGTAAGTGTTACGGTTAGGTTTAGGGTTAGGGATAGGTTTAGGATAAGGGTAAGGGTTAGGGTTAGGGTTAGGGTTAGGGGTTAGGGTTACGGTTAGGGTTAGGAGTTAGGGTTAGTTTTAGTGTTAGGGATAGGTTAAGGTTCGGGTTAGGGTCAGGGTTAGGGTTAGGGTAAGGGTAAGTCTTAGGGTTAGGGTTAGGTTTATGTTTAGGTTAAGGTTAAGGGTTAGGGTTAGGGTTACGTTTAGTGTTAGGTTTAGGGTTAAGTTTAGGGTTTCGGTTAGGGTAAGGGTTAGCGTTGTGGTTAGAGTTAGGGGTTAGGGTTAGGGTTAGGGTTAGGGTAAGAGTAGGGTTTATGGTTAGGGTTATGGTTAGGGGTTAGGATTAGGGTTAGGGTTAAGGTAAGGGTAACGGTCAGGGTTAGGGTTAGGCTAAGGGTTAGGGTTAGGTTTGGGGTAAGGGTAATTTTTAGGGTTAGGGTTATGGTTATGTTTAGGGTAAGGGTAAGTGTTAGGGTTAGGGTTTGGGTTAGGTTTGGTTTAGGATTGGGTTAGGGTGAAGGTTAGGATTAGGGAAAGGGTAAGGATTACGGTTAGGGTTAGGATTAGGGTTAGGGTTAGGGAAAGGGTAAGGGTTAGGGTTAGGGTTAGGGTTAGGGTTACCATTAAGGTTAGGGTTAGGGTTAGGGTAAGGATAAGGGTTTGAGTTAGGGTTAGGGTTAGGGTAAGGGTAAGGGTTAGGGTTAGGGTTAGGGTTAGGGTTAGGGTAACGGTAAGGATTAGGGTTATGGTTAGGGTAAGGGTAAGGGTTAGGAATAGGGTTAGGGTTTGTAGGTAGAGTTAGTGTTATGGTGAGGGTTAGGTTTAGGGTTAGGCTTAGTGTAAGGGTAAGGTTTAGGGTGAGGGTTAGGTTTAGTTTTAGGGTTAGGGTAAGGGTAAGGGTTACGGTTAGGGTTAGAGTTAGGGTTAGGGTTAGGGTTAGGGTTAGGGGTTAGGTTTAGGGTTAGGTTTAGGGGTAGGGTTAAAATTAAGGTTAAGTTTTGGTTTAGGGTAAGGTTAAGGGTTAGGGTTAGGGTTAGGTGTAAGGGTTAGGGTTAGGGTTAGCTTTATGGTTATGGTTAGGGTAAGGGTAAGGGTTAGGGTTCGGGTTAGGGTTAGGTTTAGGGTTAGGGTTAAAGTAAGGGTAAGGGTTAGGTTTAGGGTTAGGTTTGGGGTTAGGTTTAGGGTTTTGGGTTAGGGTTAGGGTTAGGGTAAGGGTTAGGGTTAGGTTAGGCTTAGGTTTAGGTTTGGGGTTATGGTTAGGGTGAGGGTTAGGGTAAGGGTAAGGGTTAGGGTTAGGGTTAGGGTTAGGTTTAGGTTAGGGGTTATTGTTAGGGTGAGGGTTAGGGTAAGGGTAAGGGTTAGGGTTAGGGTAAAGGTTAGAGTTGGGGTTAGGGGTAGGTTTAGGGTTAGGGTTAGGTTTAGGGTAAGAGTATGTGTTGGGGTTAGGGTTAGCGTTAGGGTAAGGGTAAGGGTAAGGGTTAGGGTTAGGATTAAGGTAAGGGTAAGGGTTAGGATTAGGGTTAGGGTAAGGGTTAGGATTGAGGTTAGGGTTATTGTAGGCTAAGGGTTAGGGTTATGTTCAGGGTAAGGGTTAGCGTTCGGGTAAGGGTAAGGGTTAGGGATAGGGTTAGGGTTAGGGAAAGGGTAAGGGTTAGGGTTAGGGTTAGGGTTAGGGTGAAGGTTAGGGTAGGGTTAGGGTCAGGGTAAGTGTTAGGGTTAGGGTTAGGGTAAGGATTAGGGTTAGGGTAACGGTAAGGGTAAGTCTTAGGGTTAGGGTTAGGGTTAGGGGTTAGGGTTAGTGTTAGGGATAGGTTTAGGGTTAGGGTTACATTTAGGCTATGGGTTAGGGTTAGGGTTAGGGGTAGTGTTAGGGAAAGGGTAAGTGTTAGGGTACGTTTTAGGGTTAGGGTTAGGGTTAGGGTAAGGATTAGGATTAGGGTTAGGGTTAGGGTGAGGTTAAGGGTAAGGTTTAGGGTTAGGGTTAGGGTTAGGGTTAGTTACAGGTAATGGTTATGGTTAGGGTTAGGGTGAAGGTTAGGGTTAGGGTTAGGCTTTGGGTAAGGGTAAGTGTTAGTGTTAAGGTTAGGGTGAGGGTTAGGGTTAGGATTAGGGATAGGGTAAGGGTAAGGGTTAGGGTTGGGGTTAGGGTAAGGGTTAGGGTTAGGGTTAGGGTTAGTGGTTAGTGTAAGTGTTAGGGTTAGGGTTAGGTTTAGGGGTAGGTTTAACATTAAGGTTAGGTTTTGGGTTAGTGTAAGGGTAAATGTTTCGGTTAGGGTTAGGTTTAGGATAAGGTAAGTGTTAGGGTTAGGGTTAGGGTTAGGGTAAGGGTAATGTTTAGGGTTAGGGTTAGGTTTCGGGTAAGTGTAAGTGTTAGTGTTTGGGTTAGGGTTAGGGGTTAGGGTTAAGGTTAGGGTTTGGTTAATGTAAGGGTAAGGGTTAGGTTTAGGGTTAGGGTAAGGGTAAGGGTTAGGGTTAGGGTTAGGGATATGTTTAGGGTTAGGTTTAGGGTTAGGGTAAGGGTAAGGGTTAGGGTTAGGGATATGTTTAGGGTTAGGGTTAGGGTTAGGGTTAGGATAAGGGTAAGGGTTGGGGTTAAGGATAGGGTTAGGGTTAGGGATAGGGTAAGGGTTAAGGTTAGGGTAAGGGTTAGGGTTAGGTTTAGGGTTAGGTTTAGGGTTAGGGTTAAGGTAAGCGTAAGGGTTAGGGTTAGGTTAGGGTTAGGGTTAGGGAAGGGTAAGGGTTAGGGTTAGGTTCAGGGTAAGGTTTAGCGTGAGGTTAAGGGTAAGGGTTAGCGTTAGGGTTAGGGTTAGGGTTAGTTACAGGTAATGGTTATGGTTAGGGTTAGGGTGAAGGTTAGGGTTAGGGTTAGGCTTTGGGTAAGGGTAAGTGTTAGTGTTAAGGTTAGGGTGAGGGTTAGGGTTAGGATTAGGGATAGGGTAAGGGTAAGGGTTAGGGTTGGGGTTAGGGTAAGTGTTAGGGTTAGGGTTAGGGTTAGTGGTTAGTGTAAGTGTTAGGGTTAGGGTTAGGTTTAGGGGTAGGTTTAACATTAAGGTTAGGTTTTGGGTTAGTGTAAGGGTAAATGTTTCGGTTAGGGTTAGGTTTAGGATAAGGTAAGTGTTAGGGTTAGGGTTAGGGTTAGGGGTAAGGGTTAGGGTTAGGGTTAGGTTTAGGGTTACTGTTAGGGTAAGGGTAAGGGTTAGGGTTCGGGTTAGGGTTAGGTTTAGGGTTAGGGTTAGGGTAAGGGTAAGTGTTATGGTTAGGGATAGGTTTAGAGTAAGGGTTAGGATTATGGTTAGTGTTAGGGTTAGTGTTAGGTTTAGGTTTGGGGTTAAGTTTAGGGTTAGGGTTAGGCTAAAGGTAAGGGTTAGGGTTAGGTTTAGGTTTAGGGTAATAGTTAGGGTTAGGGTTACGATTAGGGTTAGTTTATGGTTATGGTTAGGGTTAGGGTAAGACTATGTGTTAGGGTTAGCTTTAGGGATAGCTTTAGGGTTAGCGTTAGGGTAAGGGTAAGGGTAAGGTTTTGGGTTAGGGTTAAGGTAAGGCTAAGGGTTAGGGTTAGGGTTAGGGATAGGGTAGGGTAAGGTTTAGGGTTAGGTTCAGGGTAATGTTTAGCGTGAGGGTAAGGGTAAGGGATAGGTTTAGGGTTAGGGTAAGGGTAATGGTTAGAGTTAGGGTTAGGTTAATGGTGAAGGTTAGGGTTAGGGTAAGTGTTAGTGTTAAGATTAGGGTTAGGGTTAGGGTTAGGATTAGGGTTAGGGTTAGGGTAAGGGTAAGGGTTAGGGTCAATTTTAGGGTAAGGGATAGGGTTAGGGTTAGGATTAGTGGTTAAGGCTAGTGTTAGGGTTAGGGTTAGGTTTAGGGTTAGGGTTAGGGTAAGGGTAAGGTTTAGGATTAGGGTTAGGGTTAGGTTTAGGTTTAGGGTTAGGTTAAGGGTAAGGGTTAGGTTTAGGGTTAGAGTTAGGTTTAGGGTTAAGTTTAGGGTTAGGGTTAGGGTTAGGGTTAGGTTTAGGGTTAAGTTTAGGTTTAGGGTAAGGGTACGTGTGAGGGTTAGAGATAGGGTTAGGTTTAGGGTTAGGGTTAATGTAAGGGTAAGGGTTAGGGTTAGGGTTAGTGTTAGGGTTAAGGTTAGGGTTAGGGTTAGAGGAAGGGTAACGGTAAGGGTTAGGGTTAGGGTAAGGGTAAGGTTTAGGGGTTAGGGTTACAGTAAGGGTTTGGGTTAGGTTTAGGGTTAAGTTTAGGTTAGGGTTAGGGTAAGGGTAAGGTTTATGGTTAGGGTTACGGTTAGGGTTAGGGAAAGGGTAAGGGTTAGGGTTAGGATTTGGGTTAGGGTAAGGATTAGGGTTATGGTTAGGTTTAGGTAAGGGTTAGGGATAGGGTTAGGGTTAGGGATACCATTAAGGTTAGGCTTAGGGTTAGGGTAAGAGTAAGTTTTAGGGTTATGTTTAAGGTTAGGGTTATGGTTAGGGTTAGGTTAAGGGTAAGGTTTAGGGTTAGGTTTAATGTTAGGTTAGGGTTAGGGTAAGGGTTAGGGTTAGGGTTAGGTTTAGGGTTAGGGTTAGGGTAAGGGTAAGTGTTAGGGTTAGGGATAGGTTTAGAGTAAGGGTTAGGATTATGGTTAGTGTTAGGGTTAGGGTTAAGGTTAGGGTCAGGGTTAGTGTAAGGGTAAAGGTTAGGGTTAGGTTTAGGGGTTAGGATTAGGGTTAGGGTTAGGTTTATGGTTAGGGTAAGGGTAAGGTTTATTGTTAAGGTTAAGGTTTGGGGTTAAGGTTAGGTTTAGTTTTAGGGTTAAGGTAAGGATAAGGGTTAGGGTTAGGGTTAGGGTTAGGGTAGCGTTAAGGGTTAGGGTTAGGGTTAGGGTTAGGTTTAGAGTTAGGGTAAGGGTAAGGGTTAGGATTATGGTTAGGGATATGTTTAGGATTAGGTTTAGGGTTACAGTTAGGGTTAGTGTAAGGGTAAGAGTTAGGGTTAAGGTTAGGGTTAGGGTTAATGTTAGGGTTAGGGTGAGGGTTAGAGTTAATGTAAGGGTTAGGGGTACGGTTAGGTTTAGGTTAGAGTTAAGGGAAGGGTAAGGGATAGGGCTAGTTTTAGGGTTGGTGTTAAGGTTAGGTTTAGGGTTAGGGTAAGGGTAAAGGTTAGGGTTAGGGTTAGTGTTAGGGTAATGTTTAGGTTTATGGTTAGGGTTAAAGTGAGGGTTAGGGTTAGGGTTAGGGTTAGGTTTAGTGTTAGGGTAAGGGTAAGGGATAGGGTTAGGGTAAGGTTTAGGGGTTAGGGTTACGGTTAGGGTTAGGTTTAGGGTTAGGTTTAGGGTAAGGGTTAGGGTTAGGGTTAGGGTTAGGATTAGGTTTAGGGTTAGGGTTAGGATTAGGGTAAGGGTTAGGGTTAGGGTTGGGTTTAGGGTTAGGATTAGGGTAAGGGTAAGGGTTAGGGTGAGAGTTAGGTTAAGTGTTACGGTTAGGGTTAGGGTTAGGTTTAGGGTTAGGTTTACGGTAACGGTATGGTTTAGGTTTAGGGTTAATTTTAGGTTTAGGGTTGGTGTTAAGGTTAGGGATAGGGTTAGGGTAAGGTAAGGGTTAGGTTTAGGGTATTTTATGGTAAGCGTTTTAGGTTTAGGGTTGGGGTTATGGTTAGGGTTAGTGTTACGGTAAGGGTAAGGTTTAGTGTTAGGTTCAAGGTTAGGGTTATGGTTAAGGTTAGGGTAAGCGTTAGGTTTAGGGTTATGGTTAGGGTTAGGTTTAGGGTTAGGGTTAGGGTTAGGGTAAGGCTATGTGTTAGGGATAGGGTTAGGGTTAGGGTTAGGTTGAACGTTAGGGTAAGGGTAAGGGTAAGGGTTAGGGATACGTTTAAGGTAAGGGTAAGGGTTAGGGTTAGGATTAGGGTTAGGGTAGGGTAAGGGTTAGGGTTAGGTTCAGGGTAAGGGTTAGCATGAGGATAAGGGTAAGGGTTAGGGTTAGGGGTAGGGTTAGGGTAAGGGTAAGGGTTAGGGTTAGGGTTAGGTTAAGGGTGAAGGTTAGGGTTAGGGTTAGGGTTAGGGTAAGGGGAAGAGTTAGTGTTAAGGTTGAGGTTAGGGTTAGGGTTAGGATTAGGATTAGGGTAAGGGTAAGGTTATGGTTGGGGTTAGGGTAAGGGTTAGGGTTAGGGTTAGGGTTAGTGTTTAGGGTTAGGGTTAGGGTTAGGTTTAGGGTTAGGGTAAGGGTTAGGGTTAGGTTTAGGGTTAGGGTTAGGGTAAGGGTAAAGTTTAGGGTTAGGGTTAGAGTTAGGGTTGGGGTAAGGGTAGGGTTTAGGGTTAGGGTTAGGGTTAGGGTTAGGGGTTAGGGTTAGAGTTAGGGTTAGGGTTAGGTTTAGGGTTATTGTTAGGGTTAGGGTGAGGGTATGGTTTAGGTTTAGGGTTAGGGTTAGTGTTAGGGTTAATGTTAGGGACTAGGATTAGGGTTAGGGTTAAAGAAAGGGTAAGGGTTAGGGTAAGGGTTAGGGTTAGGGTTAGGGTTAGGGTAAGGATTAGGATTAGGGTTAGTGTTAGTGTAAGTTTAGGGTTAGGGTTAGGGGTAGAGTAATCCTTAAGTTTAGGTTTTGGGTTAGGGTAAGGGCAAGGGTTAGGGTTAGGGTTAGGGTAGGGCAAGCATTAGTGTCAGGGTTAGTGTAAGGGTTACTGTTAGGGTTAGGGTTAGCATTAAAGTTAGGGTTAGGGTTAGAGTAAGTGTAAGGGTTAGGTTTAGGGTTAGGGTTAGGGTTAGGTTTAGGGTAAGGGTAAGGGTAAGGGTTAGCGTTAGGGTAAAGGTAAGCGTTGGTGTTAGGGTTAGGGTAAGGGTTTGGGTTAGGGTTAAGTTTAGTTTTAGTTTTAGGGTTAGGGTTAGCGTAAGGGTTAGGTTTATGGTTAGGGATAGGGATAGGGTTAGGTAAAGGGTAAGGGTTAGGGTTAGGGTTAGGGTAAGAGTTAGGGATAGGGTTAGGGTTAGGGTTACCATTAAGGTTAGGGTTAGGTTTAGGGTAAGAGTAAGGTTTAGGGTTAGGTTTAGGGTTAAGGTTAGGTTAGGGTTAGGGTTAGGGTAAGGGTAAGGGTTAGGGTTAGGGTAAGGGTTAGGTTAGGGTTAGGGTAAATGCTATCGTTAGGGTTAGGGTTAGGGTTAGGTTTAGAGTTGGGGTAAGGGTAAGGGTAAGTGTTAAGGTTAGGGTTAGGGTTAGGGTAAGGGTTAGGATTATGGTTAGTGTTAGGGTTGGGGTTAAGTTTAGGGTTAGGTTTTCGGTTTGGGTTAGGGTTAGTGTTAGGAATAGGTTTAGGTTTAGGGTTAGGGCAAGAGTAAGGGTTAGGGTTAGGGTTAGGGTTAGGGTTAGGGTTAGGTTTAGGTTTAGAGTTAGGGTTAGGGTTAGGGTTAGGGTTAGGGTTAGGTTTAGGGTTGGAGTAAGGGTTACGGTTAGGGTAAGGGTTAGGGTTAGGGTTAGGGTCAGGTTTAGGATTAGCGTTAGGGTAAGGGTAAGTGTTAGTATTAGGGTAAGGGTTAGGTTTGGGGTTATGTTTAGGTGTTAGGGTTAGGTTTAGGGTTAGGGTAAGTGTAAGGGTTAGGGTTCGGTTTAGGGGTTAGGGTTCGGGTTAGGGTTAGGGGTTAATTTTAGGGTTAGGGTTAGGGTTAAGGTAAGGGAAGGGGTTAGGGTTAGTATTAGGGTTAGGGTTAAGGTTAGGTTTAGGGTTAGGATAAGCGTAAAGGTTAGGGTTAGGGTCAGGTTTAGGTTTAGGGTATGGGTTAGGGTTAGGTTTGGGGTTAGGGTTAGGATTAGGGTAAGGGTAAGTGTTAGGGTTAGGTTAGGGTAAGGTTTAGGGTTAGGGTTATGTGTAGGGTTAGAGTTAGGGTAAGGGTAAGGGTTAGGGTTAGGGTTGGGTTAGGATTAAGGTTGGAGTTAAGGTTAGGATTAGGGTTAGGGTAAGGGTAAGGGTTAGGGTTACGGTTAGGGTTAGGGTAAGGTTTGGGTTAGGGTTAGGAGTAGGTTTAGGGTTAGGGATAGGGTTAGGGTAAGGGTATGTGTTAGGGTTAGGGTTAGGGTTAGGGTTAGGGTTAGCGTTAGGTTAAGGGTAAGGGTATGGGTTAGGGTTAGGGGTAAGGTAAGGGTAAGGGTTAGGGTTAGGGTTAGAGTAAGGGTAGGGTAAGTTTTAGGGTTATGTTCAGGGTAAGGGTTAGCGTTAGGGTAAGGGTAAGGGTTAGGGTTAGGGTTAGGGTAAGGGTAAGGGTTAGGTTTAGGTTTAGGGTTAGAGTGAAGGTTAGGGTTTGGGTGAAAGTTAGGTTTAGGGTTAGGAAAAGGGTAAGTGTTAGGGTTAGAGTTAGGGTTAGGTTTATGGTTAGGGTAAGGGTAAGGGTTTGGGTTAGGGTTACGATTAGGGTAAGGGTTATTGTTACGGTTAGGGTTATGGTTAGGGTAAGGATAAGGGTAAGGGTTAGGGTTATGGTTAGGGTTAGGGGGTTAGGGTTATGGTTAGGGTTATGGTTAGGTTTAGGATTAGGGTTAGGGTAAGGGTACGTTTAAGGGTTATGGTTAGGGTTAAGGTTAGGGTTAGGGTTAGGGTTAGGATTAGGGTTAGGTTAGGGTTAGGGTTAGGGTAAGGGTAAGGGTTAGGGTTAGGGTTAGGTTTAGGTTTAGGGTTAGTGTTAGGGTTAGGGTTAGTGTTAGGCTAAGGGTAAGGGTTAGGGTTAAGGTTAGGGTTAGGGTTAAGGTTAGGGTAAGAGTTAGGGTTAGGGTAAGGGATAGGGTTAGGGTTAGGGTTAGGGTTAGGGTAAGGGTAAGGGTTAGGGATAGGGTTAGGTTTAGGTTTAGGGTTAGTGTTAGGGTATTGGTTAGGGTTAGGGTTTGGGTTTGGGTTAGAGTGATGGTTAGGGTAAGGGTTATGGTTAGGGTTAGGGTTAAGGTTAGGGTAAGGGTTAGGGTTAGGGTTAGTGTTAGGTTTAGGGTTAAGGTTAGGGTTAGGGTTAGGGTAAGGGTTAGGGGTATGGTTAGAGTTAGGGGTTAGGGTTAGGGTTAGGGTTAGGGGTTAGGGTTAAGGTTATGTTTAGGGTTAGGGTTAGGTTTAGGTTTAGGATTAGTGTAAGGGTAAGGGTTAAGGTTAGGGTTAGGGTACGGATTAGCTTTAGGGTTAGGGTTAGGATAAGGGTAAGGTTTATGGTTAGGGTTAGGGTAAGTGTAAGGCTTAGGGTTAGGGTTAGGGGTTAGGGTTAGGGTTAGGGTTAGGGTTAAGGTAAGGGTAAGGGTTAGGTTTAGGATAAGGGTTAGGGAAAGGTTAAGGGTTAGAGTGAGGGTTAGAGTTAGGGTTAGGTTTAGGGTTAGGGTAAGGGATAGGGTGAGGGTTAGGGTTAGGTTTAGCGTTAGGGTTAGGGTAAGGGTAAGGGTTAGGGTTAGGGTTAGGTTTAGGGTTAGGGTTAGGGTAAGGGTTAGGGTTAGGGTTAGGGATAGGTTTAGGGTTAGGGTTAGGGTTAGGGTTAGTGTTAGGCTAAGGGTAAGGGTTAGGGTTAAGGTTAGGGTTAGGGTTAAGGTTAGGGTAATGGTTAGGGTTAGGGTAAGGGATAGGGTTAGGGTTAGGGTTAGGGTTAGGTTTAGGGTTAGGGTTAGGGTAAGGGTAAGGGTTAGGGTTAGGTTTAGGTTTAGGGTTAGTGTTAGGGTAATGGTTAGGGTTAGGGTTAGGGTTTGGGTTAGAGTGATGGTTAGGGTAAGGTTTATGGTTAGGGTTAGGGTTAAGGTTAGGGTAAGGGTTAGGGTTAGGGAAAGGGTAATCGTTAGGGTTAAGGTTAGGGTTAGGTTTAGAGTTAGGGTAATGGTTAGGGTTAGGGTTAGGGTTAGGGTTAGAGTGATGGTTTGGGTTAGGTTTAGTCTTAGGGGTTAGTGTTAGAGTTAGGGTTAGGGTTAGGGTAAGGTTTAGGGTTAGGGTTAGGGTAAGGGTTAGGTTTAGGGTTATTGTTATGGTAAGGGAAAGGTTTAGAGATAGGGTTAGGGTTAGGGTTAGGGTTAGGGGTTAGGGTTATAATTAACGTTAGGGTTAGGGTAAGGATTAGGGTTAGGGTTAGGGTTAGGATGACGGTAAGTGTTAGGGTTACGGTTAGGGTTAGGGTTAAGTTTAGGGTTACGGTAAGGGTAAGGTTTTGGGTTATTTTCAGGGTTAGGGTTAGGGTTAGGTTTAGGGTTAGGGTAAGGGTTAGGGTAAGGGTTAGTGTTAAGTTTAAGGTTAGGGTTAGGGTTAGGATAAGAGAAAGGGTTAGGATTAGGTTTAGGGTTCGGGGTTAGGGTTAGGTTTTGGGTTACGGTTAGGGTAAGGGTAAGGGTTAGGGTTAGGGTTAGGTTTTGGTTTAGCGTTAGCGTAAGGGTAAGGGTTAGGGTTAGGGTTAGGGTTGGGGTAAGGGTAAGGGTTATGGTTAGGTTTATGGTTAGGGTTAAGTTTAGGGTTAGGGTTAGGGTTAGGGTTAGGTTTAGGTTTAGGGTTAGGGTTAGGTTTAGGTTTTGGGTTAGGGTTAGGGTAAAGGTAAGGGTTAGGGTTAGTGTTATGGTAAGGTTAAGGTGTAGGGTTAGGGTTAATGTTAGGTTTAGGTTTAGGGTTAGGGTTAGGTTTAGGGATATGGTAAGGGTAAGGGTTAGGGTTAGGTTAAGGGTTCGTTTTAGGTTTAGGGTTAGGGTTAGGGTACGGGTTAGTTTTAGGTTTAGGGTTAGGGTGAGGGTAAGGGTTAGGGTTAGGTTTAGGGTTAGGGTTAGCGTAAGGGTAACGGATAGGTTTAGGGTTAGGTTTTGGGTTTGGGGAAGGGTAATGGTTAGGGTTAGGATTAGTGTTAGTGTACGGATTAGGGTTAGGGTTATGGTTAGGGTAAGGATTATTGTTAGGTTTAGGGTTAGCATTAAAGTTAGGGTTAGGTTTAGGGTAATTGTAAGGGTTAGGGTTAGGGTTAGGGTAAGAGTTAGGTTTAGGGTTACGGTTAGGTTTAGGTTTATAGTTAGGTTTAGGGTTAGGGTAAGGCTATGTGTTAGGGTTAGGGTCAGGGTTAGGGTTAGGGTTAGCGTTAGGGTAAGGGTAAGAGTAAATGTAAGGATTAGGCTTAGGGTTAAGGTAAGGGTAAGGGTAAGGGTAAGGTTTAGGCTTAAGGTTAGGGTTAGGGTAGGGTAAGGGTTATTGTTAGATTCAGGGTAAGGTTAGCGTGAGGATAAGGGTAAGGGTTAGGGTTAGGGTTAGGGATAGGGTAAGGGTAATTTTTAGGGTTAGGGTTAGGGTTAGGGTTAGGGTGAATGTTAGGGTTAGAGTTAGGTTTAGGGTTAGGTTTAGGGTTAGGGTTAGGATAAGGGTAAGGGTTAGGGTGATGGTTAGGGTTTGGTTAAGGGTTAGGGTTAGGGCAAGGGTAAGGGTTAGAGTAAGGGTTAGAGTTAGGGTTAGGGTTAGGCTAAGGATTAGGGTTAGGGTTAGGGTTAGGCTAAGGATTAGGGTTAGGGTTAGGGTTAGGTTAAGGTTTAGGGTTAGGGGTAGGGTAAACATTACAGTTAGGTTTTGGGTTAGGGTAAGGGTAAGGGTTAGGGTTAGAGTTAGGTTTAGGGCAAGCATTAGGTTTAGGGTGAGGGTTAGGGTAAGGGTTAGGGTTAGGGTTAGGATTAGCATTAAGGTTAGGGTTAGGATTAGGGTTAGGATTAGGGTTAGGGTTAAGGTAAGGGTAAGGGTAAGGGATAGGGTTAGGGTAAGGGTAAGGGTTAGGGTGAGGGTTAGGGTTAGGGTTAGGTTTAGGGTTAGGGTAAGGGTAAGGATTTCGGTTAGGGTTAATGTTAGAGTAAGGGTTAGGGTTAGGGTTGGGGTTAGGGTTGGGTTTAGGTTTAGGGGTTAGGGTTAGGGTTAGGGTTAGGGTTACGGTAGGGAAACGGTTAGGGTTAGGGTTAGGGTTAGTGGTTAGGGTTAAAGTTAGGGTTAGGGTTAGGGTTAGGTTTAGGGTTAGGATTAGTGTAAGGGTAAGGGTTAGGATTAGGTTTAGGTTTAGGGGTTAGGGTTAGGGTTATGGTTAGGATAAGGGTAAGGGTTAGGGTTAGGGGTTAGGGTTAGGTTTAGGGTTATGGTTAGGGTACGGGTAAGGGTTAGGGTTAGGGTTAGGTTTAGGTTTAGGGTTAGCGTTGGGGTAAGGGTAAGGGTTAGGGTTAGGGTTAGGGTTAGGGTTGGGGTTAGGTTTAGGGGTTAGGGTTAGGGTTAGGGGTTAGGGTTAGGTTTAGGGTTACGGTAGGGAAAGGGTTAGGGTTAGGGTTAGGGTTAGGGTTAGGGGTTAGGGTTAGGGTTAGGGTTAGGGATAGGGGAAGGTTGGGGTTAGTGTCAGGGTTAGGGTTAGGGTAAGGGTAAGTGTAACGGTTAGGATTAGGTTTAAGTTTAGGGTAAGGGTAAGGTTTAGGATTAGGGTTAGGGTTAGGGTAAGGGTTAGGTTTAAGTTTAGGGTAAGGGTAAGTGTTAGGGTTAGGGTTAGGTTTAGAGTTATGGTTAAGTTAAGGTTAAGGGTTAGGGTTAGGGTTAGGGTTAGTGTTAGGTTTAAGGTTATGGTTAGTGTTAGTGTTAGGTTTAGAGTTATGTTAAGGTTAGGGTTAGGGTAAGGATTAGGGGTATGGTTAGAGTTAGGGGTTAGGGTTGGGGTTAGGGTTAGGGGTTAAGGTTAAGGTTAGGGTTAGGGTTAGCGTTAGGTTTAGGGTTAGGATTAGTGTAAGGGTAAGGTTTAGGGTTAGGGTTAGGGTTAGTGTTAGCTTTAGGGTTAAGGTTAGGATAAGGGTAAAGGTTAGGGTAAGGGTTAGGGTTAGGGTTAGATTTAGGGTAAATGTAAGGTTTAGGGTTAGGGTTAGCATTAAGGTTAGGTTTAGGGTTAGGGTAAGGGTAAGTGTTAGGGTTAGGGTTATCATTTAGGTTAGGGTTAGGGTACGGGTAAGGGTTAGGTTTAGGGTAAGTGTTAGGGTTAGGGTTAGGATTAGTGTAAGGGTAAGGGTTAGGGTAAGGGTTAGGGTTAGGGTTAGGGTTAGGTTTAGGGTAAGGGTAAGGGTAAGGGTTAGGGTTAGTGTTAGGGTTAGGTAAGGGTAAGGGTTAGGGTTTGGGTTAGGGTTATGGTAAGGGTTAGGTTTAGGTTTAGGGTTAGGGTTAGGGTAAGGGTTAGGTTTAGCTTTAGGGTTAGGTTTAGGGTTAGGGTTAGGGTAAGGGTAAGGTTTAGGTTTAGGGTTAGGGTTTGGGTTTGGGGAAGGGTAAGGATTAGGGTATAGGTTAGGGTTAGGGTAAGGGCAAGGATTAGGGTTAGGGTTATTGTTAGGGTAAGGGTTAGTGTTAGGGTTAGGGTTAGCATTAAGGTTAGGGTTAGGGTTAGGGTAAGGATAAGGGTTAGGGTTAGGGTAAGAGTTAGGGTTAGGGTTACGGTATAGTTTGGTTTATAGTTAGGGTTAGGGTTAGGATAAGGCTATGTGTTAGGGTTATGGTTAGGGTTAGGGTTAGCGTTATGGTAAGGGTAAGGGTAAGGGTAAGGGTAAGAGTTAGGCTTAGGGTTAAGGAAAGGGTAAGTTTTAGGCTTAGGGTTAGGGTTAGGGTAGGGTAATGGTTAGGGTTAGTTTCAGGGTAAGGTTAGCGTGAGGGTAAGGGTAAGGGTTAGGGTTAGGGTTAGGGTTAGGGTAACGGTAATTGTTAGGGTTAGGGTTAGGTTTAGGGTGAATGTTAGGGTTAGGGTTAGGTTTAGGGTAAGGGTAAGTGTTAGTGTTAAGGTTAGGGTTGGGGTTAGGGTTAGGATTAGGGTTAGGGTAAGGGTAAGGGTTAGGGTTAGCGTTAGGGTAATGGTTAGGGTTAGGGTTAGGGTTAGTGGTTAGGGTTAGGGTTAGGGTTAGGTTTAGGTTTAGGGTTAGGGTTAGGGTAAGAGTAAGGGTTAGGGTGAGGGTTAGGGTTTGGTTTAGGGTTAGGTTTAGGGCAAGGGTAAGGGTTAGGTTTAGCGTTAGAGTTAGGGTTAAGGTTAGGGTTAGGTTTAGGGTTAGGGTTGGGTTTAGGATTAAGTTTAGGGTTAGGGTACGGGTAACTGTTAGGGTTAGGGTTAGGGTTAGGGTTGGGGTAAGTGTAAGGGTTAGGGTTAGGGTTAGGGTTAGGGTTAGGGGTTAGGGTTAGGGTTAATGTTAGGGTTAGGAATAGGGTTAGGGTTAAGGAAAGGGTAAAGGTTAGGGTAAGGTTTATGGTTAGGGTTAGGGTTTGGGTTAATGTTAGGGTTAGGTTTAGGGTTAGGGTTAAGGAAAAGGTAAGGGTTAGGGTAAGGGTTAGGGTTCGGGTTAGGGTAAGGGTTAGGGTTAGGGTTAGGGTAAGGGTTAGGTTAGGGTTATTTTTATTGTAAGCGTAAGGGTTAGAGATAGGGATAGGGTTAGGGTTAGGATTAGGGTTAGGGTTTAGATTTAGGGTTAGGGTAAGGGTTAGGGTTAGGGTTAGGATAAGGGTAAGTGTTAGGTTTAGGGTTATGGTTAGAGATAGGCTTAGGGTTACGGTAAGGGTAAGGTTTAGGGTTAGGTTCAGGGTTAGGGTTAGGTTTAGGTTTAGGGTTAGGGTTAGGGTTAGGGTAAGGGTAAGTGTTAGGGTTAAGGTTAGGGTTAGGGTTAGGATAAGGCCATTAAGGGTTAGGATTAGGTTTATGGTTAGGTGTTAGGGTTAGGTTTAAGGTTAGGTTTAGGGTTACGGTTAGGGTTAGGGTAAGGGTTAGGGTTAGGGTTAGGCTTAGGTTTAGGGTTGGTGTTATGTTTAGTGGTTAGGGTTAGGATTAGGGTTAGGGTAAGGGTATGGGTTAGGGTTCGGTTTAGGGGTTAGGGTTAGGGTTAGGGTTAGGTTTAGGGGTTACTGTTAGGGTTAGGGTTAGGGTTAGGGTTAGGGTAGGATTAAGGGTTAGGGTTAGGGTTAGGGTTAGGGTTAAGGTTAGGTTTAGGGTTAGGGTAAGTGTAAGGGTTAGGGTTATGTTTAGGGTTAAGGTTAGGGTATGGGTTATGGTTAGGGTTGGGTTTAGGTTTAGGATTAGGGTAAGGTTAAGGGTTAGGATTAGGTTAGGGTAAGGGTTAGGGTTAGGGTTAGGGTTAGGGTTAGGTGTAGGTTAGAGTTAGGGTAGGGGTAAGGGTTAGGGTTAGGGTTGGGTTAGGTTTAGGGTTGGTGTTAAGGTTAGGGTTAATGTTAGGGTAAGAGTAAGGGTTAGGGTTAGGGTTAGGGTTAGGGTAAGGGTTAGGGTTAGTGTCAGCCGTAGGTTTATGGTTATGGATAGGGTTAGGGTAAGGGTATTTGTTAGGGTTATGGTTAGGGTTAGGTTTAGGGTTAGCGTTAGGGTAAGGGTAAGGGTATGGGTTAGGGTTAGGGTTAAGGTAAGGGTAAGGGTTAGGATTAGGGTTAGGGTTAGAATTAGGGTAGGGTAAGGTTTAGAGTTAGGGTTAGGTTTAGGGTTAGGGTTAGGGGTTAGGGTTAGGGTTAGGGTTAGGGTTAGGATTACGGTTAGGTTTAGGGTAAGGGTAAGGTTAGGGTTAGGGTTAGGGTTAAGTTTAGTATTAGGGTTCGGGTAAGGTTTAGGGTTTGGGTTTGGGTTATGGTTAGGTTTAGGGTTAGGGTTAGGGTTAGGGTTAGGTCTAAGGTAAGGGTTAGGGTTAGGGTTAGATTTAGGGTTAGGGTTAGGGTAAGAGTAAGGGTTAGCGTTAGCGTTAGGGTTAGGTTTAGGGTTAGGTTTAGTGTTAGGGTTAGGGTAAGTGTAAGGGTTAGGGTTAGGGTTAGGGTTAGGGTTAGAGTAAGGGTTAGGGTTAGAGTAAAGTTAGGGTTAGGGTTAGGGTTAGGGTAACGGTAAGGGTTAGGTTTAGGTTTAGGGTTGGGGTTAAGTTTAGGGTTAGGGTTAGGGTAAGGGTAAGGGTAAGTGTTAAGGTTAGGGTTAGGGTTAGGGTTAGGGTTAGGGTTAGGGTTAGGGTGACGGTGAGGGTTAGGGTTAGGGTTAGGTGTAGGGTTAGGGTTAAGGTTAGGTAAGGGTAAGTGTTAAGTTTTGGTGTAGGGTTAGGGATAGGGTTAGGTTAAGGGTAAGTGTTAGGTTTAGGGTTAGGGTTAGGGGTTACGGTTAGGGTTAGGGTTAGGGTAATGGTAAGGTTAGGATTAGGGTTAGATTAGGGTAAGGGTAAGTGTTAGGGTTAGGATTAGGGTTAAAGTTAGGGTAAGGGTAAGGGTTAGGGTTAGGGTTAGGGTAAGGGTTAGGTTTAGGTTTAGGACAAGGGTAAGTGTTAGTGTTAGGGTTAGGGTTAGGTTTAGGGTTATGGTTAGGTTAAGGTAAAGGGTTAGGGTTAGGGTTAGGGTTAGGGTTAGGTTTAGGGTTAGGGTTAGGGTTAGTGTTAGGTTTAGGGTTAAGGTTAGGGTTAGGGTTAGAGTAAGGGTTAGGGGTATGGTTAGAGTTAGGGGTTAGGTTTAGGGTTAGGGTTAGGGGTTAGGGTTAAGGTTATGGTTAGGGTTAGGGTTAGGTTTAGGTTTAGGATTAGTGTAAGGGTAAGGGTTAAGGTTAGGGTTAGGGTTAGGATTAGCTTTAGGGTTAGGGTTAGGATAAGGGTAAGGTTTATGGTTAGGGTTATGGTTAGGGTTAAGGTTAGGGTTAGGGTTAGGGTTAAGGTTAGGGTTAGGGTTAGGGTTAGGGTTAGGTTTACGTTTTGGGTTAGGGTTAGCGTAAGGGTAAGGATTAGGGTTGGGTTAGGGTTAGGGTAAGGTTAAGGGTTAGGTTTAGGGTTAGGGTTAGGGTTAGGTTTAGGGTTAGGTTTAGGGATATAGTAAGGGTAAGGGTTAGGTTTAGGGTAAGGGTTAGTTTTAGGTTTAGGTTTAGGGTTAGGGTAAGGGTTAGGGTTAGGTTTAGGGTTAGGTTTAGGGTTAGGGTTAGGGTAAGGGTAAGGGATAGGGTTAGGGTTTGGGTTTGGGGAAGGGTAAGGGTTAGGGTTAGGATTAGGGTTAGGGTAAGGAATAGGGTTAGGGTTATGGTTAGGGTAAGGATTAGTGTTAGGGTTAGGGTTAGCATTAAGGTTAGGGTTAGGGTTAGGGTAAGGGTAAGGGTTAGGGTTAGGGTTAGAGGAAGAGTTAGGGTCAGGTTTACGGTTAGGGTTAGGTTTATAGTTAGGGTTAGGGTTAGGGTAAGGCTATGTGTTAGGTTTAGGGTCAGGGTTAGGGTTAGGGTTAGCGTTAGGGTAAGGGTAAGGGTAAGGGTAAGAGTTAGGGTTAGGGTTAAGGTAAGGATAAGGTTTAGGCTTAGAGTTAGTGTTAGGGTAGCGTAAGGGTTAGGGTTAGGTTCAGGGTAAGGTTAGCATGAGGGTAAGGGTAAGGGTTAGGGGTAGGGTTAGGGATAGGGTAAGGGTAATTGATAGGGTTCGGGTTAGTGTTAGGGTGAAGATTAGTGTTAGGGTTAGGGTTATGGTAAGGGTAAGTGTTAGTGTTAAGGTTAGGGTTGGGGTTAGGGTTAGGATTAGGGTTAGGGTAAGGGTAAGGTTTAGGGTTAGGGTTAGGGTAAGGGTTAGGGTTAGGTTTAGGGTTAGTGGTTAGGGTTAGTGTTAGAGTTAGGTTTAGGGTTAGGGTGAGGGTTAGGGTTTGGTTTAGTTTAGGGTTAGGGCAAGCGTAAGGGTTATTGTTAGGGTTAGAGTTAGGGTTACGGTTAAGGTTAGGGTTACGGTTAGGGTTAGGTTTAGGGTTAAGTTTAGGGTTAGGGTAAGGGTAATTGTTAGGTTTAGGGTTAGGGTTAGGGTTGGGGTAAGGGTAAGGATTAGGTTTAGGGTTAGGGTTAGGGGTATGGTTATGGTTAATGTTAGGGTTAGGGTTAGGGTTAGGGTTATGGTTAAGGAAAGGGTAAGGGTTAGGGTAAGGGTTTGGGTTAGGGTTAGGGTTAGGGTTAATGTTAGGGTTAGGGTTAGGGTTAGGGTTAAGTAAAGGGTAAGGGTTAGGGTAAGGGTTAGTGTTAGGTTTAGGTTTAGGCTAAGGATTAGGGTTAGGGTTAGGGTTAGGATGAGGTTGAGGGTTAGGGGTTAGGGTTAGGGTTAGGGTTAGGTCTAAGGTAAGGGTTAGGTTTAGGGTTAGATTTAGGGTTAGGGTTAGGGTAAGAGTAAGGGTTAGCATTAGCGTTAGGGTTAGGTTTAGGGTTAGGATTAGTGTTAGGGTTAGGGTAAGTGTAAGGGTTAGGGTTAGGGTTAGGGTTAGGTTTAGAGTAAGGGTTAGGGTTAGGGTTTGGGTTAGGTTTAGGGTTAGGGTTAGGGTTAGGATAAGGGTAAGGGTTAGGGTGATGGTTAGGGTTTGGTTAAGGGTTAGGGTTAGGGCAAGGGTAAGGGTTAGGGTTAGGGTTAGAATTAGGGTTACGGTTAAGGTTAGGGTTACGTTTAAGGTTAGGTTTAGGGTTAAGTTTAGGGTTAGGGTAAGTGTTAGGGTTAGTGTTAGGGTTAGGGTTGGGGTAAAGGTAAGGATTAGGGTTAGGGTTAGGGTTAGGGGTTAGGGTTAGGTTTAATGTTAGGGTTAGGGTTAGGGTTAAGGAAAGGGTAAGGGTTAGGGTAAGGGTTAGGGTTAGGGTTAGGGTTAGGGTTAATGTGAGGGTTAGGGTTAGGGTTAAGGAAAGGGTAAGGGTTAGAGTAAAGGTTAGAGTTAGGGTTAGGGTTAGGCTAAGGATTAGGGTTAGGGTTAGGGTTAGGTTAAGGTTTAGGGTTAGGGATAGGGTAAACATTACGGTTACGTTTTGGGTTAGGGTAAGGGTAAGGGTTAGGGTTAGAGTTAGGGTTAGGGCAAGCATTAGGTTTAGGGGGAGGGTTAAGGTAAAGGTTAGGGTTAGGGTTAGGATTAGCATTAAGGTTAGGGTTAGGGTTAGGGTTAGGATTAGGGTTAGGATTAAGGTAAGGGTAAGGGTAAGGGTTAGGGTAAGGGTAAGGGTTAGGGTGAGGGTTAGGGTTAGGGTTAGTTTTAGCGTTAGGGTAAGGGTAAGGGTTACGGTTAGGGTTAATGTTAGAGTAAGGGTTAGGGTTAGGGTTGGGGTTAGGGTTGGGGTTAGGTTTAGGGGTTAGGGTTAGGGTTAGGGTTAGGGTTACGGTGGGGAAAGGGTTAGTGTTAGGGTTAGGGTTAGGGGTTTTTGTTAGGGTTAGGGTTAGGGATATGGTAAGGTTAGGGTTAGGGTCAGGGTTAGGGTTAGGGTAAGGGTAAGTGTAACAGGTTAGGATTAGGTTTAAAGTTAGGGTTAAGGGTAAGGTTAGGGTTAGGGTTAGGGTTAGGGTAAGGGTTAGGTTTAAGTTTAGGGTAAGTGTAAGTGTTAGGGTTAGGGTTAGGGTTAGGTTTAGGTTTATGGTTAGGTTAAGGTTAAGGGTTAGGGTTAGGGTTAGTGTTAGGTTTATGGTTAGGGTTAGGGTTAGTGTTAGGTTTAGAGTTAAGTTTAGGGTTAGTGTTAGGGTAAGGATTAGGGGTATGGTTAGAGTTAGGGTTAGGGTTAGTGTTAGGGTTAGGGGTTAGGGTTAAGTTTAGGGTTAGGGTTAGGTTTAGGGTTAGGATTAGTGTAAGGGTAAGGGTTAGGATTAGGTTTAGGGTTAGGGGTTAGGGTTAGGTTTAGGTTTATGGTTAGGGTATGGGTAAGGGTTAGGGTTAGGGGTTAGGGTTAGGTTTATGGTTACGGTTAGGGTACGGGTAAGGGTTAGGGTTAGGTTTAGGGTTAGCGTTGGGGTAAGGGTAAGGGTTAGAGTTAGGGTTAGGGTTAGGGTTGGGGTTAGGTTTAGGGGTTAGGGTTAGGGTTAGGGGTTAGGGTTAGGTTTAGGGTTACGGTAGGGAAAGGGTTAGGGTTAGGGTTAGGGTTAGGGGTTAGGGTTAGGGATAGGGTTAGGATAGGGTAAGGTTTGGGTTAGGGTCAGGGTTAGGGTTAGGGTAAGGGTAATTGTAACGGTTAGGATTAGGTTTAAGTTTAGGGTAAGGGTAAGGTTTAGGATTAGGGTTAGGGTTAGGGTAAGGGTTAGGTTTAAGTTTAGGGTAAGGGTAAGTGTTAGGGTTAGAGTTAGGTTTAGAATATGGTTAAGTTAAGGTTAAGGGTTAGGGTTAGGGTTAGGGTTAGTGTTAGGTTTACGGTTATGGTTAGTGTTAGTGTTAGGTTTAGAGTTAAGTTTAGGGTTAGGGTTAGGGTAAGGATTAGGGATATGGTTAGAGTTAGGGGTTAGGTTTGGGGTTAGGGTTAGGGGTTAGGGTTCAGGTTAGGGTTAGGGTTAGCGTTAGGTTTAGGGTTAGGATTAGTGCAAGGGTAAGGTTTATAGTTAGGATTAGGGTTAGGGTAAGGCTATGTGTTAGGTTTAGGGTAAGGGTTAGGGTTAGGGTAAGGGTAAGGGTAAGGGTAAGAGTTAGGGTTAGGGTTAAGGTAAGGATAAGGTTTAGGCTTAGGGTTAGTGTTAGGGGAGGGTAAGTGTTAGGGTTAGGTTCAGGGTAAGGTTAGCGTGAGGGTAAGGGTAAGGGTTAGGGTTAGGGTTAGGGATAGGGTAAGGATAATTGTTAGGGTTAGGGTTAGTGTTAGTGTTAAGTTTAGGGTTGGGGTTAGGGTTAGGATTAGGGTTAGGGTAAGGGTAAGGTTTAGGGTTAGGGTTAGGGTAAGGGTTAGGGTTAGGGTTAGGGTTAGTAGTTAGGGTTACTGTTAGGGTTAGTTTTAGGGTTAGGGTTAGGGTTAGGGTGAGGGTTAGGGTTTGGTTTAGGTTAGGGTTATGGCAAGCGTAAGGGTTATTGTTAGGGTTAGAGTTAGGGTTACGGTTAAGGTTAGGGTTAGGGTTAGGGTTGGTTTAGGGTTAAGTTTAGGGTTAGGGTAAGGGTAATTGTTAGGTTTAGGGTTAGGGTTAGGGCTGGGCTAAGGGTAAGGATTAGGGTTAGGGTTAGGGTTAGGGGTTATGGTTATGGTTAATATTAGGGTTAGGGTTAGGGTTAGGGTTACGGTTAAGGAAAGGGTAAGGGTTAGGGTAAGGGTTTGGGTTAGGGTTAGGGTTAGGGTTAATGTTAGGGTTAGAGTTAGGGTTACGGTTAAGTAAAGGGTAAGGGTTAGGGTAAGGGTTAGTGTTAGGTTTAGGTTTAGGCTAAGGATTAGGGTTAGGGTTAGGGTTAGGATAAGGTTTAGGGTTAGGTTTAGGGGTAGGGTTAACATTAAGTTTAGGTTTTCGGTTAGGGTAAGGGTAAGGGTTAGCGTTAGAGTTAGGGTTAGGGCAAGCATTAGGTTCAGGGTGAGGGTTAGGGTAAAGGTTAGGGTTATGGTTAGGGTAAGGGTAAGGGTTAGGGTTAGGTTTAGTGTTAGGGTAATGGTTAGGGTTAGGGTTAGGGTTAGAGTGAGTTTTAGGGTTAGGGTTAGGTTTAGGGTTAGGGTAAGGGTAAGTGTTAGGGTTACGGTTAGTGATAGGTTTAGGGTTAGGGTTAGGGTAAGGGTAAGGGTTAGGGCTAGGGTTAAGGTTAGGGTTAGGTTTAGGGTTAGGGTTAGGGTAAGAGTTAGGGTTGGGGTAAGGGTTAGTGTTAGGGTTACGGTTAGGTATAGGGTTAGAGTCAGGGGAAGTGTAAGGGTTAGGGTTAGATTTAGGGTTGGGGTTATGGTTAGGGTTAGGGTTAGTGTTAGGGTAATGGTTAGGGTTATGGTTAGGGTTAGGGTGAGGGGTAGGTTTAGGGTTAGGGTTAGGAGTTAGGGTTAGGTTTAGGGTTAGCGTTAGGGTAAGGGTAAGGGTTAGGGTTAGGGTTACGGTACGGTAAGCGTTAGGGTTAGGTTCACGGTAAGGTTAGCGTTTAGGGTTATTGTTAGGGTAAGTGTAAGGGTTACAGATAGGGTAAGAGTTAGGGTTAGGGTTAGGTGTTAGGGTTAGGGTTGGGGTTAGGGTTAGGGTAAGGATTAGGTTTAGGGTTAGGGTTAGGGTTGGGGTTAGGGTTAGGATTAGGGTAAGTGTAAGTGTTATGGTTAGAGTTAGGGTTAGGGTTAGGATAAGGGTAACGGTTAGGGTTAGGGTTAGGGTTATGGTTAGGGTTAAGTTTAGGGTTATGGTTAGGGTAAGGGTAAGGGTAAGTGTTAGGGTTAGGGTTAGGGTTAAGTTTAGGGTTAGGGTTAGAGTAAGGGTAAGGGTTAGGGTTAGGTTAGGGTTAGGGTTCGGGTTAGGTTTAGGGTTTAGGGTTAGGGTAAGGGTAAGGGTTAGGGTGAGGGTTAGGGTTAGGTTTAGGGTTAGGTTTAGGGTAAGGGTGAGGGTTAGGGTTAGGGTTAGGGTTAGGGTGTGTGGAAGGGTAAGGGTTAGGTTTAGTTTTAGTGTTAGGTGTAGGGTTAGGTTTAGGATAAGGGTAAGGGTTAGGTTTAGGTTTTGGGTTAGTGTATGTGGAAGGGTAAGGGTTATGGTTAGGGTTAGGGTAAGGAATATGGTTAGGGTTATTGTTAGGGTAAGGGTTAGTGTTAGGGTTACGGTTAGGGTTAGGTTTATAGTTATGTTTAGGGTTAGGGTAAGGCTATGTGTTAGGGTTAGGGGTAGGGTTAGGGTTAGTGTTAGGGTAAGGGTAAGTGTAATGGTAAGGGTTAGGTTTAGGGTTAAGGTAAGGGTAAGTGTTAGGGTTAGGGTTAGGGTTACGGTAGGGAAAGCGTTAGGGTTAGGTTCACGGTAAGGTTAGCGTGAGGGTAAGGATAAGGGTTAGGGTTAGGGTTAGGGTAAGGGTAATGGTTAGGGTTAGGGTTAGGGTTAGGGATAGGGTTAGGATAAGGGTAAGTGTTAGTGTTAAGGTTAGGGTTAGGGTTAGGGTTAGGATTAGGGTTAGGGTAAGGGTAAGGTTTAGGGTTAGGTTTAGGTTAAGGGTTAGGCTTAGGGTTAGGATTAGTGGTTAGGGTTAGTGTTAGGGTTAGGGTTCGGTTTAGGGTTAGGGTTAGGGTAAGGGTAAGGGTTAGGGTGAGGGTTATGGTTAGGTTTAGTGTTAGGGTTAGTGTAAGGGTAAGGGTTAGGTTTAGGGTTAGAGTTAGGTTTAGGGTTAATTTAGGGTTAGGGTTAGGGTTAGGGTTAGGTTTAGGGTTAAGATTAGGGTTAGGGTAAGGTAACTGTTAGGGTTAGGGTTAGGGTTAGGGTTGGGGTAAGGGTAACGGTTAGGTTAGGGTTAGGGTTAGGGGTTAGGGTTAGGGTTAATGTTATGGTTAGAGTTAGGGTTAGGGTTAGGGTTGAGGAAAGGGTAAGGGTTAGGTAACGGTTATGGTTAGGGTTAGGGTTAGGGTTAATGTTAGGGTTAGGGTTAGGGTTAGGGTTAAGGAAAGGGTAAGGGTTAGGGTAAGGGTTAGGGTTAGATTTAGGGTTAGGGTGAGGATTAGGGTTAGGGTTAGGGTTAGAGTAAGGTTTAGGTTTAGGGTTAGGGGTAGGGTTAACATGAAGGTTAGGTTTTGGGTTAGGGTAAGGGTAAGGGCTAGGGTTAGAGTTAGGTTTAGGGCAAGCATTAGAGTTAGGGTTAGGGTTAGGGTAAGGGTTAGGGTTAGGGTTAGGGTTAGCATTAAGTTTAGGGTTATGGTTAGGGTAAGTGTAAGGGTTAGGTTTAGGGTTAGGTTTAGGGGTTAGGGTTAAGGTTAGGGTTAGGGTTAAGGTAAGGGTAAGGGTTAGGATTAGGGTAAGGTAAGGGTTAGGGTTAGGGTTAGGGTTAGGTTTAGCGTTAGGGTAAGTGTAAGGGTTAGGGTTAGTTAAGGGTTAGGGTTAGGGTAAAGGTTAGGGTTAGTGTTAGGTTTAGGTTTAGGGTTAGGGTTAGGGTTAATGTTAGGGTTAGGGTTAGGGTTAGGGTTAAGGAAGGGATAAGGGTTAGGGTAAGGTTTAGGGTTAGGGTTAGGGTTAGGGTAAGAGTAAGGGTTAGGGTGAGGTTTAGGGTTAGGGTAAGAGTTAGGGTTAGGTTTACAGTTAGGGTTAGGTTTATGGTTAGGTTTAGGGTTAGGGTAAGGCTATGTGTTAGGGTTAGGTTTAGGGTTAGGGTTAGCGTTAGGGTAAGAGTAAGGGTAAGGGTAAGGGTAAGAGTTAGGTTTAGGGTTAAGGTAAGGGTAAAGGTTAGCGTTAGGGTTAGGGTTAGGGTTAGGGTTACGATTAGGTTTAGGTTAAGGGTAAGAGTTAGGATTAGGGTTAGGGTAAGGGTTAGGGTTAGGGTTACGGTTAGTGGTTAGGGTTAGTGTTAGGGTTAGCGATAGGTTTAGGGTTAGGGTTAGGGTAAGGGTAAGAGTTAGGGTGCGGGTTAGGGTTAGTTTTAGGGTTACTGTTAGGATAAGGGTAACGGTTAGGGTTAGGGTTAGGGTTATGGTTAGGGTTAGGTTTAGGGTTATGGTTAGGGTAAGGGTAAGGGTAAGTGTTAGGGTTAGGGTTAGGGTTAGGTTTAGGGTTAGGGTTAGAGTAAGGGTAAGGGTTAGGGTTAGGTTAGGGTTAGGGTTGGGGTTAGGTTTAGGGTTTAGGGTTAGGGTAAGGGTAAGGGTTAGGGTGAGGGTTAGGGTTAGATTTAGGGTTAGGTTTAGGGTAAGGGTGAGGGTTAGGGTTAGGGTTAGGGTTAGGGTGTGTGGAAGGGTAAGGGTTAGGTTTAGTTTTAGTGTTAGGTGTAGGGTTAGGTTTAGGATAAGGGTAAGGGTTAGGTTTAGGTTTTGGGTTAGTGTATGTGGAAGGGTAAGGGTTATGGTTAGGGTTAGGGTAAGGAATATGGTTAGGGTTATTGTTAGGGTAAGGGTTAGTGTTAGGGTTACGGTTAGGGTTAGGATTATAGTTAGGTTTAGGGTTAGGGTAAGGCTATGTGTTAGGGTTAGGGGTAGGGTTTGGGTTAGTGTTAGGGTAAGGGTAAGTGTAATGGTAAGGGTTAGGTTTAGGGTTAAGGTAAGGGTAAGTGTTAGGGTTAGGGTTAGGGTTACGGTAGGGAAAGCGTTAGGGTTAGGTTCACGGTAAGGTTAGCGTGAGGGTAAGGATAAGGGTTAGGGTTAGGGTTAGGGTAAGGGTAATGGTTAGGGTTAGGGTTAGGGTTAGGGATAGGGTTAGGATAAGGGTAAGTGTTAGTGTTAAGGTTAGGGTTAGGGTTAGGGTTAGGATTAGGGTTAGGGTAAGGGTAAGGTTTAGGGTTAGGTTTAGGTTAAGGGTTAGGCTTAGGGTTAGGATTAGTGGTTAGGGTTAGTGTTAGGGTTAGGGTTCGGTTTAGGGTTAGGGTTAGGGTAAGGGTAAGGGTTAGGGTGAGGGTTATGGTTAGGTTTAGTGTTAGGGTTAGTGTAAGGGTAAGGGTTAGGTTTAGGGTTAGAGTTAGGTTTAGGGTTAATTTAGGGTTAGGGTTAGGGTTAGGGTTAGGTTTAGGGTTAAGATTAGGGTTAGGGTAAGGGTAACTGTTAGGGTTAGGGTTAGGGTTAGGGTTGGGGTAAGGGTAACGGTTAGGTTAGGGTTAGGGTTAGGGGTTAGGGTTAGGGTTAATGTTATGGTTAGAGTTAGGGTTAGGGTTAGGGTTGAGGAAAGGGTAAGGGTTAGGTAACGGTTATGGTTAGGGTTAGGGTTAGGGTTAATGTTAGGGTTAGGGTTAGGGTTAGGGTTAAGGAAAGGGTAAGGGTTAGGGTAAGGGTTAGGGTTAGATTTAGGGTTAGGGTGAGGATTAGGGTTAGGGTTAGGGTTAGAGTAAGGTTTAGGTTTAGGGTTAGGGGTAGGGTTAACATGAAGGTTAGGTTTTGGGTTAGGGTAAGGGTAAGGGCTAGGGTTAGAGTTAGGTTTAGGGCAAGCATTAGAGTTAGGGTTAGGGTTAGGGTAAGGGTTAGGGTTAGGGTTAGGGTTAGCATTAAGTTTAGGGTTATGGTTAGGGTAAGTGTAAGGGTTAGGTTTAGGGTTAGGTTTAGGGGTTAGGGTTAAGGTTAGGGTTAGGGTTAAGGTAAGGGTAAGGGTTAGGATTAGGGTAAGGTAAGGGTTAGGGTTAGGGTTAGGGTTAGGTTTAGCGTTAGGGTAAGTGTAAGGGTTAGGGTTAGTTAAGGGTTAGGGTTAGGGTAAAGGTTAGGGTTAGTGTTAGGTTTAGGTTTAGGGTTAGGGTTAGGGTTAATGTTAGGGTTAGGGTTAGGGTTAGGGTTAAGGAAGGGATAAGGGTTAGGGTAAGGTTTAGGGTTAGGGTTAGGGTTAGGGTAAGAGTAAGGGTTAGGGTGATGTTTAGGGTTAGGGTAAGAGTTAGGGTTAGGTTTACAGTTAGGGTTAGGTTTATGGTTAGGTTTAGGGTTAGGGTAAGGCTATGTGTTAGGGTTAGGTTTAGGGTTAGGGTTAGCGTTAGGGTAAGAGTAAGGGTAAGGGTAAGGGTAAGAGTTAGGTTTAGGGTTAAGGTAAGGGTAAAGGTTAGCGTTAGGGTTAGGGTTAGGGTTAGGGTTACGATTAGGTTTAGGTTAAGGGTAAGAGTTAGGATTAGGGTTAGGGTAAGGGTTAGGGTTAGGGTTACGGTTAGTGGTTAGGGTTAGTGTTAGGGTTAGCGATAGGTTTAGGGTTAGGGTTAGGGTAAGGGTAAGAGTTAGGGTGAGGGTTAGGGTTAGTTTTAGGGTTAGTGTTAGGATAAGGGTAACGGTTAGGGTTAGGGTTAGGGTTATGGTTAGGGTTAGGTTTAGGGTTATGGTTAGGGTAAGGGTAAGGGTAAGTGTTAGGGTTAGGGTTAGGGTTAGGTTTAGGGTTAGGGTTAGAGTAACGGTAAGGGTTAGGGTTAGGTTAGGGTTAGGGTTGGGGTTAGGTTTAGGGTTTAGGGTTAGGGTTAGGGTAAGGGTAAGGGTTAGGGTGAGGGTTAGGGTTAGGTTTAGGGTTAGGTTTAGGGTAAGGGTGAGGGTTAGGGTTAGGGTTAGGGTTAGGGTGTGTGGAAGGGTAAGGGTTAGGTTTAGTTTTAGTGTTAGGTGTAGGGTTAGGTTTAGGATAAGGGTAAGGGTTAGGTTTAGGTTTTGGGTTAGTGTATGTGGAAGGGTAAGGGTTATGGTTAGGGTTAGGGTAAGGAATATGGTTAGGGTTATTGTTAGGGTAAGGGTTAGTGTTAGGGTTACGGTTAGGGTTAGGTTTATAGTTATGTTTAGGGTTAGGGTAAGGCTATGTGTTAGGGTTAGGGGTAGGGTTAGGGTTAGTGTTAGGGTAAGGGTAAGTGTAATGGTAAGGGTTAGGTTTAGGGTTAAGGTAAGGGTAAGTGTTAGGGTTAGGGTTAGGGTTACGGTAGGGAAAGCGTTAGGGTTAGGTTCACGGTAAGGTTAGCGTGAGGGTAAGGATAAGGGTTAGGGTTAGGGTTAGGGTAAGGGTAATGGTTAGGGTTAGGGTTAGGGTTAGGGATAGGGTTAGGATAAGGGTAAGTGTTAGTGTTAAGGTTAGGGTTAGGGTTAGGGTTAGGATTAGGGTTAGGGTAAGGGTAAGGTTTAGGGTTAGGTTTAGGTTAAGGGTTAGGCTTAGGGTTAGGATTAGTGGTTAGGGTTAGTGTTAGGGTTAGGGTTCGGTTTAGGGTTAGGGTTAGGGTAAGGGTAAGGGTTAGGGTGAGGGTTATGGTTAGGTTTAGTGTTAGGGTTAGTGTAAGGGTAAGGGTTAGGTTTAGGGTTAGAGTTAGGTTTAGGGTTAATTTAGGGTTAAGGTTAGGGTTAGGGTTAGGGTTAGGGTTAAGATTAGGGTTAGGGTAAGGGTAACTGTTAGGGTTAGGGTTAGGGTTAGGGTTGGGGTAAGGGTAACGGTTAGGTTAGGGTTAGGGTTAGGGGTTAGGGTTAGGGTTAATGTTATGGTTAGAGTTAGGGTTAGGGTTAGGGTTGAGGAAAGGGTAAGGGTTAGGTAACGGTTATGGTTAGGGTTAGGGTTAGGGTTAATGTTAGGGTTAGGGTTAGGGTTAGGGTTAAGGAAAGGGTAAGGGTTAGGGTAAGGGTTAGGGTTAGATTTAGGGTTAGGGTGAGGATTAGGGTTAGGGTTAGGGTTAGAGTAAGGTTTAGGTTTAGGGTTAGGGGTAGGGTTAACATGAAGGTTAGGTTTTGGGTTAGGGTAAGGGTAAGGGCTAGGGTTAGAGTTAGGTTTAGGGCAAGCATTAGAGTTAGGGTTAGGGTTAGGGTAAGGGTTAGGGTTAGGGTTAGGGTTAGCATTAAGTTTAGGGTTATGGTTAGGGTAAGTGTAATGGTTAGGTTTAGGGTTAGGTTTAGGGGTTAGGGTTAAGGTTAGGGTTAGGGTTAAGGTAAGGGTAAGGGTTAGGATTAGGGTAAGGTAAGGGTTAGGGTTAGGGTTAGGGTTAGGTTTAGCGTTAGGGTAAGTGTAAGGGTTAGGGTTAGTTAAGGGTTAGGGTTAGGGTAAAGGTTAGGGTTAGTGTTAGGTTTAGGTTTAGGGTTAGGGTTAGGGTTAATGTTAGGGTTAGGGTTAGGGTTAGGGTTAAGGAAGGGGTAAGGGTTAGGGTAAGGTTTAGGGTTAGGGTTAGGGTTAGGGTAAGAGTAAGGGTTAGGGTGAGGTTTAGGGTTAGGGTAAGAGTTAGGGTTAGGTTTACAGTTAGGGTTAGGTTTATGGTTAGGGTTAGGGTTAGGGTAAGGCTATGTGTTAGGGTTAGGTTTAGGGTTAGGTTTAGCGTTAGGGTAAGAGTAAGGGTAAGGGTAAGGGTAAGAGTTAGGTTTAGGGTTAAGGTAAGGGTAAAGGTTAGCGTTAGGGTTAGGGTTAGGGTTAGGGTTATGATTAGGTTTAGGTTAAGGGTAAGAGTTAGGATTAGGGTTAGGGTAAGGGTTAGGGTTAGGGTTACGGTTAGTGGTTAGGGTTAGTGTTAGGGTTAGCGATAGGTTTAGGGTTAGGGTTAGGGTAAGGGTAAGAGTTAGGGTGAGGGTTAGGGTTAGTTTTAGGGTTAGTGTTAGGGTAAGGGTAATGGTTAGGGTTAGGTTTAGAGTTAGGGATAGGGTTAAGGTTAGGGTTAGGGTTAGGGTTAGGGTTAGGTTTAGGGTTAAGTTTAGGGTTAGGGTAAGGGTAAGTGTTAGGGTTAGGGTTACGGTTAGGGTTGGGGTAAGGGTAAGGGTTATGGTTATGGTTAGGGTGCGGGGTTAGGGTTAGGGTTAGGGTTAGGGTTTAGGAAAGGGTAAGGGTTAGGGTAAAGTTTAGGTTTAGGGTTAGGGTAAGGATCAGGGTTAGGGTTAGGGTAAGGTTTAGGGTTAGATTTAGGGGTAGGGTTAACATTAAGTTTAGGTTTTGGTTTATGGTAAGGGTAAGGTTTAGGGTTAGAGTTAGGGTTAGGGCAAGCATTAGGGTTAGGGTTAGGGTTAGGGTAAGGGTTAGGGTTAGGGTTAGGGTTAGCATTAAGGTTAGGGTTAGGGTTAGGCTAAGTGTAAGGGTTAGGGTTAGGGTTAGGTTTAGGGGTTAGGTTTAGGTTAGGTTTAGGGTTAAGGTAAGGGTAAGTGTTAGGGTTAGGTTTAGGATTATGATAAGGGTAAGGGTTAGGGTTAGTGTTAGGGTTAGGGTTAGGTTTAGGGTTAGGGTAAGGGTAAGGGTTAGGGTTAGGGTAAGGGTAAGGGTTAGGTTTAAGGTTAGGGTTAGGGTTAGGGTTAGGATAAGGCTATGTGTTAGGGTTAGGGTTAGGGTTAGGGTTAGGGTTAGCGTTAAGGTAAGGGTAAGGGTAAGCGTAAAGTTTAGTGTTAGGGTTGGGGTTAGGTTTAGTGTTGGGGTTAAGTTTAGGGTTAGGGTTAGGGTAATAGTAAGGCTTAGGGTTAGGGTTAGGGGTTAAGGTTAGGGTAAGGGTTAGACTTAGGGGTTAGGGTTAGGGTTAGGGTTAGGATTAAGGAAAGTGTAGGGGTTAGGGTTAGGGTTAGGGTTAAGGTTAGGTTTAGGGTTAGGGTAAGGGTAAGCGTAAGGTTAGGGTTAGTGTTAAGGTTAGGGTAAGGGATTAGGGTTAGGGTTGGAGTTAGGTTTAGGATTAGGGTAAGTGTAAGGGTTAGGGTTAGTTTATGGTAAGGGTTAGGGTTATGGTTAGGGTTAGGTTTAGGGTTAGAGTTAGGGTAATGGTAAGGGTTAGGGATAGGGTTAGGGTTAGGGTTAGGATTAGTATTAGGGTTATGGTAAGTGTAAGGGTTAGGGTTAGTGTTAGGGTAAGGGTTAGGGTTAGAGTAAGGGTTAGGGTTTGTAAGAGGGTTAGGGTTAGGTTTTGGGCTAGGGTTAGGGTAAGGGTAAGGGTTAGGTTTAGGTTTAGGGTTGGGGTTCAGTTATGGGTTAGGGTTAGGGTAAGGGTAAGGGTTAGTGTTAGGGTTAGGGTTAGGGTAAGGGTTAGGGTTAGGGTTAAGGTTAGGGTTAGGGTAAGGGTGAGGGTTAGGGTTAGGGTTAGAGTTATGGTTAGGTTTAGGGTTAGGGTTAGGGTTTGGGTAAGTGTAAGTGTTACGGTTACGTTTAGGGTTAGGGTTAGGGTTAGGATAAGGGTAAGGCTTAGGGTTAGGGTTAGGGTTAGTGTTAGGGTTGGGGTAAGGTTTAGGGGTTAGGGTTAGGTTTAGGGTTAGGGGTTAGAGTTAGGGTTAGGGTTATGGTAGGGAAAGAGTTAGGGTTAGGGTTAGGGTTAGCGTTAGGGGTTTGGGTTAGGGTTAGGGTTAGGGATAGGGTAAGGTTAGGGTTAGGGTCAGGGTTAGGCTTAGGGTAAGGGTAAGTGTTAGGGTTAGGTTTAGGGTTAAGTTTAGGGTATGGGTAAGGGTTAGGGTTAGCGTTAGGGTTAGGGTAAGGTTTAGGTTTAGGTTTAGGGTATGGGTAAGTTTTAGGGTTAGCGTTAGGTTTTGGGTTATGGTTAGGTTAAGGTTAAGGGTTAGGGTTAGGGTTAGGGTTAGTGTTAGGTTTAGGGTTAGGGTTAGGGTTAGTGTTAGGTTTAGAGTTAAGTTTAGGTTTAGGGTTAGGGGTTAAGTTTAGGGTTAGGGGTTAGGGTTAAGGTTAGGGTTAGGTTTAGGGTTAGGATTAGTGTAGGGGTAAGGGTTAGGGTTAGGGTTAGGGTTAGCTTTAGGGTTAGGGTTAGGATAAGGGTAAGGGTTATGGTTAGGTTTAGGGTTAGGGTTAAGGTTAGGGTTAGGGTTAGGGTTAGTGTTAGGTTTAGGTTTTGGGTTAGGGTTGGGGTAAGGGTAAGGGTTAGGGTTAGGGTTAGGGTTAGGGAAGGGTAAGGGTTAGGGTTTAGGTTAGGTTTAGGGTTAGGGTTAGCGTTAGGATTAGGTTTAGGGATATGGTAAGGGTAAGGGTTAGGGTTAGGCTAAGGGTTAGGTTTCGGGTTAGGGTTAGGTTTAGGGTAAGGGTTAGGGTTAGGGTAAGGGTAAGGTTTAGGGCTAGGGTTAGGGTTAGGGTAGAGTAAGGGTTAGGGTTAGGTTCAGGGTAAGGTTAGCGTGAGGGTAAGGGTAAGGGTTAGTGTTAAGGTTAGGGTTAGGGTTAGGGTTAGTATTAGGGTTAGGGTAAGGGTAAGGGTAAGGGTTAGGGTTAGGGTAATGGTTAGGTTTAGGTTTAGGGTTAGGGTTAGGATAAGGGTTAGGGTTAAGGTTAGGTTTAGGGTTAGGGTTAGGATTAGGGTAAGGGTAAGGGATAGGGTTAGGGTTAAGGTTTGGGTTTGGGGAATGGTAAGGGTTAGGGTTAGGGGTAGGGGTAGGGTTAGGGTAAGGATTAGGGTTAGGGTTATGGTTAGGGTAAGGGTTAGTGTTAGAGTTGGGGTTAGCATTAAGGTTAGGGTTAGGGTTAGGTTAAGGGTAAGGGTTAGGGTTCGGGTTAGGTTTAGGTTTAATGTTAGGGTTAGGGGTAGGTTAAGGGTAAGAGTTAGGTTTAGGGTTTGGGTTAGGGTAAGAGTTAGGGTTACGGTTATGGTTAGGGTTAGGTTTATAGTTAGGTTTAGGGTTAAGATAAGGCTATGTGTTAGGGTTAGGATTAGGTTTAGGGTTAGGGTTACGGTAAGGGTAAGTGTAGGGGTAAGGGTTAGGGTTAGGGTTAGTGGTTAGGGTTAGTGTTAGGGATAGGTTTAAGTTTAGGGTTAGGGTTAGGGTAAGGATAAGGGTTAGGGTTAGTGTTAGGGTTTGGTTTAGGGTTAGGGTTAGGGCAAGGGTAAGGGTTAGGGTTAGGGTTAGATTTACGGTTAGGGTTAAGTTTAGGGTTAGGGTTAGGGTTAGATTTAGGTTTAGGGTTAAGTTTATGGTTAGGGTAAGGGTAAGTGTTAGGATTGGGGTAGGGTTAGGGTAGGGGTAAGGGTAAGGGTTAGGGTTAGGGTTAGGGTTAGGGTTAGGGGTTAGGGTTAGGGTTAATGTTAGGGTTAGGGTTAGGTTTAGGGTTAAGGAAAGGGTAAGGGTTAGGGTAAGGGTTAGGGTTAGCGTTAGTGTTAGGGTTAATGTTAGGGTTAGGGTTAGGGTTATTTTTAAGGAAAGGGTAAGGGTTAGGGTAAGGGTAAGGGTTAGGGTTAGGGTTAGGGTAAGGATTAGGGTTAGGGTTAGGGTTAGGGTAAGGTTTAGGTTTAGGTTTAGGGGTAGAGTTAATATTAAGGTTAGGTTTTGGTTTTGGGTAAGGGTAGGGTTAGGGTTAGAGTTAGGGTTAGGGCAAGCATTAGGTTTAGGGTTAGGTTTAGGGTTAGGGTTAGGGTAAGGGTAAGGGTTAGTGTTAGGGTGAGGGTTAGGTTTAGGGTTGGGGTTAAGTTTAGGTTTAGGGTTAGGGTAAGGATTAGGGTGAGGGTTAGGGTTAGGGTAAGAGTTAGGCTTAGGGTTACGGTTAGGGTTAGGTTTATGGTTAGGGTTAGAGTTAGGGTTAGCGTTAGGGTAAGGGTAAGGGTAAGGGTTAGGGTTAGGGTTAAAATAAGGGTGAGGGTTAGCGTTAGGGTTAGGGTTACGGTAGGGTAAGGGTTAGGGTTAGGTTCAGGATAAGGTTTAGCGTGAGGGTAAGGGTAAGCGTTAGGGTTAGGGTTAGGGTTAGGGTAAGGGTAATGGTTAGGGTTAGGGTTAGGGTTAGGGTGAAGGTTAGGGTTAGGGTTAGGGTTAGGGTAAGGGTAAGTGTTAGTGTTAAGGTTAGGTTTAGGGTTAGGGATCGGATTAGGGTTAGGGTAAGGGTAAGGGTTAGTGTTAGGGTTAGGGTAAGGGTTAGGGTTAGGGTTAGGGTTAGTGGTTAGGGTTAGGGGTAGGGTTAACATTAAGGTTAGGTTTTGGATTAGGGTAAGGGTAAGGGTCAGGTTTAGAGTTAGGGTTAGGGCAAGCATTAGGGTTAGGGTTAGGGTTAGGGTAATTGTTAGGGTTAGGGTTAGGGTTAGCATTAAGGTTAGGGTTAGGGTTAGGGTAAATGTAAGGGTTAGGATTAGGGTTAGGCTTAGGGTGAGGGCAAGGGTTAGGGGTAGGGTTAGGGTTAGAATTAATGTTAGGGTTAAGGTAAGGGTAAGGGTTAGGGTTAGGGTTAAGGTTAGGGTAAGGGTAAGGGTTAGGGTTAGGTATAGAATTAGGTTTAGGGTTAGGGTAAGGTTAAGGGTTAGGGTTAGGGTTAGGTTAAGGGTAAGGGCTAGGGTTAGGTTAGGGGAAGGGGTATGTTAGGGTTAAGGTAGGGTTATGGTTAGGGTTATTGTTAGGGTAAGGGTTAGTGGTAGGGTTATGGTTAGGGTTAGGTTTATAGTTAGGTTTAGGGTTAGGGTAAGGCTATGTGTTAGGGTTAGGGTTAGGGTTAGGGTTAGTGTTAGGGTAAGGTTTACGGTTAGAGTAGGGGAAGGGGAAGGGTTAGGGTTAGTTTTAGGGTTGGGGTTAAGGTTAGGGTTATGGTTAGGGTAAGGGTAAGGGTTAGGGTTAGGTTTAGTGTTAGGGTAATGGTTAGGGTTAGGGTTAGAGTTAGAGTGAGTTTTAGGGTTAGGGTTAGGTTTAGGGTTAGGGTAACGGTAAGTGTTAGGGTTACGGTTAGTGATAGGTTTAGGGTTAGGGTTAGGGTAAGGGTAAGGGTTAGGGTTAGGGTTAAGGTTAGGGTTAGGTTTAGGGTTAGGGTTAGGGTAAGAGTTAGGGTTGGGGTAAGGGTTAGGGTTAGGGTTACGGTTAGGTATAGGGTTAGAGTCAGGGGAAGTGTAAGGGTTAGGGTTAGATTTAGGGTTGGGGTTAAGGTTAGGGTTAGGGTTAGTGTTAGGGTAATGGTTAGAGTTATGGTTAGGGTTAGGGTGAGGGGTAGGTTTAGGGTTAGGGTTAGGAGTTAGGGTTAGGTTTAGGGTTAGCGTTAGGGTAAGGGTAAGGGTTAGGGTTAGGGTTACGGTACGGTAAGCGTTAGGGTTAGGTTCACGGTAAGGTTAGCATTTAGGGTTATTGTTAGGGTAAGTGTAAGGGTTACAGATAGGGTAAGAGTTAGGGTTAGGGTTAGGTGTTAGGGTTAGGGTTGGGGTTAGGGTTAGGGTAAGGATTAGGTTTAGGGTTAGGGTTAGGGTTGGGGTTAGGGTTAGGATTAGGGTAAGTGTAAGTGTTATGGTTAGAGTTAGGGTTAGGGTTAGGATAAGGGTAACGGTTAGGGTTAGGGTTAGGGTTATGGTTAGGGTTAGGTTTAGGGTTATGGTTAGGGTAAGGGTAAGGGTAAGTGTTAGGGTTAGGGTTAGGGTTAGGTTTAGGGTTAGGGTTAGAGTAAGGGTAAGGGTAAGGGTTAGGTTAGGGTTAGGGTTGGGGTTAGGTTTAGGGTTTAGGGTTAGGGTAAGGGTAAGGGTTAGGGTGAGGGTTAGGGTTAGGTTTAGGGTTAGGTTTAGGGTAAGGGTGAGGGTTAGGGTTAGGGTTAGGGTTAGGGTGTGTGGAAGGGTAAGGGTTAGGTTTAGTTTTAGTGTTAGGTGTAGGGTTAGGTTTAGGATAAGGGTAAGGGTTAGGTTTAGGTTTTGGGTTAGTGTATGTGGAAGGGTAAGGGTTATGGTTAGGGTTAGGGTAAGGAATATGGTTAGGGTTATTGTTAGGGTAAGGGTTAGTGTTAGGGTTACGGTTAGGGTTAGGTTTATAGTTAGGTTTAGGGTTAGGGTAAGGCTATGTGTTAGGGTTAGGGGTAGGGTTAGGGTTAGTGTTAGGGTAAGGGTAAGTGTAATGGTAAGGGTTAGGTTTAGGGTTAAGGTAAGGGTAATTGTTAGGGTTAAGGTTAGGGTTACGGTAGGGAAAGCGTTAGGGTTAGGTTCACGGTAAGGTTAGCGTGAGGGTAAGGATAAGGGTTAGGGTTAGGGTTAGGGTAAGGGTAATGGTTAGGGTTAGGGTTAGGGATAGGGTTAGGATAAGGGTAAGTGTTAGTGTTAAGGTTAGGGTTAGGGTTAGGGTTAGGATTAGGGTTAGGGTAAGGGTAAGGTTTAGGGTTAGGTTTAGGTTAAGGGTTAGGCTTAGGGTTAGGATTAGTGGTTAGGGTTAGTGTTAGGGTTAGGGTTCGGTTTAGGGTTAGGGTTAGGGTAAGGGTAAGGGTTAGGGTGAGGGTTATGGTTAGGTTTAGTGTTAGGGTTAGTGTAAGGGTAAGGGTTAGGTTTAGGGTTAGAGTTAGGTTTAGGGTTAATTTAGGGTTAAGGTTAGGGTTAGGGTTAGGTTTAGGGTTAAGATTAGGGTTAGGGTAAGGGTAACTGTTAGGGTTAGGGTTAGGGTTAGGGTTGGGGTAAGGGTAACGGTTAGGTTAGGGTTAGGGTTAGGGGTTAGGGTTAGGGTTAATGTTATGGTTAGAGTTAGGGTTAGGGTTAGGGTTGAGGAAAGGGTAAGGGTTAGGTAACGGTTAGGGTTAGGGTTAGGGTTAGGGTTAATGTTAGGGTTAGGGTTAGGGTTAAGGAAAGGGTAAGGGTTAGGGTAAGGGTTAGGGTTAGATTTAGGGTTAGGGTGAGGATTAGGGTTAGGGTTAGGGTTAGAGTAAGGTTTAGGTTTAGGGTTAGGGGTAGGGTTAACATGAAGGTTAGGTTTTGGGTTAGGGTAAGGGTAAGGGCTAGGGTTAGAGTTAGGTTTAGGGCAAGCATTAGAGTTAGGGTTAGGGTTAGGGTAAGGGTTAGGGTTAGGGTTAGGGTTAGCATTAAGTTTAGGGTTATGGTTAGGGTAAGTGTAAGGGTTAGGGTTAGGGTTAGGTTTAGGGGTTAGGGTTAAGGTTAGGGTTAGGGTTAAGGTAAGGGTAAGGGTTAGGGTTAGGGTAAGGTAAGGGTTAGGGTTAGGGTTAGGGTTAGGTTTAGCGTTAGGGTAAGTGTAAGGGTTAGGGTTAGTTAAGGGTTAGGGTTAGGGTAAAGGTTAGGGTTAGTGTTAGGTTTAGGTTTAGGGTTAGGGTTAGGGTTAATGTTAGGGTTAGGGTTAGGGTTAGGGTTAGGGTTAAGGAAGGGGTAAGGGTTAGGGTAAGGTTTAGGGTTAGGGTTAGGGTTAGGGTAAGAGTAAGGGTTAGGGTGAGGTTTAGGGTTAGGGTAAGAGTTAGGGTTAGGTTTACAGTTAGGGTTAGGTTTATGGTTAGGTTTAGGGTTAGGGTAAGGCTATGTGTTAGGGTTAGGTTTAGGGTTAGGGTTAGCGTTAGGGTAAGAGTAAGGGTAAGGGAAAGGGTAAGACTTAGGTTTAGGGTTAAGGTAAGGGTAAAGGTTAGCGTTAGGGTTAGGGTTAGGGTTAGGGTTACGATTAGGTTTAGGTTAAGGGTAAGAGTTAGGATTAGGGTTAGGGTAAGGGTTAGGGTTAGGGTTACGGTTAGTGGTTAGGGTTAGTGTTAGGGTTAGCGATAGGTTTAGGGTTAGGGTTAGGGTAAGGGTAAGAGTTAGGGTGAGGGTTAGGGTTAGTTTTAGGGTTAGTGTTAGGGTAAGGGTAATGGTTAGGGTTAGGTTTAGAGTTAGGGTTAGGGTTAAGGTTAGGGTTAGGGTTAGGGTTAGGGTTAGGTTTAGGTTTAGGTTAAGGGTAAGAGTTAGGATTAGGGTTAGGGTAAGGGTTAGGGTTAGTGTTACGGTTAGTGGTTAGGGTTAGTGTTAGGGTTAGCGATAGGTTTAGGGTTAGGGTTAAGGTAAGGGTAAGAGTTAGGGTGAGGGTTAGGGTTAGTTTTAGGGTTAGTGTTAGGGTAAGGGTAATGGTTAGGGTTAGGTTTAGAGTTAGGGTTAGGGTTAAGGTTAGGGTTAGGGTTAGGGTTAGGGTTAGGTTTAGGGTTAAGTTTAGGGTTAGGGTAAGGGTAAGTGTTAGGGTTAGGGTTACGGTTAGGGTTGGGGTAAGGGTAAGGGTTATGGTTATGGTTAGGGTGCGGGGTTAGGGTTAGGGTTAGGGTTAGGGTTTAGGAAAGGGTAAGGGTTAGGCTAAAGTTTAGGTTTAGGGTTAGGGTAAGGATCAGGGTTAGGGTTAGGGTAAGGTTTAGGGTTAGATTTAGGGGTAGGGTTAACATTAAGGTTAGGTTTTGGTTTATGGTAAGGGTAAGGTTTAGGGTTAGAGTTAGGGTTAGGGCAAGCATTAGGGTTAGGGTTAGGGTTAGGGTAAGGGTTAGGGTTAGGGTTAGGGTTAGCATTAAGGTTAGGGTTAGGGTTAGGCTAAGTGTAAGGGTTAGGGTTAGGGTTAGGTTTAGGGGTTAGGTTTAAGGTTAGGTTTAGGGTTAAGGTAAGGGTAAGTGTTAGGGTTAGGGTTAGGATTATGATAAGGGTAAGGGTTAGGGTTAGTGTTAGGGTTAGGGTTAGGTTTAGGGTTAGGGTAAGGGTAAGGGTTAGGGTTAGGGTAAGGGTAAGGGTTAGGTTTAAGGTTAGGGTTAGGGTTAGGGTTAGGATAAGGCTATGTGTTAGGGTTAGGGTTAGGGTTAGGGTTAGCGTTAAGGTAAGGGTAAGGGTAAGCGTAAAGTTTAGTGTTAGGGTTGGGGTTAGGTTTAGTGTTGGGGTTAAGTTTAGGGTTAGGGTTAGGGTAATAGTAAGGCTTAGGGTTAGGGTTAGGGGTTAATGTTAGGGTAAGGGTTAGACTTAGGGGTTAGGGTTAGGGTTAGGGTTAGGATTAAGGTAAGTGTAGGGGTTAGGGTTAGGGTTAGGGTTAAGGTTAGGTTTAGGGTTAGGGTAAGTGTAAGCGTAAGGTTAGGGTTAGTGTTAAGGTTAGGGTAAGGGATTAGGGTTAGGGTTGGAGTTAGGTTTAGGATTAGGGTAAGTGTAAGGGTTAGGGTTAGTTTATGGTAAGGGTTAGGGTTATGGTTAGGGTTAGGTTTAGGGTTAGAGTTAGGGTAATGGTAAGGGTTAGGGATAGGATTAGGGTTAGGGTAAAGGTTATGGTTAGGGTTAGGGGTAGGTTTAGGGTAAGGGTATGTGTTAGGGTTAGGGTTAGGATTAGCGTTAGAGTAAGGGTAAGGGTAAGCGTTAGGGTTAGGATTAAGGTTAGGGTAAGGGTTAGGATTAGGGTTAGGGTTAGGGTAGGGTTAGGGTTAGGGTTATGTTCAGGGTAAGGGTTAGCGTTAGGGTACGGGTAAGGGTTAGGGATAGGGTTAGGGTTAGGGTAAGGGTAAGGGTTAGGGTTAGGGTTAGGGTTAGGTTTAGGGTGAAGGTTAGGGGTAGGGTTAGGGTTAGGGTAAGGGTAAGTGTTAGGGTTATGTTTAGTGTTAGGATTAGGGTTAGGGTAATGGTAAGGGTTAGGGTTAGGGTTAGGGTTAGGATTAGTATTAGGGTTATGGTAAGTGTAAGGGTTAGGGTTAGTGTTAGGGTAAGGGTTAGGGTTAGAGTAAGGGTTAGGGTTTGTAAGAGGGTTAGGGTTAGGTTTTGGGCTAGGGTTAGGGTAAGGGTAAGGGTTAGGTTTAGGTTTAGGGTTGGGGTTCAGTTATGGGTTAGGGTTAGGGTAAGGGTAAGGGTTAGGGTTAGGGTTAGGGTTAGGGTTAGGGTTAGGGTAAGGGTTAGGGTTAAGGTTAGGGTTAGGGTAAGGGTGAGGGTTAGGGTTAGGGTTAGAGTTATGGTTAGGTTTAGGGTTAGGGTTAGGGTTTGGGTAAGTGTAAGTGTTACGGTTACGTTTAGGGTTAGGGTTAGGGTTAGGATAAGGGTAAGGCTTAGGGTTAGGTTTAGGGTTAGTGTTAGGGTTGGGGTAAGGTTTAGGGGTTAGGGTTAGGTTTAGGGTTAGGGGTTAGAGTTAGGGTTAGGGTTATGGTAGGGAAAGAGTTAGGGTTAGGGTTAGGGTTAGCGTTAGGGGTTTGGGTTAGGGTTAGGGTTAGGGATAGGGTAAGGTTAGGGTTAGGGTCAGGGTTAGGCTTAGGGTAAGGGTAAGTGTTAGGGTTAGGTTTAGGGTTAAGTTTAGGGTATGGGTAAGGGTTAGGGTTAGCATTATGGTTAGGGTAAGGTTTAGGTTTAGGTTTAGGGTATGGGTAAGTTTTAGGGTTAGCATTAGGTTTTGGGTTATGGTTAGGTTAAGGTTAAGGGTTAGGGTTAGGGTTAGGGTTAGTGTTAGGTTTAGGGTTAGGGTTAGGGTTAGTGTTAGGTTTAGAGTTAAGTTTAGGTTTAGGGTTAGGGGTTAAGTTTAGGGTTAGGGGTTAGGGTTAAGGTTAGGGTTAGGTTTAGGGTTAGGAGTAGTGTAGGGGTAAGGGTTAGGGTTAGGGTTAGAGTTAGCTTTAGGGTTAGGGTTAGGATAAGGGTAAGGGTTATGGTTAGGTTTAGGGTTAGGGTTAAGGTTAGGGTTAGGGTTAGGGTTAGTGTTAGGTTTAGGTTTTGGGTTAGGGTTGGGGTAAGGGTAAGGGTTAGGGTTAGGGTTAGGGAAGGGTAAGGGTTAGGGTTTAGGTTAGGTTTAGGGTTAGGGTTAGCGTTAGGATTAGGTTTAGGGATATGGTAAGGGTAAGGGTTAGGGTTAGGCTAAGGGTTAGGTTTCGGGTTAGGGTTAGGTTTAGGGTAAGGGTTAGGGTTAGGGTAAGGGTAAGGTTTAGGGCTAGGGTTAGGGTTAGGGTAGAGTAAGGGTTAGGGTTAGGTTCAGGGTAAGGTTAGCGTGAGGGTAAGGGTAAGGGTTAGTGTTAAGGTTAGGGTTAGGGTTAGGGTTAGTATTAGGGTTAGGGTAAGGGTAAGGGTAAGGGTTAGGGTTAGGGTAATGGTTAGGTTTAGGTTTAGGGTTAGGGTTAGGATAAGGGTTAGGGTTAAGGTTAGGTTTAGGGTTAGGGTTAGGATTAGGGTAAGGGTAAGGGATAGGGTTAGGGTTAAGGTTTGGGTTTGGGGAATGGTAAGGGTTAGGGTTAGGGGTAGGGGTAGGGTTAGGGTAAGGATTAGGGTTAGGGTTATGGTTAGGGTAAGGGTTAGTGTTAGAGTTGGGGTTAGCATTAAGGTTAGGGTTAGGGTTAGGTTAAGGGTAAGGGTTAGGGTTCGGGTTAGGTTTAGGTTTAATGTTAGGGTTAGGGGTAGGTTAAGGGTAAGAGTTAGGTTTAGGGTTTGGGTTAGGGTAAGAGTTAGGGTTACGGTTATGGTTAGGGTTAGGTTTATTGTTAGGTTTAGGGTTAAGATAAGGCTATGTGTTAGGGTTAGGATTAGGTTTAGGCTTAGGGTTACGGTAAGAGTAAGTGTAGGGGTAAGGGTTAGGGTTAGGGTTAGTGGTTAGGGTTAGTGTTAGGGATAGGTTTAAGTTTAGGGTTAGGGTTAGGGTAAGGATAAGGGTTAGGGTTAGTGTTAGGGTTTGGTTTAGGGTTAGGGTTAGGGCAAGGGTAAGGGTTAGGGTTAGGGTTAGATTTACGGTTAGGGTTAAGTTTAGGGTTAGGGTTAGGGTTAGATTTAGGTTTAGGGTTAAGTTTATGGTTAGGGTAAGGGTAAGTGTTAGGATTGGGGTAGGGTTAGGGTAGGGGTAAGGGTAAGGGTTAGGGTTAGGGTTAGGGTTAGGGGTTAGGGTTAGGGTTAATGTTAGGGTTAGGGTTAGGTTTAGGGTTAAGGAAAGGGTAAGGGTTAGGGTAAGGGGTAGGGTTAGCGTTAGTGTTAGGGTTAATGTTAGGGTTAGGGTTAGGGTTAGTTTTAAGGAAAGGGTAAGGGTTAGGGTAAGGGTAAGGGTTAGGGTTAGGGTTAGGGTAAGGATTAGGGTTAGGGTTAGGGTTAGGGTAAGGTTTAGGTTTAGGTTTAGGGGTAGAGTTAATATTAAGGTTAGGTTTTGGTTTTGGGTAAGGGTAGGGTTAGGGTTAGAGTTAGGGTTAGGGCAAGCATTAGGTTTAGGGTTAGGTTTAGGGTTAGGGTTAGGGTAAGGGTAAGGGTTAGTGTTAGGGTGAGGGTTAGGTTTAGGGTTGGGGTTAAGTTTAGGTTTAGGGTTAGGGTGAGGGTTAGGGTTAGGGTAAGAGTTAGGCTTAGGGTTACGGTTAGGGTTAGGTTTATGGTTAGGGTTAGAGTTAGGGTTAGCGTTAGGGTAAGGGTAAGGGTAAGGGTTAGGGTTAGGGTTAAAATAAGGGTGAGGGTTAGCGTTAGGGTTAGGGTTACGGTAGGGTAAGGGTTAGGGTTAGGTTCAGGATAAGGTTTAGCGTGAGGGTAAGGGTAAGCGTTAGGGTTAGGGTTAGGGTTAGGGTAAGGGTAATGGTTAGGGTTAGGGTTAGGGTTAGGGTGAAGGTTAGGGTTAGGGTTAGGGTTAGGGTAAGGGTAAGTGTTAGTGTTAAGGTTAGGTTTAGGGTTAGGGATCGGATTAGGGTTAGGGTAAGGGTAAGGGTTAGTGTTAGGGTTAGGGTAAGGGTTAGGGTTAGGGTTAGGGTTAGTGGTTAGGGTTAGGGGTAGGGTTAACATTAAGGTTAGGTTTTGGATTAGGGTAAGGGTAAGGGTCAGGTTTAGAGTTAGGGTTAGGGCAAGCATTAGGGTTAGGGTTAGGGTTAGGGTAATTGTTAGGGTTAGGGTTAGGGTTAGCATTAAGGTTAGGGTTAGGGTTAGGGTAAATGTAAGGGTTAGGATTAGGGTTAGGCTTAGGGTTAGGGAAGGGTTAGGGGTAGGGTTAGGGTTAGAATTAATGTTAGGGTTAAGGTAAGGGTAAGGGTTAGGGTTAGGGTTAAGGTTAGGGTAAGGGTAAGGGTTAGGGTTAGGTATAGAATTAGGTTTAGGGTTAGGGTAAGGTTAAGGGTTAGGGTTAGGGTTAGGGTTAGGTTAAGGGTAAGGGCTAGGGTTAGGTTAGGGGAAGGGGTATGTTAGGGTTAAGGTAGGGTTATGGTTAGGGTTATTGTTAGGGTAAGGGTTAGTGGTAGGGTTATGGTTAGGGTTAGGTTTATAGTTAGGTTTAGGGTTAGGGTAAGGCTATGTGTTAGGGTTAGGGTTAGGGTTAGGGTTAGGGCAAGCATTCGGGTTAGGGTAAGGGTTAGGATAAGGATTAGGGTGAGGGTTAGCAATAAGTTTAGTGTTAGGGTTATTGTAAGTGTAAGGGTTAGTGTTAGGGTTAGGCGTTATGGTTAAAATTAGGGTTAGGGTTAAGGTAAGGGTAAGGGTTAGGTTTAGGTTTAGGGTTAGGGTAAGGGTAAGGATTAGGGTTAGGGTTGGGGTTAGGTTTAGGGTTAGGGTAAGGGTAAGGGTTAGGGTTAGGGTTATGGATATGTTTACGGTTATGGTTAGGGTTAGGGTTAGGGTTAGGGCAAGGGTTAGGGTTAGGGTAAGGGTTAGGTTTAGGGTTAGGGTTAGGGTAAGCGTAGGGTTAGGGTTAGGGTTAGGGTTAAGGTTAGGGTAGGGTAAGGGTTAGGGTTAGGTTCAGGGTAAGGTTTAGCGTAAGGGTAAGGTTCAGGGTTAGGTTTAGGGTTAGGGTAAGGGTTATGGTTAGGGATAGGGTTAGGGTTAGGGTGAAGGTTAGGGTTAGGGTTAGGGTTAGGGTAAGGGTAAGTGTTAGTGTTAAGGTTAGGTTTAGGGTTAGGGTTAGGATTAGAGATAGGGTAAGGGTAAGGGTTAGGGTTGGGGTTAGGATTAGTGGTTAGTGTAAGTGTTAGGGTTAGGGTTAGGGTTAGGGGTAGGGTTAACATTAAGGTTAGGTTTTGGGTTAGGGTAAGGGTAAGTGTTAGGGTTAGGGTTAGGGTTAGGTTTAGGATAAGGGTAAGGGTTAGGGTTAGGGTTAGGGTAAGGGTAAGTGTTAGTGTTAAGGTTAGGGTTAGGGTTAGGGTTAGGGTTAGAGATAGGGTAAGGGTAAGGGTTAGGGTTATGGTTATGGTTAGTGGTTAGGGTAAGTGTTAGGGTTAGGGTTAGGGTTAGGGGTAGGGTTAACATTAAGGTTAGGTTTTGGGTTAGTGTAAGGGTAAGTGTTAGGGTTAGGGTTAGGTTTAGGATAAGGGTAAGGGTTAGGGTTAGGGTTAGGGTTAGGTTTAGAGGTAAGGGTTAATGTTAGGGTTAGGTTTAGGGTTACGGTTAGGGTAAGGGTAAGGGTTAGAGTTAGGGTAAGGGTTAGGTTTGGATTAGGGTTAGGGTAAAGGTTAGGGTTAGGGTTAGGGTTAGGTTTAGGGTTAGGGTTAGGTTTAGGGTAAGGGTATGTGTTAGGGTTACTGTTAGGATTAGCCTTAGAGTAAGGGTAAGTATAAGCGTTAGGGTTAGGGTTAAGGTAAGGTTAAATGTTAGGATTAGGGATAGGGATAGGTTAGGGTAAGGGTTAGGGTTATGTTCAGGGTAAGGGTTAGCGGTAGGGTAAGGTTAAGGGTTAGGGTTCGGGTTAAATTTAGGGTAAGGTTAAGAGTTAGGGTTAGGGTTAGGCTTAGGGTTAGGGTGAAGGTTAGGAGTAGGGTTAGGGTTAGGGTAAGGGTAAGTGTTAGGGTTAGGGTTAGGGTTAGGATTAGGGTTAGGGAAACGCTAAGGGTTAGGGTAAGGGTTAGGGTTAGGGTTAGGGTTAGTGTTAGGGTTATGGTAAGTGTAAGGGTTAGGGTCAGGGTTAGGGTAAGGGTTAGGGTTAGTGTAAGGGTTAGGGTTTGTAGGAGGGTAAGGGTTAGGTTTTGGGTTAGGGTTAGGGTAATGGTAAGGGTTAGGTTTAGGTTTAGGGTTGGGGTTAAATCTAGGTTAGGGTTAGGGTAACGGTAAGTGTTAGTTTTAGGGTTAGGGTTAGGGTAAGGGTTAGGGTTAGGGTTAGGGTTAGAGTGAGGGTGAGGGTTAGGGTTAGGGTTAGGGTTAGGTTTAGGGTTAGGGTTAGGGTTTGGGTAAGTGTAAGTGTCCGGTTAGGTTTAGGGTTAGGGTTAGGGTTAGGGTTAGGGTTAGGGGTTCGGGTTAGGGTTAGGTTTAGGGTTAGGGTTAGGAGTTAGGGTTATTGTTAGGGATAGGGTAAGGTTTGGGTTAGGGTCAGGGTTAGGTTTAGGGTAAGGGTAAGTCTTAGGGTTTGGGTTAGGGTTAGGTTTAGGGTAAGAGTAAGTGTTAGGGTTAGGGTTAGGGTTAGGGTTATGGTTAGGTTATGGTTAAGGGTTAGGGTTAGGGTTAGGGTTAGTGTTAGGTTTAGGGTTAGGGTTACGGTTAGTGTTTGGTTTAGGGTTAAGGTTAGAGTTACGGTTAGGGTAAGGGTTAGGGTTATATTTAGAGTTAGGGGTTAGGGTTACGGTAAGCGTAAGGTTTATGGTTAGGTTTGCGGTAAGGGTAATGTTTAGGTTTAGGGTTAGGGTTAGGGTTAGGGTTAGGTTTAGGGTTAGGGTTAGGGTTAGGGTTAGGGTTAAGGTAAGTGTAAGGGTTAGGGTGAGGGTTAGGGTTAGGTTTAGGGTTAGAGTTAGGGTTAGGTTTAAGGTTAGGGTTCGGATTAGGGTTAGGTTTAGGGTTAAGTTTAGGGTTAGGGTAAGGGTAAGTGTTAGGGTTAGGGTTCTGGGTAGGGTTAGGGGTTAGGGTTAGGGTTAATGTTAGGGTTAGGGTTAGGGTTAGGGTTAGGGTTAGGGTAAGGGTAAGGGTAAGTGTTAGGGTTAGGGTTAGGGTTAGGGTAAGGGTTAGGATTATGGTTAGTGTTAGGGTTGGGCTTAAGGTTAGGGTTAGGTTTAGGTTTAGGGTTAGGGTTAGGGTTATGGTTAGGTTTAGGTTTAGGGCAAGAGTAAGGGTTAGGTTTAGGTTTAGGGATAGGTTTAGGGTTAGAGTTAGGGTGAGGGTTAGGGTTAGGGTAAGGGTAAGGGTTAGGGTTAAGATTAGGTTTAGGTTTAGGGTTAGGGCAAGAGTAAGGGTCAGGGTTAGGGTTAGGGATAGGTTTAGGGTTAGAGTTAGGGTTAGGGTTAGGGTTAGGGTAAGGGTAAGGGTTAGGGTTAAAGTTAGATTTAGGGTTAGGGTTAGGGTAAGGGTTAGGGTTAGGGTAAGGGTTAGCGTTAGGGTTAGGGTTAGGTTTAGGTTTAGGGTTAGGGTTAGAATAAGGGTTAGGGTTTGGGTTAGGGATAGGTTTAGGGTTAGAGTTAGGGTTAGGGTTAGGGTTAGGGTAAGGGTTAGGGTTAAGGTTAGAGTTAGGGTTAGGTTTAGGGTAAGTGTTAGGGTTAGGGTAAGGGTTAGGGGTAGGGTTAGGGTTAGGGTTAGGTTTAGGGTTGGAGTTAGGGTTACGGTTAGGGTAAGGGTTAGGGTTAGGGTTAGGGTCAGGTTTAGGGTTAGCGTTAGGGTAAGGGTAAGGGTTAGTATTAGGGTTAGGGTTTGGGTTGGGGTTAGGTTTAGGTGTTAGGGTTAGGTTCCGGGTTAGGGTAAGTGTAAGGGTTAGGGTTTGGTTTAGGGGTTAGGGTTAGGGTTAAGGTTAGGGGTTAATGTTAGGGTTAGGGTTAGGGTTAAGGTAAGAGTAGGGGTTAGGGTTACTATTAGTGTTAGGGTTAAGGTTAGGTTTAGGGTTAGGATAAGGGTAAGGGTTAGGGTTAGAGTCAGGTTTAGGTTTAGGGTATGGGTTAGGGTTAGGGTTGGGGTTAAGGTAAGGATTAGGGTAAGGGTAAGGGTTAGGGTTAGGTTAGGGTAAGGGTTAGGGTTAGGTGTAGGGCTAGAGTTAGGGTAAGTGTAAGGGTTAGGGTTAGGGTTGGGTTAGGTTTAGGGTTGGGGTTAAGGTTAGGATTAGGGTTAGGGTAAGGGTAAGTGTTAGGGTTACGGTTAGGGTTAGGGTAAGGGTTAGGGTTAGGGTTAGGGGTAGGTTTAGGGTTAGGGATAGGGTTAGGGTAAGGGTATGTGTTAGGGTTAGGGTTAGGGTTAGGGTTAGGGTTAGCGTTAGGTTAAGGGTAAGGGTAAGTATTAGGGTTAGGCTTAGAGTTAGGGTAGGGTAAGTTTTAGGGTTATGTTCAGGGTAAAGGTTAGCGTTAGGGTAAGGGTAAGGGTTAGGGTTAGGGTTAGGGTAAGGGTAAGGTTTAGGTTTAGGTTTAGGGTTAGAGTGAAGGTTAGGGTTTGGGTGAAAGTTAGGGTTAGGGTAAGGGAAAGGGTAAGTGTTAGGGTTAGAGTTAGGGTTAGGATTATTGTTAGGGTAAGGGTAAGGGTTTGGGTTAGGGTTAGGGTTAGGGTAGGGGTTATTGTTACGGTTAGGGTTATGGTTAGGGTAAGGGTAAGGGTAAGGGTTAGGATTATGGTTAGGTTTAGGTGTTAGGCTTATGGTTAGGGTTATGGTTAGGTTTAGGATTAGGGTTAGGGTAAGGGTACGTTTTAGGGTTAGGGTTAGGGTTAAGGTTAGGGTTAGGGTTAGGATTAGGATTAGGGTTAGGGTTGGGGAAAGGGTAAGGGTTAGGGTAAGGGTTAGGACTAGGGTTAGGGTAAGATTTAGGGTTAGGGTTAGGGTAAGAGTAAGGATTAGCGTTAGCGTTAGGGTTAGCTTTTGGGTTAGGATTAGTGTTAGGGTTAGGGTAAGTGTAAGGGTTTGGGTTAGGGTTAGGGTTAGAGTCAGGATTAGGGTTAGAGTCAGGGTTAGGGATAGTATTATGGTTAGGGTTATATTTAGGGTTAGGGTTAGGGTAAGGGTAAGGGTACGTTTAGGTTTAGGGTTGGGGTTAAGTTTAGGGTTAGGGTTAGGGTAAGGGTTAAGGAAAGGGTAAGGGTTAGAGTACGGTTAGGGTTCGGGTTAGGGCAAGGATTAGGGTTAGGGTTAGGGTTAGGGTAAGGTTTAGGGTTAGGGTTATGCTTAGGGTTAGGGTTAATGTTAGGGTTAGGGTTAGATTTAGGGTTAAGGAAAGGGTAAGGGTTAGGGTAAGGTTAGGGTTCGGGTTAGGGCAAGGATTAGGGTTAGGGTTAGGGTTAGGGTAAGGTTTAGTGTTAGGTTTAGGGGTAGGGTTAACATTAAGGTTATGTTTTGGTTTAGGGTAAGGGTAAGGGTTAGGGTTAGAGTTAGGGTTAGGGCAAGCATTCGGGTTAGGGTTAGGGTTAGGATAAGGATTAGGGTGAGGGTTAGCAATAAGTTTAGTGTTAGGGTTATTGTAAGTGTAAGGGTTAGTGTTAGGGTTAGGGGTTATGGTTAAAATTAGGGTTAGGGTTAAGGTAAGGGTTAGGGTTAGATTTAGGTTCAGGGTTAGGGTAAGGGTAAGGATTAGGGTTAGGGTTGGGGTTAGGTTTAGGGTTAGGGTAAGGGTAAGGGTTAGGGTTAGGGTTATGGATATGTTTACGGTTATGGTTAGGGTTAGGGTTAGGGTTAGGGCAAGGGTTAGGGTTAGGGTAAGGGTTAGGTTTAGGGTTAGGGTTAGGGTAAGCGTAGGGTTAGGGTTAGGGTTAAGGTTAGGGTAGGGTAAGGGTTAGGGTTAGGTTCAGGGTAAGGTTTAGCGTAAGGGTAAGGTTCAGGGTTAGGTTTAGTGTTAGGGTAAGGGTTATGGTTAGGGATAGGGTTAGGGTTAGGGTGAAGGTTAGGGTTAGGGTTAGGGTTAGGGTAAGGGTAAGTGTTAGTGTTAAGGTTAGGGTTAGGTTTAGGGTTAGGATTAGAGATAGGGTAAGGGTAAGGGTTAGGGTTGGGGTTAGGATTAGTGGTTAGGGTAAGTGTTAGGGTTAGGGTTAGGGTTAGGGGTAGGGTTAACATTAAGGTTAGGTTTTGGGTTAGGGTAAGGGTAAGTGTTAGGGTTAGGGTTAGGGTTAGGTTTAGGAAAAGGGTAAGGGTTAGGGTTAGGGTAAGGGTAAGGGTAAGTGTTAGTGTTAAGGTTAGGGTTAGGGTTAGGGTTAGGATTAGAGATAGGGTAAGGGTAAGGGTTAGGGTTATGGTTAGGGTTAGTGGTTAGGGTAAGTGTTAGGGTTAGGGGTAGGGTTAACATTAAGGTTAGGTTTTGGGTTAGGGTAAGTGTAAGTGCTAGGGTTAGGGTTGGGGTTAGGTTTAGGATAAGGGTAAGGGTTAGGGTTAGGGTTAGGGTTAGGTTTAGGGGTAAGGGTTAGTGTTAGGTTTAGGTTTAGGGTTACGGTTAGGGTAAGGGTAAGGGTTAGAGTTAGGGTAAGGGTTAGGTTGAGGATTAGGGTTAGGGTAAAGGTTAGGGTTAGGGTTAGGTTTAGGGTTAGGGTTAGGTTTAAGGTAAGGTTATGTGTTAGGGTTACTGTTAGGATTAGCCTTAGAGTAAGGGTAAGTATAAGCGTTAGGGTTAGGGTTAAGGTAAGGTTAAATGTTAGGATTAGGGTTAGGGGTAGGTTAGGGTAAGGGTTAGGGTTATGTTCAGGGTAAGGGTTAGCGGTAGGGTAAGGGTAAGGGTTAGGGATCGGGTTAAATTTAGGGTAAGGTTAAGAGTTAGGGTTAGGGTTAGGCTTAGGGTTAGGGTGAAGGTTAGGAGTAGGGTTAGGGTTAGGGTAAGGGTAAGTGTTAGGGTTAGGGTTAGGGTTAGGATTAGGGTTAGGGTAACGCTAAGGGTTAGGGTAAGGGTTAGGGTTAGGGTTAGGGTTAGGGTTAGTGTTAGGGTTATGGTAAGTGTAAGGGTTAGGGTTAGGGTTAGGGTAAGGGTTAGGGTTAGAGTAAGGGTTAGGGTTTGTAGGAGGGTTAGGGTTATGTTTTGGGTTAGGGTTAATGTAATGGTAAGGGTGAGGTTTAGGTTTAGGGTTGGGGTTAAATCTAGGTTAGGGTTAGGGTAACGGTAAGTGTTAGTGTTAGGGTTAGGGTTAGGGTAAGGGTTAGGGTTAGGGTTAGGGTTAGAGTGAGGGTGAGGGTTAGGGTTAGGTTTAGGGTTAGGTTTAGGGTTAGGGTTAGGGTTTGGGTAAGTGTAAGTGTACGGTTAGGTTTAGGGTTAGGGTTAGTGTTAGGATAAGGGAAAGGGTTAGGGTTAGGGTTAGGGTTAGGGTTAGGGGTTCGGGTTAGGGTTAGGTTTAGGGTTAGGGTTAGGAGTTAGGGTTATTGTTAGGGATAGGGTAAGGTTTGGGTTAGGGTCAGGGTTAGGTTTAGGGTAAGGGTAAGTCTTAGGGTTAGGGTTAGGGTTAGGTTTAGGGTAAGAGTAAGTGTTAGGGTTAGGGTTAGGGTTAGGGTTATGGTTAGGTTAAGGTTAAGGGTTAGGGTTAGGGTTAGGGTAAGGGTAAGAGTTAGTGTTAGGGTTAGGGTTAGGGTAAGGGTTAGGGTTAGGGTTAGGTTTAGGGTGACGGTGAGGGTTAGGTTTAGGGTGAGGGTTAGGGTTAGGTTAAGGGTAAGTGTTAGGTTTAGGGTTAGGGTTAGCTGTTAGGGTTAGGGTTAGGGTTAATGTTACGGTTGGGAAAGGGTTAGGGTTAAGGTTAGGGTTAGGGTTAGGATAAGGGCACGTGTTAGGGTTAGGATTAGGGTCAAATTAGGGTAAGGGTAAGAGTTAGGGTTAGGTTTAGGGTAAGGGTTAGGTTTAATTTAGGGTAAGGGTAAGTGTTAGGGTTAGGGTTAGGTTTAGGGTTATGGTTAGGTTAAGGTTAAGGGTTAGGGTTAGGGTTAGGGTTAGTGTTAGGTTTAGGGTTAAGGTTAAGGTTAGGGTTAGGGTAAGGGTTAGGGGTATGGTTAGAGTTAGGGGTTAGGGTTAGGGCTAGAGTTAGGGGTTAGGGTTAAGGTTCTGGTTAAGGTTAGGGTTAGGTTTAGGATTAGGATTAGTGTAAGGGTAAGGGTTAGGGTAAGGGTTAGGATTAGGGTTAGGGTTAGGGTAAGGATTAGGGTTAGGGTTATGGTTAGGGTAAGGATTAGTGTTAGGGTTAGGGTTAGCATTAAGGTTAGGGTTAGGGTTAGGGTAAGGGTAATGGTTAGGGTTAGGGTTAGAGGAAGAGTTAGGGTCAGGTTTACGGTTACGTTTAGGTTTATAGTTAGGGTTAGGGTTAGGGTAAGGCTATGTGTTAGGTTTAGGGTCAGGGTTAGGGTTAGCGTTAGGGTAAGGGTAAGGGTAAGGGTAAGAGTTAGGGTTAGGGTTAAGGTAAGGATAAGGTTTAGGCTTAGGGTTAGTGTTAGGGTAGGGTAAGGGTTAGGGTTAGGTTCAGGGTAAGGTTAGCGTGAGGGTAAGGGTAAGGGTTAGGGTTAGGGTTAGGGATAGGGTAAGGGTAATTGTTAGGGTTACGGTTAGTGTTAGGGTGAAGATTAGTGTTAGGGTTAGGGTTAGGGTAAGGGTAAGTGTTAGTGTTAAGGTTAGGGTTGGGGTTAGGGTTAGGATTAGGGTTAGGGTAAGAGTAAGGTTTAGGGTTAGGGTAAGGGTTAGGGTTAGGATTAGGGTTAGTGGTTAGGGTTAGTGTTAGGGTTAGGTTTAGGGTCAGGGTTAGGGTTAGGGTGAGGGTTAGGGTTTTGTTTAGGTTAGGGTTAGGGCAAGCGTAAGGGTTATTGTTAGGGTTAGAGTTAGGGTTACGGTTAAGGTTAGGGTTACGGTTAGGGTTAGGTTTAGGGTTAAGTTTAGGGTTAGGGTAAGGGTAATTGTTAGGTTTAGGGTTAGGGTTAGGGTTGGGGTAAGGGTAAGGATTAGGGTTAGGGTTAGGGTTAGGGGTTATGGTTATGGTTAATGTTAGGGTTAGGGTTAGGGTTAGGGTTACGGGTAAGGAAAGGGTAAGGGTTAGGGTAAGGGTTTGGGTTAGGGTTAGGGTTGATGTTAGGGTTAGGGTTAGGGTTAGGGTTAAGTAAAGTGTAAGGGTTAGGGTAAGGGTTAGTGTTAGGTTTAGGTTTAGGCTAAGGATTAGGGTTAGGGTTAGGGTTATGATAAGGTTTAGGGTTTGGTTTATGGGTAGTGTTAACATTAAGGTTAGGTTTTCGGTGAAGGTAAGGGTTAGGGTTAGGGTTAGGGTTAGGGTTAAGGTAAGTGTAGGGGTTAGGGTTACTATTAGTGTTAGGGTTAAGGTTAGGTTTAGGGTTAGGATAAGGGTAAGGGTTAGGGTTAGAGTCAGGTTTAGGTTTAGGGTATGGGTTAGGGTTAGGGTTGGGGTTAAGGTAAGGATTAGGGTAAGGGTAAGGGTTAGGGTTAGGTTAGGGTAAGTGTTAGGGTTAGGTGTAGGGCTAGAGTTAGGGTAAGGGTAAGGGTTAGGGTTAGGGTTGGGTTAGGTTTAGGGTTGGGGTTAAGGTTAGGATTAGGGTTAGGGTAAGGGTAAGTGTTAGGGTTACGGTTAGGGTTAGGGTAAGGGTTAGGGTTAGGGTTAGGGGTAGGTTTAGGGTTAGGGATAGGGTTAGGGTAAGGGTATGTGTTAGGGTTAGGGTTAGGGTTAGGGTTAGGGTTAGCGTTAGGTTAAAGGTAAGGGTAAGTATTAGGGTTAGGCTTAGAGTTAGGGTAGGGTAAGTTTTAGGGTTATGTTCAGGGTAAAGGTTAGCGTTAGGGTAAGGGTAAGGGTTAGGGTTAGGGTTAGGGTAAGGGTAAGGTTTAGGTTTAGGTTTAGGGTTAGAGTGAAGGTTAGGGTTTGGGTGAAAGTTAGGGTTAGGGTTAGGGAAAGGGTAAGTGTTAGGGTTAGAGTTAGGGTTAGGATTATTGTTAGGGTAAGGGTAAGGGTTTGGGTTAGGGTTAGGGTTAGGGTAGGGGTTATTGTTACGGTTAGGGTTATGGTTAGGGTAAGGGTAAGGGTAAGGGTTAGGGTTATGGTTAGGTTTAGGTGTTAGGCTTATGGTTAGGGTTATGTTTAGGTTTAGGATTAGGGTTAGGGTAAGGGTACGTTTTAGGGTTAGGGTTAGGGTTAAGGTTAGGGTTAGGGTTAGGGTTAGGATTAGGGTTAGGGTTGGGGAAAGGGTAAGGGTTAGGGTAAGGGTTAGGACTAGGGTTAGGGTAAGATTTAGGGTTAGGGTTAGGGTAAGAGTAAGGATTAGCGTTAGCGTTAGGGTTAGCTTTTGGGTTAGGATTAGTGTTAGGGTTAGGGTAAGTGTAAGGGTTTGGGTTAGGGTTAGGGTTAGAGTCAGGATTAGGGTTAGAGTCAGGGTTAGGCTTAGTATTATGGTTAGGGTTATATTTAGGGTTAGGGTTAGGGTAAGGGTAAGGGTACGTTTAGGTTTAGGGTTGGGGTTAAGTTTAGGGTTAGGGTTAGGGTAAGGGTTAAGGAAAGGGTAAGGGTTAGAGTAAGGTTAGGGTTCGGGTTAGGGCAAGGATTAGGGTTAGGGTTAGGGTTAGGGTAAGGTTTAGGGTTAGGGTTATGCTTAGGGGTAGGGTTAATGTTAGGGTTAGGGTTAGATTTAGGGTTAAGGAAAGGGTAAGGGTTAGGGTAAGGTTAGGGTTCGGGTTAGGGCAAGGATTAGGGTTAGGGTTAGGGTTAGGGTAAGGTTTAGGGTTAGGTTTAGGGGTAGGGTTAACATTAAGGTTATGTTTTGGTTTAGGGTAAGGGTAAGGGTTAGGGTTAGAGTTAGGGTTAGGGCAAGCATTCGGGTTAGGGTTAGGGTTAGGATAAGGATTAGGGTGAGGGTTAGCAATAAGTTTAGTGTTAGGGTTATTGTAAGTGTAAGGGTTAGTGTTAGGGTTAGGGGTTATGGTTAAAATTAGGGTTAGGGTTAAGGTAAGGGTTAGGGTTAGATTTAGGTTCAGGGTTAGGGTAAGGGTAAGGATTAGGGTTAGGGTTGGGGTTAGGTTTAGGGTTAGGGTAAGGGTAAGGGTTAGGGTTAGGGTTATGGATATGTTTACGGTTATGGTTAGGGTTAGGGTTAGGGTTAGGGCAAGGGTTAGGGTTAGGGTAAGGGTTAGGTTTAGGGTTAGGGTTAGGGTAAGCGTAGGGTTAGGGTTAGGGTTCGGGTTAAGGTTAGGGTAGGGTAAGGGTTAGGGTTAGGTTCAGGGTAAGGTTTAGCGTAAGGGTAAGGTTCAGGGTTAGGTTTAGGGTTAGGGTAAGGGTTATGGTTTGGGATAGGGTTAGGGTTAGGGTGAAGGTTAGGGTTAGGGTTAGGGTTAGGGTAAGGGTAAGTGTTAGTGTTAAGGTTAGGGTTAGGTTTAGGGTTAGGATTAGAGATAGGGTAAGGGTAAGGGTTAGGGTTGGGGTTAGGGTTAGTGGTTAGGGTAAGTGTTAGGGTTAGGGTTAGGGTTAGGGGTAGGGTTAACATTAAGGTTAGGTTTTGGGTTAGGGTAAGGGTAAGTGTTAGGGTTAGGGTTAGGGTTAGGTTTAGGAAAAGGGTAAGGGTTAGGGTTAGGGTAAGGGTAAGGGTAAGTGTTAGTGTTAAGGTTAGGGTTAGGGTTAGGGTTAGGATTAGAGATAGGGTAAGGGTAAGGGTTAGGGTTATGGTTAGGGTTAGTGGTTAGGGTAAGTGTTAGGGTTAGGGGTAGGGTTAACATTAAGGTTAGGTTTTGGGTTAGGGTAAGTGTAAGTGCTAGGGTTAGGGTTGGGGTTAGGTTTAGGATAAGGGTAAGGGTTAGGGTTAGGGTTAGGGTTAGGTTTAGGGGTAAGGGTTAGTGTTAGGGTTAGGTTTAGGGTTACGGTTAGGGTAAGGGTAAGGGTTAGAGTTAGGGTAAGGGTTAGGTTGAGGATTAGGGTTAGGGTAAAGGTTAGGGTTAGGGTTAGGGTTAGGTTTAGGGTTAGGGTTAGGTTTAGGGTAAGGGTATGTGTTAGGGTTACTGTTAGGATTAGCCTTAGAGTAAGGGTAAGTATAAGCGTTAGGGTTAGGGTTAAGGTAAGGTTAAATGTTAGGATTAGGGTTAGGGGTAGGTTAGGGTAAGGGTTAGGGTTATGTTCAGGGTAAGGGTTAGCGGTAGGGTAAGGGTAAGGGTTAGGGATCGGGTTAAATTTAGGGTAAGGTTAAGAGTTAGGGTTAGGGTTAGGCTTAGGGTTAGGGTGAAGGTTAGGAGTAGGGTTAGGGTTAGGGTAAGGGTAAGTGTTAGGGTTAGGGTTAGGGTTAGGATTAGGGTTAGGGTAACGCTAAGGGTTAGGGTAAGGGTTAGGGTTAGGGTTAGGGTTAGGGTTAGTGTTAGGGTTATGGTAAGTGTAAGGGTTAGGGTTAGGGTTAGGGTAAGGGTTAGGGTTAGAGTAAGGGTTAGGGTTTGTAGGAGGGTTAGGGTTATGTTTTGGGTTAGGGTTAATGTAATGGTAAGGGTGAGGTTTAGGTTTAGGGTTGGGGTTAAATCTAGGTTAGGGTTAGGGTAACGGTAAGTGTTAGTGTTAGGGTTAGGGTTAGGGTAAGGGTTAGGGTTAGGGTTAGGGTTAGAGTGAGGGTGAGGGTTAGGGTTAGGTTTAGGGTTAGGTTTAGGGTTAGGGTTAGGGTTTGGGTAAGTGTAAGTGTACGGTTAGGTTTAGGGTTAGGGTTAGTGTTAGGATAAGGGAAAGGGTTAGGGTTAGGGTTAGGGTTAGGGTTAGGGGTTCGGGTTAGGGTTAGGTTTAGGGTTAGGGTTAGGAGTTAGGGTTATTGTTAGGGATAGGGTAAGGTTTGGGTTAGGGTCAGGGTTAGGTTTAGGGTAAGGGTAAGTCTTAGGGTTAGGGTTAGGGTTAGGTTTAGGGTAAGAGTAAGTGTTAGGGTTAGGGTTAGGGTTAGGGTTATGGTTAGGTTAAGGTTAAGGGTTAGGGTTAGGGTTAGGGTAAGGGTAAGAGTTAGTGTTAGGGTTAGGGTTAGGGTAAGGGTTAGGGTTAGGTTTAGGTTTAGGGTGACGGTGAGGGTTAGGTTTAGGGTGAGGGTTAGGGTTAGGTTAAGGGTAAGTGTTAGGTTTAGGGTTAGGGTTAGCTGTTAGGGTTAGGGTTAGGGTTAATGTTATGGTTGGGAAAGGGTTAGGGTTAGTGTTAGGGTTAGGGTTAGGATAAGGGCACGTGTTAGGGTTAGGATTAGGGTCAAATTAGGGTAAGGGTAAGGGTTAGGGTTAGGGTTAGGGTAAGGGTTAGGTTTAATTTAGGGTAAGGGTAAGTGTTAGGGTTAGGGTTAGGTTTAGGGTTATGGTTAGGTTAAGGTTAAGGGTTAGGGTTAGGGTTAGGGTTAGTGTTAGGTTTAGGGTTAAGGTTAAGGTTAGGGTTAGGGTAAGGGTTAGGGGTATGGTTAGAGTTAGGGGTTAGGGTTAGGGTTAGAGTTAGGGGATAGGGTTAAGGTTCTGGTTAAGGTTAGGGTTAGGTTTAGGATTAGGATTAGTGTAAGGGTAAGGGTTAGGGTAAGGGTTAGGGTTAGGGTTAGGGTTAGGGTAAGGATTAGGGTTAGGGTTATGGTTAGGGTAAGGATTAGTGTTAGGGTTAGGGTTAGCATTAAGGTTAGGGTTAGGGTTAGGGTAAGGGTAATGGTTAGGGTTAGGGTTAGAGGAAGAGTTAGGGTCAGGTTTACGGTTACGTTTAGGTTTATAGTTAGGGTTAGGGTTAGGGTAAGGCTATGTGTTAGGTTTAGGGTCAGGGTTAGGGTTAGCGTTAGGGTAAGGGTAAGGGTAAGGGTAAGAGTTAGGGTTAGGGTTAAGGTAAGGATAAGGTTTAGGCTTAGGGTTAGTGTTAGGGTAGGGTAAGGGTTAGGGTTAGGTTCAGGGTAAGGTTAGCGTGAGGGTAAGGGTAAGGGTTAGGGTTAGGGTTAGGGATAGGGTACGGGTAATTGTTAGGGTTACGGTTAGTGTTAGGGTGAAGATTAGTGTTAGGGTTAGGGTTAGGGTAAGGGTAAGTGTTAGTGTTAAGGTTAGGGTTGGGGTTAGGGTTAGGATTAGGGTTAGGGTAAGAGTAAGGTTTAGGGTTAGGGTAAGGGTTAGGGTTAGGATTAGGGTTAGTGGTTAGGGTTAGTGTTAGGGTTAGGTTTAGGGTTAGGGTTAGGGTTAGGGTGAGGGTTAGGGTTTTGTTTAGGTTAGGGTTAGGGCAAGCGTAAGGGTTATTGTTAGGGTTAGAGTTAGGGTTACGGTTAAGGTTAGGGTTAGGGTTAGGGTTAGGTTTAGGGTTAAGTTTAGGGTTAGGGTAAGGGTAATTGTTAGGTTTAGGGTTAGGGTTAGGGTTGGGGTAAGGGTAAGGATTAGGGTTAGGGTTAGGGTTAGGGGTTATGGTTATGGTTAATGTTAGGGTTAGGGTTAGGGTTAGGGTTACGGGTAAGGAAAGGGTAAGGGTTAGGGTAAGTGTTTGGGTTAGGGTTAGGGTTAATGTTAGGGTTAGGGTTAGGGTTAGGGTTAAGTAAATTGTAAGGGTTAGGGTAAGGGTTAGTGTTAGGTTTAGGTTTAGGCTAAGGATTAGGGTTAGGGTTAGGGTTATGATAAGGTTTAGGGTTTGGTTTATGGGTAGTGTTAACATTAAGGTTAGGTTTTCGGTGAAGGTAAGGGTAAGGGTTAGGGTTAGAGTTAGGGTTAGGGCAAGCATTAGGTTCAGGGTGAGGGTTAGGGTAAGGGTTAGGGTTAGGGTTAGGGTTAGCATTAAGGTTAGGGTTAGGGTTAGGGTAAGTGTAAGGCTTAGGTTTAGGGTTAGGGTTTAGGGTTAGGGTTAGGGTTAGGGTTAGGGTTAAGGTAAGGGTAAGGGTTAGGTTTAGGATTAGGGTTAGGGAAAGGGTAAGGGTTAGGGTGAGGGTTAGGGTTAGGTTTAGGGTTAGGGTAAGGGATAGGGTTAGGGTTAGGGTTAGGTTTAGGGTTAGGGTTAGGGTAAGGGTAAGGGTAAGGGTTAGGGTTAGGTTTAGGGTTAGGGTAAGGGTAAGGGTTAGGATTAGGGTTAGGGTTAGGGGTTAGGGTTAGGGTTAGGGTTATGGTTAGGTTTAGGGTTAGGGTTAGGGTTAGGGTTAGGTCTAAGGTAAGGGTTACGTTAGGGTTAGATTTAGGGTTAGGGATAGGGTAAGAGTAAGGGTTAGCGTTAGCGTTAGGGTTAGGTTTAGGGTTAGGATTAGTGTTAGGGTTAGGGTAAGTGTAAGGGTTAGGGTTAGGGTTAGGGTTAGAGTAAGGGTTAGGGTTAGAGTAAGACTTAGGGTTAGGGTTAGGGTTAGGGTTAGGGTAAGGGTAAGGGTTAGGTTTAGGTTTAGGGTTGGGGTTAAGTTTAGGGTTAGGGTTAGGGTAAGGGTAAGGGTTAGTGTTAAGGTTAGGGTTAGGGTAAGGTTTAGGGTTAAGGTTAGGGTGACGGTGAGGGTTAGGGTTAGGGTTAGGGTTAGGTTTAGGGTTAGGGTTAAGGTTAGGTTAAGGGTAAGTGTTAAGGTTTGGTGTAGGGTTAGGGATAGGGTTAGGTTAAGGGTAAGTGTTAGGTTTAGGGTTAGGGGTTAGTGTTAGGGTTAGGGTTACGGTAGGGAAAGGGTTAGGATTAGGGTAACGGTTAGGGGTTAGGGTTAGGGTTAGGATTAGGGATAGGGTAAGGTTAGGGTTAGGGTTAGATTTAGGGTAAGGGTAAGTGTTAGGGTTAGGATTAGGGTTAAAGTTAGGGTAAGGGTAAGGGTTAGGGTTAGGGTTAGGGTTAGGGTAAGGGTTAGGTTTAGGTTTAGGGTAAGGGAAAGTGTTAGGGTTAGGGTTAGGTTTAGGGTTATGGTTAGGTTAAGGTAAAGGGTTAGGGTTAGGGTTAGGGTTAGTGTTAGGTTTAGGGTTAGGGTTAGGGTTAGTGTTAGGTTTAGGGTTAAGGTTAGGGTTAGGGTTAGGGTAAGGGTTAGGGGTATGGTTAGAGTTAGGGGTTAGGGTTAGGGTTAGGGGTTAGGGTTAAGGTTATGGTTAGGGTTAGGGTTAGGTTTAGGTTTAGGATTAGTGTAAGGGTAAGGGTTAAGGTTAGGGTTAGGGTAAGGATTACCTTTAGGGTTAGGGTTAGGATAAGGGTAAGGTTTATGGTTAGTGTTATGGTTAGGGTTAAGGTTAGGGTTAAGGTTAGGTTTAGGTTTAGGGTTAGGGTTAGGTTTACGTTTTGGGTTAGGGTTAGGGTAAGGGTAAGGGTTAGGGTTGGGGTTAGGATTAGGGTAAGGTTAAGGGTTAGGTTTAGGGTTAGGGTTAGGGTTAGGTTTAGGGTTAGGTTTAGGGTTAGGTTTAGGGATATAGTGAGGGTAAGGGTTAGGTTTAGGGTAATGGTTAGTTTTAGGTTTAGGGTTAGGGTTAGGTTAAGGGTTAGGGTTAGGTTTAGGGTTAGGTTTAGGGTTAGGGTTAGGCTAAGGGTAAGGGATAGGGTTAGGGTTAGGGTTTGGGTTTGGGGAAGGGTAAGGGTTAGGGTTAGGATTAGGGTTAGGGTAAGGATTAGGGTTAGGGTTATGGTTAGGGTAAGGATTAGTGTTAGGGTTAGGGTTAGCATTAAGGTTAGGTTTAGGGTTAGGGTAAGGGTAAGGGTTAGGGTTAGGGTTAGAGGAAGAGTTAGGGTCAGGTTACGGTTAGGGTTAGGTTTATAGTTAGGGTTAGGGTTAGGGTAAGGCTATGTGTTAGGTTTAGGGTCAGGGTTAGGGTTAGGGTTAGCGTTAGGGTAAGGGTAAGGGTAAGGGTAAGAGTTAGGGTTAGGGTTAAGGTAAGGATAAGGTTTAGGCTTAGAGTTAGTGTTAGGGTAGCGTAAGGGTTAGGGTTAGGTTCAGGGTAAGGTTAGCGTGAGGGTAAGGGTAAGGGTTAGGTTTAGGGTTAGGGTTAGGGATAGGGTAAGGGTAATTGTTAGGGTTAGGGTTAGTGTTAGGGTGAAGATTAGTGTTAGGGTTAGGGTTAGGTTAAGGGTAAGTGTTAGTGTTAAGGTTAGGGTTGGGGTTAGTGTTAGGATTAGGGTTAGGGTAAGGGTAAGGTTTAGGCTTAGGGTTAGGGGAAGGGTTAGGGTTAGGGTTAGGGTTAGTGGTTAGGGTTAGTGTTAGGGTTAGGTTTAGGGTTAGGGTTAGGGTTAGGGAGAGGGTTAAGGTTTGGTTTAGTTTAGGGTTAGGGCAAGAGTAAGGGTTATTGTTAGGGTTAGAGTTAGGGTTACGGTTAAGGTTAGGGTTCGGGTTAGGGTTAGGTTTAGGGTTAGGTTTAGGGTTAGGGTAAGGGTAAGTGTTAGGTTTAGGGTTAGGGTTAGGGTTGGGGTAAGGGTAAGGATTAGGGTTAGGGTTAGGGTTAGGGGTTATGGTTATGGTTAATGTTAGGGTTAGGGTTAGGGTTACGGTTAAGGAAAGGGTAAGGTTTAGTGTAAGGGTTTGGGTTAGGGTTAGGGTTAGGGTTAATGTTAGGGTTAGGGTTAGGGTTAAGTAAAGGGTAAGGGTTAGGGTAAGGGTTAGTGTTAGGTTTAGGTTTAGGCTAAGGATTAGGGTTAGGGTTAGGGTTAGGATAAGGTTTAGGGTTAGGTTTAGGGGTAGGGTTAACATTAAGGTTATGTTCTCGGTTAGGTTAGGGTTAGGGTTAGAGTTAGGTTTAGGACAAGCATTAGGTTCAGGGTGAGGGTTAGGGTAAGGGTTAGGGTTAGGGTTAGGGTTAGCATTAAGGTTAGGGTTAGGGTTAGGGTAAGTTTAAGGCTTAGGGTTAGGGTTAGGGTTAAGGTAAGTGTAAGGGTTAGGTTTAGGGTAAGGGTTAGGGAAAGGGTAAGGGTTAGGGTGAGGGTTAGGGTTAGGGTTAGGTTTAGGGTTAGGGTAAGGGATAGGGTGAGGGTTAGGGTTAGGTTTAGGGTTAGGGTTAGGGTAAGGGTAAAGGTTGGGGTTAGGGTTAGGTTTAGGTTTAGGGTAAGGGAAAGGGTTAGGCTTAGGGATAGGTTTAGGGTTAGGGTTAGGGTTAGGGTTAGTTTTAGGCTAAGCGTAAGGGTTAGGGTTAAGGTTAGGGTTAGGGTTAAGGTTAGGGTAAGGGTTAGGGTTAGGGTAAGGGATAGGGTTAGGGTTAGGGTTAGGGTTAGTTTTAGGGTTAGGGTTAGGGTAAGGGTAAGGGTTAGGGTTAGGGTTAGGTGTAGGGTTAGGGTTAATGTTAGGGTAATGGTTAGGGTTAGGGTTAGGGTTTGGGTTAGAGTGATGGTTAGGGTAAGGGTTAGGGTTAGGGTTAGGGTTAAGGTTAGGGTAAGGGTTAGGGTTAGGGTAAGGGTAATGGTTAGGGTTAAGGTTAGGGTTTGGGTTAGGGTTAGGGTTAGAATGATGGTTAGGTTTAGGTTTAGTGTTAGGGGTTAGGGTGAGAGTTAGGGTTAGCGTTAGGGTAAGGTTTAGGGTTAGGGTTAGGGTTAGGTTTAGGGATATAATAAGGGTAAGGGTTAGGTTTAGGGTAAGGCTTAGTTTTAGGTTTAGGGTTAGGGTTAGGTTAAGGGTTAGGTTTAGCTTTAGGGTTAGGTTTAGGGTTAGGTTTAGGGTAAGGGTAAGGTTTAGGGTTAGGGTTAGGGTTTGGGTTTGGGGAAGGGTAAGGGTAAGGGTATAGGTTAGGGTTAGGGTAAGGATTAGGGTTAGGGTTATGGTTAGGTAAGGGTTAGTGTTAGGGTTAGGGTTAGCATTAAGGTTAGGGTTAGGGTTAGGGTAAGGATAAGGTAAGGGTTAGGGTAAGACTTAGGGTTAGGGTTACGGTATAGTTAGGTTTATAGTTAGGGTTAGGGTTAGGATAAGGCTATGTGTTAGGGTTAGGGTTAGGGTTAGGGTTAGCGTTAGGGTAAGGGTAAGGGTAAGAGTTAGGGTTAGAGTTAAGGAAAGGGCAAGTTTTAGGCTTAGGGTTAGGGTTAGGGCAGGGTAATGGTTAGGGTTAGGGTCAGGGTAAGGTTAGTGTGAGGGTAAGGGTAAGGGTTAGGGTTAGGGTTAGGGTTAGGGTAACGGTAATTGTTAGGGTTAGGGTTATGGTTAGGGTGAATGTTAGGGTTAGGGTTAGGTTTAGGGTAAGGGTAAGTGTTAGTGTTAAGGTTAGGGTTGGGGTTAGGGTTAGGATTAGGGTTAGGGTAAGGGTAAGTTTTAGGGTTAGGGTTAGGGTTAGTGTTAGGGTTAGTGTTAGGGTTAGGTTTAGGTTTAGGGTTAGGGTTAGGGTAAGAGTAACGGTTAGGGTGAGGGTTAGGGTTTGGTTTAGGTTTAGGTTTAGGGCAAGGGTAAGGGTTAGGGTTAGCGTTAGAGTTAGGGTTAGGGTTAAGGTTAGGGTTAGGTTTAGTGTTAGGGTTAGGTTTAGGGTTAAGTTTAGGGTTAGGGTAAGGGTAAGTGTTAGGGTTAGAGTTAGGGTTAGGGTTGGGGTAAGTGTAAGGGTTAGGGTTAGGGTTACGGGTTAGGGTTGGGGTTAATATTAGGGTTAGGGTTAGGGTTAGGGTTAGGGTTAAGGAAAGGGTAAAGGTTAGGGTAAGGGTTAGGGTTTGGGTTAATGTTAGGGTTAGGTTTAGGGTTAGGGTTAAGGAAAAGGTAAGGATTAGGTTAAGGGTTAGGGTTCGGGTTAGGGTAAGGGTTAGGGTTAGGGTTAGGGTTAGGGTAAGGGTTAGGTTAGGGTTATTTTTATGGTAACCGTAAGGGTTAGAGATACGGTTAGGGTTAGGGTTAGGGTTTAGGTTTAGGGTTAGGGTTAGGGTTAGGGTTAGGGTTAGGATAAGGGTAAGTGTTAGGGTTAGGGTTATGGTTAGAGATAGGCTTAGGGTTACGGTAAGGGTAAGGTTTAGGGTTAGGTTCAGGGTTAGGGTTAGTGTTAGGTTTAGGGTTAGGGTTAGGGTTAGGGTAAGGGTAAGGGTAAGTGTTAGGATTAGGGTTAGGGTTAGGGTTAGGATAAGGGCTTTAAGGGTTACGATTAGGTTTATTGTTAGGTGTTAGGGTTAGTTTTAGGGTTAGGTTTAGGGTTACGGTTAGGGTTAGGGTAAGTGTTAGGGTTAGGGTTAGGCTTAGGTTTAGGGTTGGTGTTAGGTTTAGTGGTTAGGGTTAGGGTTAGGGTTAGGGTTAGGTTAAGGGTAAGGTTTAGGTTTCGGTTTTGGGGTTAGGGTTGGGGTTAGGTTTAGGGGTTAATGTTAGGGTTAGGGTTAGGGTTAAGGTAAGGGTAGGGGTTAGGGTTAGGGTTAGTGTTAGGGTTAAGGTTAGGTTTAGGGTTAGGGTAAGTGTAAGGGTTAGGGTTATGGTTAGGGTTAAGTTTAGGGTATGGGTTATGGTTAGGGTTGGGTTTAGGTTTAGGATTAGGGTAAGGTTAAGGGTTAGGATTAGGTTAGGGTAAGAGTTAGGGTTAGGGTTAGGGTTAGGTGTAAGGTTAGAGTTAGGGTACGGGTAAGGGTTAGGGTTAGGGTTGGGTTAGGTTTAGGGTTCGGGTTAAGGTTAGTGTTAGGGTTAGGGTAAGATTAAGGGTTAGGATTAGGGTTAGGGTAAGGGTTAGGGTTAGGGTCAGCGGTAGGTTTAGGGTTAGGGATAGCGTTAGGGTAAGGGTATTTGTTAGGGTTATGGTTAGGGTTAGGTTTAGGGTTAGCGTTAGGGTAAGGGTAAGGGTATGGGTTAGGGTTAGGGTTAGGTTTAAGGTAAGGGTAAGGGTTAGGGTTAGGGTTAGGTTTAGAGTTAGGGTAGGGTAAGGTTTAGAGTTAGGGTTAGGTTTAGGGTTAGGGTTAGGGGTTAGGGTTAGGGTTAGGGTTAGGGTTAGGATTACGGTTAGTTTTAGGGTAAGGGTAAGGTTAGGGTTAGGATTAGGGTTCGGGTAAGGTTTAGGGTTTGGGTTAGTTTTTGGGTTAGGTTTAGGGTTAGGGTAAGCGTAAGGGTAAGGGTTAGGATTAGGGTTAGGGTTAGGGGGTAGGGTTAGGGTTAGGGTTAGGGTTAGGTTTAGGGTTAGGGTTAGGGTTAGGGTTAGGTCTAAGGTAAGGGTTAGGGTTAGGGTTAGATTTAGGGTTAGGGATAGGGTAAGAGTAAGGGTTAGCATTAGCGTTAGGGTTAGGTTTAGGGTTAGGTTTAGTGTTAGGGTTAGGGTAAGTGTAAGGGTTAGGGTTAGGGTTAGGGTTAGGGTTAGAGTAAGGGTTAGGGTTAGAGTAAGAGTTAGGGTTAGGGTTAGGGTTAGGGTTAGGGTTAGGCTAAGGGTAAGGGTTAGATTTAGGTTTAGGGTTGGGGTTAAGTTTAGGGTTAGGGTTAGGGTAAGGGTAAGGGTAAGTGTTAAGGTTAGGGTTAGGGTAAGGGTTAGGGTTAGGGTTAGGGTGACGGTCAGGGTTAGGGTCAGGGTTAGGGTTAGGTTTAGGGTTAGGGTTAAGGTTAGTGTAAGGGTAAGTGTTAAGTTTTGGTGTAGGGTTAGGTTTAGGTTTAGGTTAAGGGTAAGTGTTAGGTTTAGGGTTAGGGTTAGGGGTTAGGGTTAGGGTTACGGTAGGGAAAGGGTTAGGGTTAGGGTTACGGTTAGGGGTTAGGTTTAGGGTTAGGGTTAGGGATAGTGTAAGGTTAGGGTTATGGTTAGAGTTAGGGTAAGGGTAAGTGTTAGGGTTAGGATTAGGGTTAAAGTTAGGGTAAGGGTAAGGTTTAGGGTTAGGGTTAGGATTAGGGTAAGGGTTAGGTTTAGGTTTAGGGTAAGGGTAAGTGTTAGGGTTAGGGTTAGGTTTAGTGTTATGGTTAGGTTAAGGTAAAGGGTTAGGGTTAGGGTTAGGGTTAGGGTTAGTGTTAGATTTAGGGTTAGGGTTAGGGTTAGTGTTAGGTGTAGGGTTAAGGTTAGGGTTAGGGTTAGGATAAGGGTTAGGGGTATGGTTAGAGTTAGGGGTTAGGGTTAGGGTTAGGGGTTAGGGTTAAGGTTATTGTTAGGGTTAGCGTTAGGTTTAGGTTTAGGATTAGTGTAAGGGTAAGGGTTAAGGTTAGGGTTAGAGTAAGGATTAGCTTTAGGGTTAGGGTTAGGATAAGGGTAAGGCTTATGTTTAGGGTTATGGTTAGGGTTAAGGTTAGGGTTAGGGTTAAGTTTAGGTTTAGGTTTAGGGTTAGGGTTAGGTTTAGGTTTGGGTTAGGTTTAGGGTAAGGGTAAGGGTAAGGGTTAGGGTTGGGGTTAGGGTTAGGGTAAGGTTAAGGGTTAGGTTTCGGGTTAGGGTTTGGGTTAGGTTTAGGGTTAGGTTTAGGGTTAGGTTTAGGGATATAGTAAGGGTAAGGGTTAGGTTTAGGGTAATGGTTAGTTTTAGGTTTAGGGGTAGGGTTAGGGTAAGGGTTAGGGTTAGGTTTAGGGTTAGGGTAAGGGTAAGAGATAGGGTTAGGGTTAGGGTTTGGGTTTGGGGAAGGGTAAGGGTAAGGGTTAGGATTAGGGTTAGGGTAAGGATTAGGGTTAGGGTTATGGTTAGGGAAAGGATTAGGGTTAGGGTTAGCATTAAGGTTAGGGTTAGGGTTAGGGTAAGGGTAAGGGTTAGGGTTAGGGTTAGAGGAAGAGTTAGGGTCAGGTTTACGGTTAGGGTTAGGTTTATAGTTAGGGTTAGAATTAGGGTAAGGCTATGTGTTAGGTTTAGGGTCAGGGTTAGGGTTAGGGTTAGCGTTAGGGTAAGGGTAAGGGTAAGGGTAAGAGTTAGGGTTTGGGTTAAGGTAAGGATAAGTTTTAGGCTTAGGGTTAGTGTTAGGGTAGGGTAAGGGTTAGGGTTTGGTTCAGGGTGAGGTTAGCGTGAGGGTAAGGGGAAGGGTTAGGGTTAGTGTTAGGGTGAAGATTAGTGTTAGGGTTTGGGTTAGGGTAAGGGTAAGTGTTAGTGTTTAGGTTAGGGTTTGGGTTAGGGTTAGGTTTAGGGTTAGGGTAAGGGTAAGGTTTAGGGTTAGGGTTAGGGTAAGGGTTAGGGTTAGGGTTAGGGTTAGTGGTTAGGGTTAGTGTTAGGGTTAGGTTTAGGGTTAGGGTTAGGGTTAGGGTGAGGGTTAGGGTTTGGTTTAGGTTAGGGTTAGGGCAAGCGTAAGGGTTATTGTTAGGGTTAGAGTTAGGGTTACGGTTAAGGTTAGGGTTCGGGTTAGGGTTAGGTTTAGGGTTAAGTTTAGGGTTAGGGTAAGGGTAAGTGTTAGGTTTAGTGTTAGGGTTGGGGTAAGGGTAAGGATTAGGGTTAGGGTTAGGGTTAGGGGTTATGGTTATGGTTAATGTTAGGGTTAGGGTTAGGGTTAGGGTTACGGTTAAGGAAAGGGTAAGGTTTAGTGTAAGGTTTTGGGTTAGGGTTAGGGTTAGGGTTAATGTTACGGTTAGGGTTAGGGTTAAGTAAAGGGTAAGGGTTAGGGTAAGGATTAGTGTTAGGTTTAGTTTAGGCTAAGGATTAGGGTTAGGGTTAGGGTTAGGATAAGGTTTAGGGTTAGGTTTATGGGTAGGGTTAACATTAAGGTTAGATTTTAGGTTAGTGTAAGGGTAAGGATTAGGGTTAGAGTTAGGGTTAGGGCAAGAATTAGGTTCAGGGTGAGGGTTAGGGTAAGGGTTAGGGTTAGGGTTAGGGTTAGCATTAAGGTTAGGGTTAGGGTTAGGGTAAGTGTAAGGCTTAGGGTTAGGGTTACGGGTTAGGGTTAGGGTTAGGGTTAGGGTTAGGGTTAAGGTAAGGGTAAGGGTTAGGTTTAGGGTAAGGGTTAGGGAAAGGGTAAGGGTTAGGGTGAGGGTTAGGGTTAGGGTTAGGGTTAGGGTTAGGGTAAGGGATAGGGTGAGTGTTAGGGTTAGGTTTAGGGTTAGGGTTAGGGTAAGGGTAAGGGTTAGGGTTAGGGTTAGGATTAGGGTAAGGTTTAGGGTTAGGGTTAGGGATAGGTTTATGGTTAGGGTTAGGGTTAGGGTTAGTGTTAGGCTAAGGGTAAGGGTAAGGGTTAAGGTTAGGGTTAGGGTTAAGGTTAGGGTAAGGGTTAGGGTTAGGGTAAGGGATAGGGTTAGGGTTAGGATTAGGGTTAGGTTTAGGGTTAGGGTTAGGGTAAGGGTAAGGGTTAGGGTTAGGGTTAGGTTTAGGGTTAGGATTAGTGTTAGGGTAATGGTTAGGGTTAGGGTTAGGGTTTGGGTTAGAGTGATGGTTAGGGTAAGGGTTAAGGTTAGGGTTAGGGTTAAGGTTAGGGTAAGGGTTAGGGTTAGGGTAAGTGTAATGGTTAGGGTTAAGGTTAGGGTTAGGGGTAGGGTTAGGGTTAGGGTAATGGTTAGGGTTAGGTTTAGGGTTAGGGTTAGAGTGATGGTTAGGGTTAGGTTTAGTTTTAGGGGTTAGGGTTAGAGTTAGGGTTAGGGTTAGGGTAAGGTTTAGGGTTAGGGTTAGGGTAAGGGTTAGGTTTAGGGTTATTTTTATGGTAAGCGAAAGTTTTAGAGATAGGGTTAGGGTTAGGGTTAGGGTTAGGGGTTAGGGTTATAATTAACGTTAGGGTTAGGGTAAGGATTAGGGTTAGGTTTAGGATTAGGATGACGGTAAGTGTTAGGGTTTTGATTAGGGTTAGGGTTAAGTTTAGGGTTAGGGTAAGGGTAAGGATTAGGGTAATTTTCAGGGTTAGGGTTAGGGTTAGGTTTAGGGTTAGGGTTAGGGTTAGGGTAAGGGTAAGTGTTAAGTTTAGGGTTAGGGTTAGGATTAGGATAAGAGAAAGGGTTAGGATTAGGTTTAGTGTTAGGGGTTAGGGTTAGGCTTTGGGTTACGGTTAGGGTAAGGGTAAGGGTTAGGGTTAGGGTTAGGTTTAGGTTTAGCGTTAGCGTAAGGGTAAGGGTTAGGGTTAGGGTTAGGGTTAGGGTTGGGGTAAGGTTTATGGGTTACGGTTAGGTTTAGGGTTAGGGGTTAGGGTTAGGGTTAGGGTTACGGTAGGGAAAGTGTTAGGGTTAGGATTATGGTTAGCGTTAGGGGTTTGAGTTAGGATTAGTGTTAGGGATAGGGTAAGGTTAGGGTTAGGGTCAGGGTTAGGGTTAGAGTAAGGGTCAGTGTTAGGGTTAGGTTTAGGGTTAAGGTTAGGGTATGGGTAAGGGTTAGGGTTAGGGTTAGGGTTAGGGTAAGGTTTAGGTTTAGGTTTAGGGTATGGGTAAGTGTTAGGCTTAGGGTTAGGTTTTGGGTTATGGTTAGGTTAAGGTTAAGGGTTAGGGTTAGGGTTAGGGTTAGTGTTAGGTTTAGGGTTAGGGTTAGGGTTAGTGTTAGGTTTAGAGTTAAGTTTAGGGTTAGGGTTAGGGGTTAAGTTTAGGGTTAGGGGTTAGGGTTAAGGTTAGGGTTAGGTTTAGGGTTAGGATTAGTGTAGGGGTAAGGGTTAGGGTTAGGGTTAGGGTTAGCTTTAGGGTTAGGGTTAGGATAAGGGTAAGGGTTATGGTTAGGGTTAGGGTTAAGGTTAGGGTTAGGGTTAGGGTTAGTGTTAGGTTTAGGTTTTGGGTTAGGGTGAGGGTAAGGGTAAGGGTTAGGGTTAGGGTTAGGGTTAGGGAAGGGTAAGGGTTAGGGTTTAGGTTAGGGTTAGGTTTAGGGTTAGGGTTAGGGTTAGGATTAGGTTTAGGGATATGGTAAGGGTAACGGTTGGGGTAAGGGTAAGGGTTAGGTTTAGGGTTAGGGTTAGGTTTAGGGTAAGGGTTAGGGTTAGGGGAAGGGTAAGGCTTAGGGCTAGGGTTAGGGTTTGGGTTTGGGGAAGGGTTAGGGTTAGGGTTAGGGTTAAGGTAAGGGTAAGGTTTAGGCTTAGGTTTAGGTTTAGGGTAAGGTTATCGTGAGGGTAAGGGTAAGGGTTAGTGTTAAGGTTAGGGTTAGGGTTAGGGTTAGGATTAGGGTTAGGGTTAGGGTAAGGGATAGGGTTAGGGTTAAGGTTTGGGTTTGGGGAATGGTAAGGGTAAGGGTTAGGGGTAGGGGTAGGGTTAGGGTAAGGATTAGGGTTAGGGTTATGGTTAGGGTAAGGGTTAGTGTTAGAGTTGGGGTTAGCATTAAGGTTAGGGTTAGGGTTAGGTTAAGGGTAAGGGTTAGGGTTAGGTTTAGGGTTAATGTTAGGGTTAGGGGTAGGTTAAGAGTAAGAGTTAGGTTTAGGGTTTGGGTTAGGGTAAGAGTTAGGGTTACGGTTACGGTTAGGGTTAGGTTTATAGTTAGGTTTAGGGTTAACATAAGGCTATGTGTTAGGGTTAGGATTAGGTTTAGGGTTAGGGTTACGGTAAGGGTAAGTGTAGGGGTAAGGGTTAGGGTTAGGGTTAGTGGTTAGGGTTAATGTTAGGGATAGGTTTAAGTTTAGGGTTAGGGTTAGGGTAAGGATAAGGGTTAGGGTTAGTGTTAGGGTTTGGTTTAGGGTTTGGGTTAGGGCAAGGGTAAGGGTTAGGGTTAGGGTTAGATTTACGGTTAGGGTTAAGTTTAGGGTTAGGGTTAGGGTTAGCGTTAGGTTTAGGTTTAGGGTTAAGTTTATGGTTAGGATAAGGGTAAGTGTTAGGATTAGGGTTAGGGTTAGGGTAGGGGTAAGGGTAAGGGTTAGGGTTAGGGTTAGGGTTAGGGGTTAGGGTTAGGGTTAATGTTAGCGTTATGGTTAGGTTTAGGGTTAAGGAAATGGTAAGGGTTAGGGTAAGGGTTAGGGTTAGCGATAGTGTTAGGGTTAATGTTAGGGTTAGGGTTAGGGTTAGGGTTAGGGTTAGGGTAAGGGTTAGTGTTAGGGTGAGGGTTAGGTTCAGGGTTGGGGTTAAGTTTAGGTTTAGGGTTAGGGTAAGGGTAAGGATTAGGGTGAGGGTTAGGGTTAGGGTAAGAGTTAGGGTTAGGGTTACGGTTAGGGTTAGGTTTATGGTTAGGGTTAGGTTTAGGGTAAGGGTAAGGGTAAGGGTTAGGGTTCGGTTTAGGGGTTAGGGTTAGGGTTAGGGTTAGGTTTAGGGGTTAATGTTAGGGTTAGGGTTAGGGTTAAGGTAAGGGTAGGGGTTAGGGTTAGGGTTAAGGTTAGGTTTAGGGTTAGGGTAAGTGTAAGGGTTAGGGTTATGGTTAGGGTTAAGGTTAGGGTATGGGTTATGGTTAGGGTTGGGTTTAGGTTTAGGATTAGGGTAAGGTTAGGGTTAGTGTTAGGGATAGGGTTAGGGTAAGGGTTAGGGTTAGGGTCAGCGGTAGGTTTAGGGTTAGGGATAGGGTTAGGGTAAGCGTATTTGTTAGGGTTATGGTTAGGATTAGGTTTAGGGTTAGCGTTAGGGTAAGGATAAGGGTTAGGGTTAGGGTTAGGGTTAAGGTTAGTGTTAGTGTTAGGGTTAGGGTTAGGTTTAGAGTTAGGGTAGGGTAAGGTTTAGAGTTAGGGTTAGGTTTAGGGTTAGGGTTAGGGGTTAGGGTTAGGGTTAGGGTTAGGATTACGGTTAGGTTTAGGGTAAGGGTAAGTTTAGGGTTAGGGTTAGGGTTAGGTTTAGGATTAGGGTTCGGGTAATGTATAGGGTTTGGGTTAGTTTTAGGGTTAGGTTTAGGGTTAGGGTAAGGGTAAGGGTAAGGGTTAGGATTAGGGGTTAGTGTTAAGTTTAGGGTTAGGGTTAGGGTAAGGGTAAGGATAAGTGTTGAGGTTAGGGTTAGGGTAAGGGTTAGGGTTAGGGTTAGGGTGACGGTGAGGGTTTGGGTTAGGGTTAGGTTTAGGGTTAGGGTTATGGTTAAGGTTAGGTTAAGGGTAAGTGTTAAGTTTTGGTGTAGGGTTAGGGATAGGGTTAGGTTAAGGGTAAGTGTTAGGTTTAGGGTTAGGGTTAGGGGTTAGGGTTACGGTTAGGGTTACGGTAGGGAAAGGGTTAGGGTTAAGGTTACGGTTAGGGGTTAGGGTTAGGGTTAGGGTTAGGGATAGGGTAAGGTTAGGGTTAGGGTTAGAGTTAGGGTAAGGGTAAGTGTTAGGGTTAGGGTTAGGGTTAAAGTTAGGGTAAGGGTAAGGGTTAGGGTTAGGTTTAGGGTTAGGTTTAGGGTTAGGGTTAGGGTAAGGGTAAGGGATAGGGTTAGGGTTAGGGTTTGGGTTTGGGGAAGGGTAAGGGTTAGGGTTAGGATTAGGGTTAGGGTAAGGATTAGGGTTAGGGTTAGGGTTAGGGTAAGGATTAGTGTTAGGGTTAGAGTTAGCATTAAGGTTAGGGTTAGGGTTAGGGTAAGGGTAATGGTTAGGGTTAGGGTTAGAGGAAGAGTTTGGGTCAGGTTTACGGTTAGGGTTAGGTTTATAGTTAGGGTTAGGGTTAGGGTAAGGCTATGTGTTAGGTTTAGGGTAAGGGTTAGGGTTAGGGTTAGCATTAGGGTAAGGGTAAGGGTAAGGGTAAGAGTTAGGGTTAGGGTTAAGGTAAGGATAAGGTTTAGGTGTAGGGTTAGTGTTAGGGTAGGGTAAGGGTTAGGTTTAGGTTCAGGGTAAGGTTAGCGTGAGGGTAAGGGTAAGGGTTAGGGTTAGGGTTAGGGATAGGGTAAGGGTGATTGTTAGGGTTATGGTTAGTGTTAGGGTGAAGATTAGTGTTAGGGTTAGGGTTAGGGTAAGGGTAAGTGTTAGTGTTAAGGTTAGGGTTGGGGTTAGGGTTAGGATTAGAGTTAGGGTAAGAGTAAGGTTTAGGGTTAGGGTAAGGGTTAGGGTTAGGGTTAGGGTTAGTGGTTAGGGTTAGTGTTAGGGTTAGGTTTAGGGTTAGGGTTAGGGTTAGGGTGAGGGTTAGGGTTTGGTTTAGGTTAGGGTTAGGGCAAGCGTAAGGGTTATTGTTAGGGTTAGAGTTAGGGTTACGGTTAGGGTTAGGGTTAGGGTTAGGGTTAGGTTTAGGGTTAAGTTTAGGGTTAGGGTAAGGGTAATTGTTAGGTTTAGGGTTAGGGTTAGGGTTGGGGTAAGGGTAAGGATTAGGGTTAGGGTTAGGGTTAGGCGTTATGGTTATGGTTAATGTTAGGGTTAGGGTTAGGGTTAGGGTTAGGGTTACGGTTAAGGAAAGGGTAAGGATTTGGGTTAGGGTTAGGGTTAGGGTTAATGTTAGGGTTAGGGTTAGGGTTAGGGTTAAGTAAAGGGTAAGGGTTAGGGTAAGGGTTAGTGTTAGGTTTAGGTTTAGGCTAAGGATTAGGGTTAGAGTTAGGGTTAGGATAAGGTTTAGGGTTAGGGTTAGGGTTGGGGTAAGGGTAAGGATTAGGGTTAGGGTTAGGGTTAGGCGTTATGGTTATGGTTAATGTTAGGGTTAGGGTTAGGGTTAGGGTTAGGGTTACGGTTAAGGAAAGGGTAAGGATTTGGGTTAGGGTTAGGGTTAGGGTTAATGTTAGGGTTAGGGTTAGGGTTAGGGTTAAGTAAAGGGTAAGGGTTAGGGTAAGGGTTAGTGTTAGGTTTAGGTTTAGGCTAAGGATTAGGGTTAGAGTTAGGGTTAGGATAAGGTTTAGGGTTAGATTAAGGGGTAGGGTTAACATTAAGGTTAGGTTTTCAGTTAGGGTAAGGGTAAGGGTTAGGGTTAGAGTTAGGGTTAGGGCAAGCATTAGGTTCAGGGTGAGGGTTAGGGTAAGGGTTAGGGTTAGGGTTAGGGTTAGCATTAAGGTTAGGGTTAGGGTTAGGGTAAGTGTAAGGGTTAGGGTTAGGGTTAGGGGTTAGGGTAAGGGTTAAGGTTAGGGTTAAGGTAAGGGTAAGGGTTAGGTTTAGGATTAGGGTTAGGGAAAGGGTAAGGGTTAGGGTGAGGGTTAGGGTTAGGGTTAGATTTAGGGTTAGGGTAAGGGATAGGGTTAGGGTTAGGGTTAGGTTTAGGGTTAGGGTTAGGGTAAGGGTAAGGGTTAGGGTTAGGGTTAGGGTTAGGTTTAGGGTTAGGGTAAGGGTAAGGGTTAGGATTAGGGTTAGGATTAGGGGTTAGGGTTAGGGTTAGGGTTATGGTTAGGTTTAGGGTTAGGGTTAGGGTTAGGGTTAGGTCTAAGGTAAGGGTTAGGGTTAGGGTTAGATTTAGGGTTAGGGTTAGGGTAAGAGTAAGGGTTAGCGTTAGCGTTAGGGTTAGGTTTAGGGTTAGGATTAGTGTTAGGGTTAGGGTAAGTGTAAGGGTTAGGGTTAGGGTTAGGGTTAGGGTTAGGGTTAGAGTAAGGGTTAGGGTTAGAGTAAGAGTTAGGGTTAGGGTTAGGGTTAGTGTTAGGGTTAGGGTAAGGGTAAGGGTTAGGTTTAGGTTTAGGGTTGGGGTTAAGTTTAGGGTTAGGGTTAGGGTAAGGGTAAGGGTTAGTGTTAAGGTTAGGGTTAGGGTAAGGGTTAGGGTTAGGGTTAGGGTGACGGTGAGGGTTAGGGTTTGGTTAGGGTTAGGGTTAGGGTTAAGGTTAGGGTAAGGGTAAGTGTTAAGGTTTGGTGTAGGGTTAGGGATAGGGTTAGGTTAAGGGTAAGTGTTAGGTTTAGGGTTAGGGTTAGGGGTTAGTGTTAGGGTTAGGGTTACGGTAGGGAAAGGGTTAGGGTTAGGGTTAAGGTTAGGGGTTAGGTTTAGGGTTAGGGTTAGGGATAGGGTAAGGTTAGGGTTAGGGTTAGAGTTAGGGTAAGGGTAAGTGTTAGGGTTAGGATTAGGGTTAAAGTTAGGATAAAGGTAAGGGTTAGGGTTAGGGTTAGGGTAAGGGTTAGGTTTAGGTTTAGGGTAAGGGAAAGTGTAAGGGTTAGGGTTAGGTTTAGGGTTATGGTTAGGTTAAGGTAAAGGGTTAGGGTTAGGGTTAGGGTTAGTGTTAGGTTTAGGGTTAGGGTTAGGGTTAGTGTTAGGTTTAGGGTTAAGGTTAGGGTTAGGGTTAGGGTAAGGGTTAGGGGTATGGTTTGAGTTAGGGGTTAGTGTTAGGGTTAGGGTTAGGGGTTAGGGTTAAGGTTATGGTTAGGGTTAGGGTTAGGTTTAGGTTTAGGATTAGTGTAAGGGTAAGGTTTAAGGTTAGGGTTAGGGTAAGGATTAGCTTTAGGGTTAGGGTTAGGATAAGGGTAAGGTTTATGGTTAGGGTTATGGTTAGGGTTAAGGTTAGGTTTAGGGTTAAGGTTAGGTTTAGGTTTAGGGTTAGGGTTAGGTTTATGTTTTGGTTTAGGGTTAGGGTAAGGCTAAGGGTTAGGGTTGGGGTTAGGGTTAGGGTAAGGTTAAGGGTTAGGTTTAGGGTTAGGGTTAGGGTTAGGTTTAGGGTTAGGTTTAGGGTTAGGTTTAGGGATATAGTAAGGATAAGGGTTAGGTTTAGGGTAATGGTTAGTTTTAGGTTTAGGGTTAGGGTTAGGATAAGGGTTAGGGTTAGGTTTAGGGTTAGGTTTCGGTTTAGGGTTAGGGTAAGGGTAAGGGATAGGGTTAGGGTTAGGGTTTGGGTTTGGGGAAGGGTAAGGGTTAATGTTAGGATTAGGGTTAGGGTAAGGATTAGGGGTTAGGGTTATGGTTAGGGTAAGGATTAGTGTTAGGGTTAGGGTTAGCATTAAGGTTAGGTTAGGGTTAGGGTAAGGGTAAGGGTTAGGGTTAGGGTTAGAGGAAGAGTTAGGGTCAGGTTTACGGTTAGGGTTAGGTTTCTAGTTAGGCTTAGGGTTAGGGTAAGGCTATGTGTTAGGTTTAGGGTCAGGGTTAGGGTTAGGGTTAGCGTTAGGGTAAGGGTAAGGGTAAGGGTAAGAGTTAGGGTTAGGGTTAAGGTAAGGATAAGGTTTAGGCTTAGGGTTAGTGTTAGGGTAGGGTAAGGGTTAGGGTTAGGTTCAGGGTAAGGTTAGCGTGAGGGTAAGGGTAAGGGTTAGGGTTAGGGATAGGGTAGGGGTAATTGTTATTGTTAGGGTTAGTGTTAGGGTGAAGATTAGTGTTAGGGTTAGGGTTAGGGTAAGGGTAAGTGTTAGTGTTAAGGTTAGGGTTGGGGTTAGGGTTAGGATTAGGGTTAGGGTAAGGGTAAGGTTTAGGGTTAGGGTTAGGGTAAGGGTTAGGGTTAGGGTTAGGGTTAGTGGTTAGGGTTAGTGTTAGGGTTAGGTTTAGTGTTAGGGTTAGGGTTAGGGTGAGGGTTAGGGTGAGGGTTAAGGTTTGGTTTAGTTTAGGGTTAGGGCAAGAATAAGGGTTATTGTTAGGGTTAGAGTTAGGGTTAAGGTTAAGGTTAGGGTTAGGGTTAGGGTTAGGTTTAGGGTTAAGTTTAGGGTTATGGTAAGGGTAAGTGTTAGGTTTAGGGTTAGGGTTAGGGTTGGGGCAATGGTAAGGATTAGGGTTAGGGTTAGGGTTAGGGGTTATGGTTATGGTTAATGTTAGGGTTAGGGTTAGGGTTACGGTTAAGGAAAGGGTAAGGGTTAGGGTAAGGGTTTGGGTTAGGGTTAGGGTTAGGGTTAATGTTAGGGTTAGGGTTAGGGTTAAGTACAGGGTAAGTGTTAGGGTAAGGGTTAGTGTTAGGTTTAGGTTTAGGCTAAGGATTAGGGTTAGGGTTAGGGTTAGGATAAGGTTTAGGGTTAGGTTTAGGGGTAGGGTTAACATTAAGGTTATGTTTTCGGTTAGGGTAAGGGTAAGGGTTAGGGTTAGAGTTAGGGTTAGGGCAAGCATTAGGTTCAGGGTGAGGGTTAGGGTAAGAGTTAGGGTTAGGGTTAGGGTTAGCATTAAGGTTAGGGTTAGGGTTAGGGTAAGTGTAAGGCTTAGGGTTAGGGTTAGGGGTTGGGGTTAGGGTTAGGGTTAGGGTTAAGGTAAGGGTAAGGGTTAGGTTTAGGGTAAGGGTTAGAGAAAGGGTAAGGGTTAGGGTGAGGGTTAGGGTTAGGGTTAGGTTTAGGGTTAGGGTAAGGGATAGGGTGAGGGTTAGGGTTAGGTTTAGGGTTAGGGTTAGGGTAAGGGTAAGGGTTAGGGTTAGGGTTAGGTTTAGGGTTAGGGTAAGGGTTAGGGTTAGGGTTAGGGATAGGTTTAGGGTTAGGGTTAGGGTTAGGGTTAGTTTTAGGCTAAGGGTAATGGTTAGGGTTAAGGTTAGGGTTAGGGTTAAGGTTAGGGTAAGGGTTAGGGTTAGGGTAAGGGATAGGGTTAGGGTTAGGGTTAGGGTTAGGTTTAGGGTTAGGGTTAGGGTAAGGGTTAGGGCTAGGGTTAGGTTTAGAGTTAGGGGAAGGGGAAGGGCTAGGGTTAGTTTCAGGGTTGGGGTTAAGGTTAGGGTTAGGGTTAGGGTTAGTGTTAGTGTAATGGTTAGGGTTAGGGTTAGGGTTAGAGTGAGGGTTAAGGTTAGGGTTAGGGTTAGGTTTAGAGCTTAGGGTTTGGATTTAGGATTAGGGTTAGAGTTTGGGTAAGGGTTAGGGTAAGTGTTAGGATAAGGGTAAGGGTTAGGGTTAGGGTTAGGGGTTAGGGTTAGGGTTAGGGTTAGGTTTAGTTTTATGGTTAGGGTAAGGGTAAGGGTTAGGGTTAGGGTTAGGGTAAGGGTTAGGATAAGGGTAAGGGTTAGGGTTAGGGTTAGGGTTAGGGGTTAGGGTTAGGGTTAGGGTTAGGTTTAGTTTTATGGTTAGGGTAAGGGTAAGGGTTAGGGTTAGGGTTAGGGTAAGGGTTAGGATAAGGGTAAGGGTTAGGGTTAGGGTTAGGGTTAGGGGTTTGGGTTAGGGTTAGGTTTAGTTTTATGGTTAGGGTAAGGGTAAGGGTTAGGGTTAGGGTTAGGGTAAGGGTTAGGATAAGGGTAAGGGTTAGGGTTAGGGTTAGGTTTAGGGGTTAGGGTTAGGGTTAGGGTTAGGTTTAGGTTTACGGTTAGGGTAAGGGTAAGGGTTAGTGTTAGGGTTAGGGTTAAGGTTAGGTTTAGGGTTAGGGAAAGGGTAAGGGTTAGGGTTAGGGTTAGGGTAAGGATTAGGTTTAGGGTTAGGGTAAGGGTTAGGATAAGGGTAAGGGTTAGGGTTAGGGTTAGGGTTAGGGGTTAGGGTTAGGGTTAGGGTTAGGTTTAGTTTTATGGTTAGGGTAAGGGTAAGGGTTAGGGTTAGGGTTAGGGTAAGGGTTAGGATAAGGGTAAGGGTTAGGGTTAGGGTTAGGGTTAGGGGTTTGGGTTAGGGTTAGGTTTAGTTTTATGGTTAGGGTAAGGGTAAGGGTTAGGGTTAGGGTTAGGGTAAGGGTTAGGATAAGGGTAAGGGTTAGGGTTAGGGTTAGGTTTAGGGGTTAGGGTTAGGGTTAGGGTTAGGTTTAGGTTTACGGTTAGGGTAAGGGTAAGGGTTAGTGTTAGGGTTAGGGTTAAGGTTAGGTTTAGGGTTAGGGAAAGGGTAAGGGTTAGGGTTAGGGTTAGGGTAAGGATTAGGTTTAGGGTTAGGGTTAGGGTAAGGGTTAGGGTTAGGATTAGGGTTAGCATTAAGGTTAGAGTTAGGGTTAGGGTAAGGGTTAGGTTAGGGTTAGGGTTAGGGTAAGGTTTAGGGTTAGGGTTAGGGTTAGGTTTAGGGTTTGGGTTAGGGTAAAGGTAACTTTATATTTAGGGTTAGGGTTAGGGTTAGGGTTAGGGTAAGAGTTAGTGTTTGGGTTAGGGTTAGGGTTAGGGTTAAGGTAGGGTTATGGTTAGGGTAAGGGTAAAGTTAGGTTAGGGTTATGGTTAGGGTTAGGGTTATGGTTAGGGTTACGGGTTAGAGTTAGAGTTAGTGTTACGTTTAGTTTACGGTAAGGATAAGGTTTAGGATTAGGGTTAGGTTTAGGGGTTAGGGTTAGGGTTAGGGTTAGGGTTAAGGTAAGGGCAAGTGTTAGGGTTACGGTTAGGCTTAGGGTAAGCGTTAGCGTTAGTTTTAGGGTAAGAGTAAGGTTAAGGGTTATGGTTAGGATTAGGTTTAGTAGTAGGTTAAGGGTAAGGGTTAGGGTTAGTGTTAGGTTTTGTGTTAGGGTTAAGATAAGGGTAAGGGTTAGTGTTAGGGTTAGGTTCAGGTTTAGGGTTAGGGTTAGGATTAGGGTAAGGGTAAGGGTTAGGGTTAAGGTTAGCGTTACGGTTACGGTTAGGGATAGGGTTAGGGTAAGGGTTATGTTTAGAGTAAGGGTTAGGTGTAGGGTTCGGTTTAGGTTTAGGGTTAGGGTTAGGGTAAGGGTTAGGGCTAGGGTTAGGGTAAGGGTTAAGTTTAGGGTTAGGATTAGGGTAGGGGTAAGGGTTAGAGTTAGGGTTAGGGTTAGGGTTAGGGTAAGGGTAACTTTAGATTTAGGGTTAGGGTTAGGGTTACGGTTAGGGTAAGAGTTAGTGTTTGGGTTAGGGTTAGGGTTAGGTTTGGTGTTAGGGTTAAGATAAGGGCAAGGGTTAGGGTTATTTTCAGGTTTAGGGTTAGGGTTAAGGTTAGCGTTAGGGTTACGGTTAGGCATAGGGTTAGGGTAAGGTTTAGGGTTAGAGTAAGGGTTAGGTGTAGGGTTAGGTTTAGGTTTAGGGTTAGGGTTAGGATTAGGGTAAGGGTTAGGGTTAGGGTTAGGGTAAGGGTTAAGGTTAGGGTTAGGATTAGGGTAGGGGTAAGTGTTATTGTTAGGGTTAGGGTTAGGGTTAGGGTTATGGTTAGGGTTAGGGTAAGGGTTAGGGTAAGGGTTAGGGTTAGGGTTGGGGTTAGGGTAAGATTAGGGTTAGAGTAAGGGTTAGGGTTAGGTTTAGGGTTAGGTTTAGGGTAAGGGTAAGGGTTAGGGTTAGGTTTAGGTTTGGGGTTAAGGTTACGGTTAGGGTTAGAGTAAGGGTCAGGGTTAGGGTTAGGGTTAGGGTAAGGAATAGGGTTAGGGTTAGGGTTAGGGTAAGGGTAAGGGTTAGATTGGGGTTAGGGTTAGGGTTAGTTTTAGGGGTTAGGGTTAGGGTTGGGTTAGGGTAAGTGTTAGAGTTAGGGGTTAGGGTTTGGGTTAGGTAATGCATAGGGATAGGGTTAGGGTAAGGTTTAGGGTTAGGGTTAGGGTTAGGGTAAGGGTTAGGGTTAGGGTTAGGGTTAGGGTTAGGGTAAGGTTTACGGTTAGGTTTAGGATTTGTGTGAGCATTAGGGTTAGGGTTAGGGTTTGGGGTTAGGTTTAGGGTTAGGGTAAGGTTTAGGGTTAGGGTTAGGCTAACGGTTAGCGTTAGGGTTAGGGTTAGATTAAGGGTAAGGGTTAGAGTTAGGGTTAGGGTTAGGGTTAAGGTTAGGGTTTTGGGTTTGGATTAGGGTTATGGTCAGGCTTAGAGTTAGGGTTAGGGTTAGGGTTAGGGAAAGAATAAGTGTTAGGGTTAGTGGTAGGGATAGGGTAAGGGAAAGGGTTAGGGTTAGGTTTAGGGTTAGGGTTAGGATTAGGGTTCGGTTTAGGGTTAGGGTTAGGGTTAGGGTAATGGTAAGTGTTAAGGTTAAGGTTAGGGTTAGTGTTAGGATAAGTGTAAGGGTTCCGATTAGTGTTAGGGTTAGGGTTAGGGTAAGGGTAAGCGTTAGGTTTAGGGTTAAGTTAGGGTAAGTGTAAGGATTAGAGTTAGGGTTATGGTTAGGGTTAGGGTACAGATTAGGGTTAGGGTTAGGGTTAGGGGTTAGGGTTAGGGTTAGGGTTAGGGTTAGGTTTAGGGTAAGGGTAAGGGTTAGGGTTAGGGTTATGGTTAGGATTAGGGTTAGGGTACAGATTAGGGTAAGGGTTAGGGTCAGGGTTAGGGTTAGAGTTAGGGTTAGGTTTAGGGTTAAGTTAGGGTAAGTGTAAGGATTAGGGTTAGGGTTATGGTTAGGGTTAGGGTTAGGGTACAGATTAGGGTAAGGGTTAGGGTTAGGGTTAGGGTTAAGGTAAGGGCAAGTGTCAGGGTTAGGGTTAGGCTTAGGGTAAGCGTTAGCGTTAGTTTTAGGGTAAGAGTAAGGTTAAGGGTTAGGGTTAGGATTAGGTTTAGGAGTAGGTTAAGGGTAAGGGTTAGGGTTAGTGTTAGGTTTGGTGTTAGGGTTAAGATAAGGGTAAGGGTTAGTGTTAGGGTTAGGTTCAGGTTTAGGGTTAGGGTTAGGGTTAGGGTAAGGGTAAGGGTTAGGTTTAAGGTTAGCGTTACGGTTACGGTTAGGGATAGGGTTAGGGTAAGGGTTATGTTTAGAGTAAGGGTTAGGTGTAGGGTTAGGTTTAGGTTTAGGGTTAGGGTTAGGGTAAGGGTTAGGGCTAGGGTTAGGGTAAGGGTTAAGTTTAGGGTTAGGATTAGGGTAGGGGTAAGGGTTAGAGTTAGGGTTAGTGTTAGGGTTACGGTTAGGGTGAGAGTTAGTGTTTGGTTTAGGGTTAGGGTTAGGTTTGGTGTTAGGGTTAAGATAAGGGCAAGGGTTAGGGTTAGGTTCAGGTTTAGGGTTAGGGTTAAGGTTAGCGTTAGGGTTACGGTTAGGCATAGGGTTAGGGTAAGGTTTAGGGTTAGAGTAAGGGTTAGGTGTAGGGTTAGGTTTAGGTTTAGGGTTAGGGTTAGGATTAGGGTAAGGGTTAGGGTTAGGGTTAGGGTAAGGGTTAAGGTTAGGGTTAGGATTAGGGTAGGGGTAAGTGTTATTGTTAGGGTTAGGGTTAGGGTTAGGGTTATGGTTAGGGTTAGGGTAAGGGTTAGGGTAAGGGTTAGGGTTAGGGTTGGGGTTAGGGTAAGATTAGGGTTAGAGTAAGGGTTAGGGTTAGGTTTAGGGTTAGGTTTAGGGTAAGGGTAAGGGTTAGGGTTAGGTTTAGGTTTGGGGTTAAGGTTACGGTTAGGGTTAGAGTAAGGGTCAGGGTTAGGGTTAGGGTTAGGGTAAGGAATAGGGTTAGGGTTAGGGTTAGGGTAAGGGTAAGGGTTAGATTGGGGTTAGGGTTAGGGTTAGTGTTAGGGATTAGGGTTAGGGTTGGGTTAGGGTAAGGGTTAGAGTTAGGGGTTAGGGTTTGGGTTAGGTAATGCATAGGGATAGGGTTAGGGTAAGGTTTAGGGTTAGGGTTAGGGTTAGGGTAAGGGTAAGGGTTAGAGTCAGGGTTAGGGTTAGGGTAAGGTTTAGGGTTAGGGTTAGGGTTAGGGTAAGGTTTACGGTTAGGTTTAGGATTTGTGTGAGCATTAGGGTTAGGGTTAGGGTTTGGGGTTAGGTTTAGGGTTAGGGTAAGGTTTAGGGTTAGGGTTAGGCGAACGGTTAGCGTTAGGGTTAGGGTTAGATTAAGGGTAAGGGTTAGAGTTAGGGTTAGGGTTAGGGTTAAGGTTAGGGTTTTGGGTTAGGATTAGGGTTATGGTCAGGGTTAGAGTTAGGGTTAGGGTTAGTCAGGGAAAGAATAAGTGTTAGGGTTAGTGGTAGGGATAGGGTAAGGGAAAGGGTTAGGGTTAGGTTTAGGGTTAGGGTTAGGATTAGGGTTCGGTTTAGGGTTAGGGTTAGGGTTAGGGTAATGGTAAGTGTTAAGGTTAAGGTTAGGGTTAGTGTTAGGATAAGTGTAAGGGTTCCGATTAGTTTTAGGGTTAGGGTTAGGGTAAGGGTAAGCGTTAGGTTTAGGGTTAGGGTTAGAGTTAGGGTTAGGTTTAGGGTTAAGTTAGGGTAAGTGTAAGGATTAGAGTTAGGGTTATGGTTAGGGTTAGGGTACAGATTAGGGTTAGGGTTAGGGTTAGGGGTTAGGGTTAGGGTTAGGGTTAGGGTTAGGTTTAGGGTAAGGGTAAGGGTTAGGGTTAGGGTTATGGTTAGGGTTAGGGTTAGGGTACAGATTAGGGTAAGGGTTAGGGTCAGGGTTAGGGTTAGAGTTAGGGTTAGGTTTAGGGTTAAGTTAGGGTAAGTGTAAGGATTAGGGTTAGGGTTATGGTTAGGGTTAGGGTTAGGGTACAGATTAGGGTAAGGGTTAGGGTTAGGGTTAGGGTTAGGGGTTAGGGTTAGGGTTAGGGTTAAGGTAAGGGCAAGCGTTAGGGTTAGGTTAGGCTTAAGGTAAGCGATAGGGTGAGTTTTAGGGTAAGAGTAACGTTAAGGATTAGGGTTAGCATTAGGGTTAGGAGTAGGGTAAGGGTAAGGGTTAGGGTTAGGTTTAGGTTTGGGGTTAGGGTTAAGATAAGGGTAAGGATTAGGGTTAGGGTTAGGTTCAGGTTTAGGGTTAGGGTTAGGGTTAGGTTAAGGGCAAGTGTTAGGGTTAAGGTTAGCGTTAGGGTTACGGTTAGGGATAGGGTTAGGGTAAGGGTTAGGTTTAGAGTAAGGGTTAGGTGTAGGGTTAGGTTTAGGTTTAGGGTAAGGGTTAGGGTTAGGGTTAGGGTAAGGGTTAAGGTTAGGGTTGGGGTTAGGGTAAGGTTAGGGTTAGAGTAAGGGTTAGGGTTAGGTTTAGGGTTAGGTTTAGGGTAAGGGTAAGGGTTAGGGTTAGGTTTAGGTTTGGGGTTAAGGTTACGGTTAGGGTTAGAGTAAGGTCAGTGTTAGGGTTAGGGTTAGGGTAAGGAATAGGTTTAGGGTTAGAGTTAGGGTAAGGGTAAGGGTTAGATTAGGGTTAGGGTTAGGGTTAGTGTTAGGGGTTAGGGTTAGGGTTGGGTTAGGGTAAGGGTTAGGGTTAGGGGTTAGGGTTAGGGTTAGGTAATGCATAGGGATAGGGTTAGGGTAAGGGTTAGGGTTAGGGTTAGGGTTAGGGTAAGGGTAAAGGTTAGGGTTAGGTTTAGGGATAGGGTTACGGTTAGGGATAGGGTTAGGGTAAGGGTTAGGTTTAGAGTAAGGGTTAGGTGTAGGGTTAGGTTTAGGTTTAGGGTTAGGGTTAGGGTAACGGTTAGGGTTAGGGTAAGGGTTAAGGTTATGGTTAGGATTAGGGTAGGGGTAAGGGTTAGAGTTAGGGTTAGGGTTAGGGTTAGGGTTAGGGTTAGGGTAAGGGTTAGGGTAAGGGTTAGGGTTAGGGTTGGGGTTAGGGTTAGGTTAGGGTTAGAGTAAGGGTTAGGGTTAGGTTTACGGTTAGGTTTAGGGTAAGGATAAGGGTTAGGGTTAGGTTTAGTTTTGGGGTTAAGGTTACTTTTAGGGTTAGAGTAAGGTCAGGGTTAGCGTTAGGGTTAGGGTAAGGAATAGGGTTAGGGTTAAGGTTAGGGTAAGGGTAAGGGTTAGATTAGGGTTAGTGTTAGGGTTAGTGTT
>JANJXV010000080.1:2570000-2572500 GCA_024803745.1 Megascapheus bottae
ATAGGTTTAGGGTTATTTTTAGTGTTAGCTTTAGGGTAAGGGTAAGGGTTAGGGTTAGGGTTAGGGTTAGGGTTATGGTTAGGGTTAGGTTTAGGGTTAGGTTTAGGGTACCGATAAGGGTTAGGGATAGGGTTAGGCTTAGCGAAAGTGTAAGGGTCAGGGTTAGTGTTAGGGTTAGGGTTAGCATTAAGTTTAGGTTTAGGGTTAGGGTTAGGGTAAATATTAGGTTTAGGGTTAGGTTTAGGGTAAGGGTTAGGGTTAGGGGTAGGGTTAGGTTTAGCATTAAGGTTAGGGTTAGATTTAGGGTAAGGGTAAGAGTTAGGGTTAGGAGTAGGGTTAGGCTTAGGGGTTAGGGTTGTTAGTGTTAGGGTTAGATTTAGGGTTAGGGTAAGGGTAAGCGTTAGGGTTAGGGTTAGGTTTAGGGTTAGGGTTAGGGTTAGGTTTAGGGTTAGAATAAGGGTAAGGGTTAGGGTTAGGGTTAGGGTTAAGCTTAGGCTTAGGGTTAGGATTAGGTTTACGGTTATGGTAAGGGTAAGGGTTAGGGTTAGGGTTAGAGATAGGTTTAGGTTTAGGTTTAGGTTTAGGGTTAGGGTAAGGGTAAGGGTTAGGGTTAGGGTTAGTGTTAGGTTTAGGGTTAGAGATAGGGTTAGGGTTAGTTTTAGGGATATGGTAAGGGTAAGGGTTAAGTTTAGGGTTAGGGTTAAGGTTAGTGTTAGGGTTAGGGTTAAGGTTAGTGTTAGGTTAGGGTTAGGGTTAGGGAAAGGGTAAGGGTTAGGGTTAGGGTTAGGTTTGGGTTTGGGGTAAGGGTTAGGGTTAGGGTTAGGGTTAGGTTCAGGGTTAGCATTAAGGTTATGTTTAGGTTAATGTTAGGGTAAGGGTTAGGGTTAGGGTTACAGTAAGGGTAAGGGTAAGGGTTAGGGTTAGGGTTAAGGTTAGGTTTAGGGTTAGGGTTAGGGTATGGGAAAGGGTTAGGTTTAGTGTTAGTGTTAGGGTTAAGGTTAGGGTAAGGGTTAGGGTTAGGGATAGGGGTTAGGGTTAGGGTTAGGTTTAGGGTTATCATTAAGGTTAGGGTTAGGTTTAGGGTTAGGGTTAGTGTAAGGGTAAGGGTTAGGGTTAGGGTTAGTGTTAGGGTTAGGGTAAGGGTTAGGGTAAGGGTTAGGTGTTAGGGTTAGGGTTAGGGTTAGATTTAGGGTAAGGGTTAGCGTTAGGGTAAGGGTAATGGTATGTTTACGGTTAGTGTTACGGTAAGGGTTAGGGTTACCTGTTTGTGTTAGGGATAGGGTTAGGGTAAGGGTTAGGGTTAGGGTTTCGGTTAGGTTTAGGGTTAGGGTTAGGGTTATGATTATGGTTAGGGGTTAGGGTTAGGGTTAGGGTTAGGGTAAGGGTAAGGTTTAGGATTAGGTTTAGGGTTAGGGTTATGGTTATGGTTATGGTTAGGGGTTAGGGTTAGGGTTAGGGTAAGGGTAAGGGTTAGGGTTAGGTTACAGTAAGGGTTAGGGTTAGGGTTAGGGGTAGGGTTAGGGTTAGGTTTAGGGTTATGGTTAGGGTAAGGGTAAGTGTTAGGGTTAGTGTTTGGGTTAGGTTTAGAGTAAGGGTAATGTTTAGGGTTAGGGTTAGGGTTAATGTAAGGGTGAGGGATAGGGTTAGGGTTAGGGTTAGGGTTAGGTTTAGGGTTAGGGTAAGAGTAAGTGTTAGCGTTAGGGTTAGGGTTAGTGTTAGGGGTTAGGGTTAGTGTTAGTTTTAGGGTTAGGGTAAGGTTATGATTAGGGTCAGGGTTAGGGTTAGGATAAGGGTAAGTTTTAGGGTTATGGTTAGGGTTAAGGTTATGGTATGGGTAAGGGTTAGGGTTAGGGTTAGGGTTAGGGTAAGGGTTAGGGTTAAGTTTAGGGTTAGGGTTAGGGTATGGTTAGGGTTTGGGTTAGGGTTAGGGTATGGTTAGGGTTTGGGTTAGGGTTAGGGTAAGGGTAAGGGTTAGGGTTAGGGTTAGGTTTAGGGTAAGGGTTAGGGTAAGGGTAAGGGTTACGGTTAGGGTTAGTGTTAGGTTTAGGTTTAAGGTTAGGGTTAGGGTTAGGGTAAGGGTAAGGGTTAGGGTTTGGGTTAGTGTTAGGATTAGAGTAAGGTTTAGGGTTATGGTTAGGGTTAGGGTTTAGGATTAGGGTTAGTGTTAGGGTTAGGGTTAAGGGAATGGTTAGGGTTTGGGTTAGGGTTAGGTTTAGATTTAGGGTAAGGGAAGGTTTAGAGTGAGGGTTAGGGTTAGTTTTAGGGTTAGGGAAAGGGTAAGGGTAAGGGTAAGGGTTAGGGTTAGGGTAAGGATTAGGGTTAGGGTTAGGGTTAGGGTTAGCATTAGGGTTAGGGTTAGGGTTAGGGTTAGTGTTAGGGTAAGTGTTAGGGTTAGGGTTATGGTCAGGATAAGGGTAAGGCTTAGGGTTAGGGTTAGGGTTAAGTTAGGGTTAGGGTTAGGGTAAGGGTAAGGTTTAGGATTAGGGTTAGGGTTAGGGGT
>JANJXV010000080.1:2580000-2585000 GCA_024803745.1 Megascapheus bottae
AAAGTGTTAGGGTTAGGTTTAGGGTTTGTTTTGAAGTTAGGATAAGGGTAAGGGATAGGGTTAGGCTTTGGGTTAGAGGTTAGGGTTAGGGTTAGGGTTAGGGTTAGGGTTAGGGCAAGGGTAATGGTTAGGGTTAAGGGTAGGGTTAGGGTTAGGAATAGGGTTAGGGTAAGTGTTAGGGTTAGGGTAAGGGTTAGGTTTAGTCCTAGGGTTAGGTTTAGGGTTAGGGTTAGGGTAAGGGTTAGGGTTAGGGTTACGGTAAGGGTTAGGGTTAGGGTTAGGGTTAGGGTTAGGGAAAGGGTAAGGGTTAGGGTTAGGGTTAGGGTTAGGGTTAGCATTAAGTTTGGGGTTAGGGTAAGAGTAAGGTTTAGAGTTATTGTTAGGATCAGGGTTAGGGTTGTGGGTTAGGGTTAGGGTTAGAGTTAAGGATAGGTTTACGGTTTGGGTTAGGCTAAGGGAAAGTGTTAGGGTTAGGGGTAGGGTAAGGGTAAGGTTTAGGATTAGGGTTAGGTTAGGGTTAGGGTTAGGGTTATGGTTAGGGGTTAGGGTTAGGGTTAGGTTTAGGGTTAGGTTTGGGGTAAGGGTTAGGGTTAGGGTTAGGGTTAGGCTTAAGTTCAGGGTTAGCATAAATGTTATGTTTAAGTGTAGGGTAAGGGTAAGGGTTAGGGTTAGGGTTACAGTAAGGGTAAGGTTTTGGGTTAGGGTTAGGGGTAGGGTTAAGGTTAGGTTTAGGGTTAGGGTTAGGGTTAGGGTAAGGGAAAGGCTTAGGTTTAGTGTTAGTTTTAGGGTTAAGGTTAGGGTAAGGGTTAGGGTTAGGGATAGGGGTTAGGGATAGGGTTAGGTTTAGGGTTATAATTAAGGTTAGGGTTAGGGTTAGTGTAAGGTAAGGGTTAGGGTAAAGGTTAGGGTTAGGGTTAGGTGTTAGGTTTAGGGTTAGGGTTAGAGTTAGGGTAAGGGTTAGGGTTAGGGTAAGGGTAAGGGTTAGGGTTAGGGTTAGGGTTAGGGTAAGGGTTAGGGTTAGGGGTTCGGGTTAGGCTTAGAGTTAGGGTAAGGGTTAGGGTTAGGGTAAGGGTAAGGGTTAGGGTTAGGGTTAGGGTTAGGGTAAGGGTTAGGGTTAGGGGTTCGGGTTAGGGTTAGTGTTAGGGTTAGGGTTAAATTAGGGTTAGGGTAAGGGTGAGGGTTAAGGTTAGGGTTATGGTTATGGTCAGGGGTTAGGGTTAGGGTTAGGGTTAAGGTAAGGGTAAGTGTAAGGGTTAGGGTTAGTGTTAGGGTTAGTGTAAGAGTTAGTGTTAGGGTTAGTGTTAGGGTTAGGGTTAGGACTAGGGTTAGGTGTAGGTTAAGGGTAAGGGTTAGGATTAGGGTTAGGGTTAGGTTTGGGGTTAGGGTTAAGATAACGGTAAGGGTTAGGGTTAGGGTTAGGTTCAGGTTTAGGGTTACGTTTAGGGTTAGGGTAAGGGTAAGGTTTAGGGTTAAGGTTAGGTTTAGGAATAGGGTTAGGTATATGGTTAGGGTAAGGGTTAGGGTTAGGGTAAGGTTTAGGTTTAGGGTTAGGTTTAGGTTTAGGGTTATGGTTAGGGTAAGGGTTAGGGTTAGGTTTAGGGTAAGGGTTAGGGTTAGGTTTGGGATTAGGGTAGGGGTTAGTGTAGGGTTAGAGTTAGGGTTAGGGTTAGGGTTAGTGGTTAGGGTTAGGGTTAGGATTAGAGTTAGTTTAAGGGTTAGGGTTAGGGTAAGGGTAAGGATTAGGGTTAGGTTTAGGGTTATGTTTAGGGATATGGTAACGGTAAGGGTTAGGGTTAGGTTTAGGGTTAAGGTTAGTGTTAGGGTTAGGGTTAAGGTTAGTGTTAGGGTTAGGGTGAGGGTAAGGGTAAGGGTTAGAGTTAGGGTAAGGGTTAGGGTTAGGGTTAGGGTTAGGGTTAGGGTAAGGGTTAGGGTTAGGGGTTCGGGTTAGGCTTAGAGTTAGGGTAAGGGTTAGGGTTAGGGTAAGGGTAAGGGTTAGGGTTAGGGTTAGGGTTAGGGTAAGGGTTAGGGTTAGGGGTTCGGGTTAGGGTTAGTGTTAGGGTTAGGGTTAAATTAGGGTTAGGGTAAGGGTAAGGGTTAAGGTTAGGGTTATGGTTATGGTCAGGGGTTAGGGTTAGGGTTAGGGTTAAGGTAAGGGTAAGTGTAAGGGTTAGGGTTAGTGTTAGGATTAGTGTAAGAGTTAGTGTTAGGGTTAGTGTTAGGGTTAGGGTTAGGACTAGGGTTAGGTGTAGGTTAAGGGTAAGTGTTAGGATTAGGGTTAGGGTTAGATTTGGGGTTAGGGTTAAGATAACGGTAAGGGTTAGGGTTAGGGTTAGGTTCAGGTTTAGGGTTACGTTTAGGGTTAGGGTAAGGGTAAGGGTTAGGGTTAAGGTTAGGTTTAGGGATAGGGTTAGGTATATGGTTAGGGTAAGGGTTAGGGTTAGGGTAAGGTTTAGGTTTAGGGTTAGGTTTAGGTTTAGGGTTATGGTTAGGGTAAGGGTTAGGGTTAGGTTTAGGGTAAGGGTTAGGGTTAGGTTTGGGATTAGGGTAGGGGTTAGTGTAGGGTTAGAGTTAGGGTTAGGGTTAGGGTTAGTGGTTAGGGTTAGGGTTAGGATTAGAGTTAGTTTAAGGGTTAGGGTTAGGGTAAGGGTAAGGATTAGGGTTAGGTTTAGGGTTATGTTTAGGGATATGGTAACGGTAAGGGTTAGGGTTAGGTTTAGGGTTAAGGTTAGTGTTAGGGTTAGGGTTAAGGTTAGTGTTAGGGTTAGGGTGAGGGTAAGGGTAAGGGTTAGAGTTAGGGTTAGGTTTAGGTTTAGGTTTAGGTTTAGGGTTATGGTTAGGGTTAGGGTTAGGTTAGGGTAAAGTTTAGGGTTATGGTTAGGGCAAGGGTAAGGGTTAGGGTTAAGGATAGGGTTAGAGTTAGGAATAGGGTTAGGGTAAGGGTTAGGGTTGGGGTAAGGGTTAGGTTTAGGGTTAGGGTTAGGTTTAGGGTTAGGGTTACGGTAAGGGTTAGGGTTAGGGTTAGGGTAAGGGTTAAGGTTATGGTTAGGGTTAGGGAAAGGGTAAGGGTTAGGATTAGGGTTAGGCTAAGGATTAGGGTTAGGGTTAGGGTAAGTGTTAGGGTTAGGGTTAGGGTTAGGGTTAGCATTAAGGTTAGGGTTAGGGTAAGGGTAAGGTTTAGAGTTATTGTTAGGATTAGGTTTAGGGTTGTGGGTTAGGGTTAGGGTGAGAGTTAGGGATAGGTTTACGGTTAGGGTTAGGGTAAGGGTAACGGTTAGGGTTAGTTTTGAGGTGAGAATATGGGTAAGGTTTAGGGTTAGGGTTATTGTTAGGGGTTAGGATTAGGGTTAGGGTTAGGTTTAGGTTTTGGGTTAGGGTTAGGGTCAGGGTAAGGGTTATGGTTAGGGTTAGGGTTAGGGTAAAGTTTAGGGTTACGGATGGGGGTTAGGGTTAGGGTTTGGTTTAGGGTTATCATTAAGGTTAGGGTTAGGGTTAGGGTTAGGGTTAGTGTAAGGGTAAGGCTTAGGGTTAGGGTTAGGGTTAGGGTTAGGGTAAGGGTTAGGGTAAGGGTTAGGTGTTAGGGTTAGGGTTAGGGTTAGATTTAGGGTAAGGGTAAGGTTTCGGGTTAGGGTAAGGTAATGGTTAGGGTTAGGGTTAGTGTTAGGGTAAGAGTTAGTGTTATTGGTTCATGTTAGGGTTAGGGTTAGGGTAAGGGTTAGGGTTAGGGTTTGGGTTAGGTTTAGGGTTAGGGTTAGGGTTAGGGTTATGGTTAGGGGTGAGGGTTATTGTTAGGGTTAGGTTTAGGGTTAGGGTAAGGGTAAGGTTTAGGATTAGGGTTAGGGTTAGGGTTATGGTTATGGTTATGGTTAGGGGTTAGGGTTAGGTTTAGGTTTAGGGTTAGGTTAGGGTTAGGGTTAGGGTTAGGCTTAGGTTCAGGGTTAGCATTAATGTTATGTTTAGGTTTAGGGTAAGGGTAAGGGTTAGGGTTAGGGTTACAGTAAGGGTTAGGGTTAGGGTTAGGGTTAGGGTTAGGTTTAGGGTTAGGGTAAGGGTAAGGTTTAGGATTAAGGTTAGGGTTAGGGTTAGGGTTAGGGTTATGGTTATGGTTAGGGGTTAGGGTTAGGGTTAGGTTTAGGGTTAGGTTAGTGTTAGGGTTAGGGTTAGGCTTAGGTTCAGGGTTAGCATTAAGGTTATGTTTAGGTTTAGGGTAAGGGTAAGGGTTAGGGTTAGGGTTACAGTAAGGGTTAGGGTTAGGGTTAGGGGTAGGGATAGGGTTAGGTTTAGGGTTAGGGTTAGGGTAAGGGAAAGGGTTACGTTTAGTGTTAGTGTTAGGGTTGAGGGTAGGGTAAGGGTTAGGGTTAGGGATAGGGGTTAGGGATAGGGTTAGGTTTAGGGTTATCATTAAGGTTAGGGTTAGGGTTAGTGTAAGGTTAAGGTTTAGGGTAAAGGTTAGGGTTAGGTTTAGGTGTTAGGGTTAGGGTTAGGGTTAGAGTTAGGGTAAGGGTTAGCGTTAGGGTAAGGGTAAGGGATAGGGTTAGGGTTAGGGTTAGGGTAAGGTTTAGGGTTAGGGGTTCGGTTTAAGGTTAGAGTTAGGGTAAGGGTTAGGGTTAGGGTAAGGGTAAGGGTTAGGGTTAGGGTTAGGGTTAGGGTAAGGGTTAGGGTTAGGGGTTCGGATTAGGGTCAGTGTTAGGGTTAGGGTTAAGTTAGGGTTAGGGTCAGGGGTTAGGGATAGGGTTAGGGTTAAGGTAAGGATAAGTGTTAGGGTTAGGGTTAGTGTTAGGGTTAGTGTAAGAGTTAGTGTTAGGGTTAGTGTTAGGGTTAGGGTTAGGGTTAGGACTAGGGTTAGGTGTAGGGTAAGGGTAAGCGTTAGGATTAGGGTTAGGGTTAGGTTTGGGGTTAGGGTTAAGATAACGGTAAGGGTTAGGGTTAGGGTTAGATTCAGGGTTAGGGTTACGTTTAGGGTTAGGGTAAGGGTAAGGGTTAGGGTTAAGTTTAGGTTTAGG
>JANJXV010000080.1:2590000-2612500 GCA_024803745.1 Megascapheus bottae
AAGGGGAAGGATTAGGGTTAGGGTTAGGTTTAGGGTTAGGGTTAGAATAAGGGTAAGGGTTAGGGTTAGGGTTAGGGTTAAGGTTAGGGTTAGGGTTAGGGTTCAGGTTAGTGTTAGGGTTAGGGTGAGGGTAAGGGTAACGGTTAGAGTTAGGGTTAGGTTTAGGGTTAGGGAAAGGTTAAGGGTTAGGGCTAGGGTTAGGGTTAGGTTTGGGGTAAGGGTTATGGTTAGGGTTAGGGTTAGGTTCAGGGTTAGCATTAAGGTTATGTTTAGGTTTAGGGTAAAGGTAAGGGTTAGGGTTAGGGGTAGGGGTAGGGTTAGTGTTAGGTTTAGGGTTAGGGTTAGGGTAAGGGAAAGGGTTAGGGATAGTGTTAGTGTTAGGGTTAAGGTTAGGGTAAGTGTTAGGGTTAGCGATAGGGGTTAGGGTTAGGGTTAGGTTTAGGGTTATCATTAAGGTTAGGGTTAGGGTTAGGGTTTGGGTTAGGTTTAGGGTTAGGGTTAGGGTTATGGTTATGGTTAGGGGTTAGGGTTAGGGTTAGGTTTAGGGTTAGGGTAAGAGTAAGGTTTAGGATTAGGGTTAGGGTTAGGGTTAGGGTTATGGTTATGGTTAGGGGTTAGGGTTAGGGTTAGGTTTAGGGTTAGGTTTGTGGTAAGGGTTAGGGTTAGGGTTAGGCTTAGTTTCAGGGTTAGCATTAAGGTTATGTTTAGGTTTAGGGTAAGGGTAAGGGTTAGGGTTAGGGTTACAGTAAGGGTAAGGTTTAGGGTTAGGGTTAGGGGTAGGGTTAGGGTTAGGTTTAGGGTTAGGGTTAGGGTAAGGGAAAGGGTTAGGTTTAGTGTTAGTGTTAGGGTTAAGGTTAGGGTAAGGGTTAGGGTTAGGGATAGGGGTTAGGGTTCGGGTTAGGTTTAGGGTTATCATTAAGGTTAGGGTTAGGGTTAGGGTTAGGGTTAGTGTAAGGGTAAGGGTTAGGGTAAAGTTTAGGGTTAGGGTTAGGTGTTAGGGTTAGAGTTAGGGTAAGGGTTAGGGTTAGGGTAAGGGTAAGGGTTAGGGTTAGGGTTAGGGTAAGGGTTAGGGTTAGGGGTTCGGTTAGGGTTAGTGTTAGGGTTAGGGTTAAGTTAGGGTTAGGGTTAGGGTAAGGGTAAGGGTTATGGTTAGGGTTATGGTTATGGTTAGGGGTTAGGGTTAGGGTTAGTGTTAGGGTCAGTGTAAGAGTTAGTGTTAGGGTTAGTGTTAGGGTTAGGGTTAGGGTTAGGACTAGGGTTAGGTGTAGGGTAAGGGTAAGGGTTAGGATTAGGGTTAGGGTTAGGGTTAGGTTTGGGGTTAGGGTTAAGATAACGGTAAGGGTTAGGGTTAGGGTTAGGTTCAGGGTTAGGGTTACGTTTAGGGTTAGGGTAAGGGTAAGGGTTAGGGTTAAGGTTAGGTTTAGTGTTAGGGTTAAGTTTAGGGTTATGGTTAGGGTAAGGGTTAGGGTTAGGGTTAGGGTAACGGTTAGGGTTAGGGTTGGGATTAGGGTAGGGGTTAGGGTAGGGTTAGACTTAGGGTTAGGGTTAGGGTTAGTGGTTAGGGTTAGGGTTAGGGTTAGAGTTAGTTTAAGGGTTAGGGTTAGGATAAGGGTAAGGGTAAGGATTAGGGTTAGGTTTAGGGTTAGGTTTAGGGTTAGGGTTAAGGTTAGGGTAAGGGAAAGTGTTAGGATTAGCGGAAGGGTAAGGGGAAGGATTAGGGTTAGGGTTAGGTTTAGGGTTAGGGTTAGAATAAGGGTAAGGGTTAGAGTTAGGGTTAGGGTTAAGGTTAGGGTTAGGGTTAGGGTTCAGGTTAGTGTTAGGGTTAGGGTGAGGGTAAGGGTAACGGTTAGAGTTAGGGTTAGGTTTAGGGTTAGGGAAAGGTTAAGGGTTAGGGCTAGGGTTAGGGTTAGGTTTGGGGTAAGGGTTATGGTTAGGGTTAGGGTTAGGTTCAGGGTTAGCATTAAGGTTATGTTTAGGTTTAGGGTAAAGGTAAGGGTTAGGGGTAGGGGTAGGGGTAGGGTTAGTGTTAGGTTTAGGGTTAGGGTTAGGGTAAGGGAAAGGGTTAGGGATAGTGTTAGTGTTAGGGTTAAGGTTAGGGTAAGTGTTAGGGTTAGCGATAGGGGTTAGGGTTAGGGTTAGGTTTAGGGTTATCATTAAGGTTAGGGTTAGGGTTACGATTAGGGTAAGGGTTAGGGTTAGGGTTTGGGTTAGGTTTAGGGTTAGGGTTAGGGTTATGGTTATGGTTAGGGGTTAGGGTTAGGGTTAGGTTTAGGGTTAGGGTAAAAGTAAGGTTTAGGATTAGGGTTAGGGTTAGGATTATGGTTATGGTTAGGGGTTAGGGTTAGGGTTAGGTTTAGGGTTAGGTTTGTGGTAAGGGTTAGGGTTAGGGTTAGGCTTAGTTTCAGGGTTAGCATTAAGGTTATGTTTAGGTTTAGGGTAAGGGTAAGGGTTAGGGTTAGGGTTACAGTAAGGGTAAGGGTTAGGGTTAGGGTTAGGGGTAGGGTTAGGGTTAGGTTTAGGGTTAGGGTTAGGGTAAGGGAAAGGGTTAGGTTTAGTGTTAGTGTTAGGGTTAAGGTTAGGGTAAGGGTTAGGGTTAGGGATAGGGGTTAGGGTTCGGGTTAGGTTTAGGGTTATCATTAAGGTTAGGGTTAGGGTTAGGGTTAGGGTTAGTGTAAGGGTAAGGGTTAGGGTAAAGTTTAGGGTTAGGGTTAGGTGTTAGGGTTAGAGTTAGGGTAAGGGTTAGGGTTAGGGTAAGGGTAAGGGTTAGGGTTAGGGTTAGGGTAAGGGTTAGGGTTAGGGGTTCGGTTAGGGTTAGTGTTAGGGTTAGGGTTAGGGTAAGGGTAAGGGTTATGGTTAGGGTTATGGTTATGGTTAGGGGTTAGGGTTAGGGTTAGTGTTAGGGTCAGTGTAAGAGTTAGTGTTAGGGTTAGTGTTAGGGTTAGGGTTAGGGTTAGGACTAGGGTTAGGTGTAGGGTAAGGGTAAGGGTTAGGATTAGGGTTAGGGTTAGGTTTGGGGTTAGGGTTAAGATAACGGTAAGAGTTAGGGTTAGGGTTAGGTTCAGGGTTAGGGTTACGTTTAGGGTTAGGGTAAGGGTAAGGTTTAGGGTTAAGGTTAGGTTTAGTGTTAGGGTTAAGTTTAGGGTTATGGTTAGGGTAAGGGTTAGGGTTAGGGTTAGGGTAACGGTTAGGGTTAGGGTTGGGATTAGGGTAGGGGTTAGGGTAGGGTTAGACTTAGGGTTAGGGTTAGGGTTAGTGGTTAGGGTTAGGGTTAGGGTTAGAGTTAGTTTAAGGGTTAGGGTTAGGATAAGGGTAAGGGTAAGGATTAGGGTTAGGTTTAGGGTTAGGTTTAGGGTTAGGGTTAAGGTTAGGGTAAGGGAAAGTGTTAAGGTTAGCGGTAGGGTAAGGGGAAGGATTAGGGTTAGGGTTAGGTTTAGGGTTAGGGTTAGAATAAGGGTAAGGGTTAGGGTTAGGGTTAGGGTTAAGGTTAGGGTTAGGGTTAGGGTTCAGGTTAGTGTTAGGGTTGGGGTGAGGGTAAGGGTAACGGTTAGAGTTAGGGTTAGGTTTAGGGTTAGGGAAAGGTTAAGGGTTAGGGCTAGGGTTAGGGTTAGGTTTGGGGTAAGGGTTATGGTTAGGGTTAGGGTTAGGTTCAGGGTTAGCATTAAGGTTATGTTTAGGTTTAGGGTAAAGGTAAGGGTTAGGGTTAGGTGTAGGGGTAGGGTTAGTGTTAGGTTTAGGGTTAGGGTTAGGGTAAGGGAAAGGGTTAGGGATAGTGTTAGTGTTAGGGTTAAGGTTAGGGTAAGTGTTAGGGTTAGCGATAGGGGTTAGGGTTAGGGTTAGGTTTAGGGTTATCATTAAGGTTAGGGTTAGGGTTTGGGTTAGGTTTAGTGTAAGGGTAAGGGTTAGGGTTATGGTTAGTGTTAGGGTGTGGGTAAGGGTTAGGGTTAGGGTTAGGGTAAGGGTTAAAGTTAGGGTTAGGTGTTAGGGTTAGTGTTAGGGTTAGAGTTAGGGTAAGGGTTAGGGTTAGGGTAAGGGTAAAGGTTAGGGTAAGGGTTAGTGTAAGGGTAAGTGTTAGAGTTAGGGGTTCAGGTTAGGGTTAGGGTTAGTGTAAGGGTTAGGGTTAGGGTTTGGGTTAGGTTTAGGGTTAATGTTAGGGTTAGAGTAAGAGTTAGTGTTAGGGTTAGTGTTAGGGTTAGGGTTAAGTTAGGGTTTGGGTTAGGGTAAGGGTAAGGGTTAGGGTTAGGGTTATTGTTATGGTTAGGGATTAGGGTTAGGGTTAGGGTTAGGTTTAGGGTTAGGGTAAGGGTAAGGTTTAGGATTAGGTTTAGGGGTAGGGGTTAGGGTTAGGGTTAGGGTTAGATTTAGGGATAGGTTTACGGTTAGGGTTAGGGTAAGGTTATCGGTTAGGGTTAGTTTTGAGGTGAGAATAAGTGTAAGGGTTAGGGTTAGGGTTATGTTTAGGGGTTAGGGTTAGGGTTAGGGTTAGGTTTAGGTTGTGGGTTAGGGTTAGGGTCAGGGTAAGGGTTAGGGTTAGCGTTAGGGTTAGGGTAAAGGTTAGGGTTAGGGTTAGGGTGAGGGTTAGGGGAAGGCTTAGGGTTAGGGTAAGTGTTAGCATTAAGGTTAGGATTAGGGTTAGGGTAAGGGTAAGGGTTAGGGTTAGGGTTAGGGTTAGGGTCATAGGTTAGGGTTAGGGTTAGGATTTGGGTTAGGGTTAGGATAAGGGTAAGTGTTAAGGTTAGGGATAGGTTTAGGGTTAGGGTTAGGGATAGGGTTAGGGTTAGGTTTAGGGATATGGTAAGGGTGAGGGTTAGGGTTAGGGTTAGGGTTCAGGTTAGTGTTAGGGTTAGTGTTAAGGTTAGTGTTAGGGTTAGGGTGACTGTAAGGGTAAGGGTTAGAGTTAGGGTTAGGTTATGGTTAGGGTAAGTGTAAGGGTTAGGGTTAGAGTTAGGGTTAGGTTTGGGGTAAGGGTTAGGGTTAGGGTTAGGGTTAGGTTCAGGGGTAGCATTAAGGTTATGTTTAGGTTTAGGTTAAGGGTAAGGGTTAGGGTTATGGTTACAGTAAGGGTAAGGGTTAGGGTTAGGGTTAGGGTTAGGGGTAGTGTTAGGGTTAGGTTTAGGGTTAGGGTTAGGGTAAGGGAAAGTGTTAGGTTTAGTGTTAGTGTTAGGGTTAAGGTTAGGGTAAGGCTTAGGGTTAGGGATAGGGGTTAGGGTTAGGGTTAGGTTTAGGGTTATCATTAAGGTTAGGGTTAGGGTTAGGGTTAGGGTTAGTGTAAGGGAAAGGGTTAGGGTTAGGGTTAGTGTTAGGGTCAGGGTTAGGGTAAGGGTTTGGTTTAGGGTTAGGTGTTAGGGTTAGGGTTAGGGTTAGTGTTAGGGTAAAGGTTAGGGTTAGGGTAAGGGTAAGGATTAGGTTTAGGGTTAGGGTTAGTGTAAGAGTTAGGGTTAGGGGTCCGGATTAGGGTTAGGGTTAGGGTAAGTGTTAGGGTTAGGGTTTGGGTTAGGTTTAGGTTTAGCGTTAGGGTAAGTATAAGAGTTAGTGTTAGGGTTAGTGTTAGGGTTAGGGTTAAGTTAGGGTTAGGGTTAGGGTAAGGGTAAGGGTTAGGGTTAGGGTTATGGTTATGGTTAGGGGTTAGAGTTACGGTTAGGGTTAGGTTTAGGGTTAGGGTAAGGTTAAGGTTTAGGATTAGGGTTAGGGGTTAGGGTTAGGGTTAGGGTTAGGGTTAAGGTAAGAGTAAGTGTTAGGGATAGGGTTAGGTTTAGGGTTAGGGTTAGTGTAAGAGTATTATTAGTGTTAGGGTTAGGGTTAGGGTTAGGGTTAGGACTAGGGTTAGGTGTAGGGTAAGGGTAAGGGTTAGGATTAGGGTTAGGGTTAGTTTTGGGGTTAGGTTTAAGATAACGGTACGGGTTAGGGTTATGGTTAGGTTCAGGGTTAGGTTTACGTTTAGGGTTAGGGTAAGGGTAAGGGTTAGGGTTAAGGTTAGGTTTAGGGTTAGGGTTTGGTATATGGTTAGGGTAAGGGTTTGGGTTAGGGTAAGTGTTAGGTTTAGGGTTAGGTTTAGGTTTAGGGTTATGGTTAGGGTAAGGGTTAGGGTTAGGGTAAGGGTTAGGGTTATGGTTAGGGTAAGGGTTAGGGTTAGGGTTGGGATTATGGTAGGGGTAAGGGTTAGAGTTAGGGTTAGGGTTAGGGTTAGGAGTTAGGGTTAGGGTTAGGGTTAGGGTTAGGGTTAGGTTAAGGGTTAGGGTCAGGGTTAGGGTACGGGAAAGTTTTAGGGTTAGAGTTAGGGGTAGGGTAAGGGTAAGGATTAGGGTTAGGTTTAGGGTTAGGTTTAGGTTTAGGGTTAGGGTAAGGGAAAGTGTTAGGGTTAGGGTTAGGGTTTGTTTTGAAGTTAGGATAAGGGTAAGGGATAGGGTTAGGCTTTGGGTTAGGGGTTAGGGTTAGGGTTAGGCTAAAGGTAAGGGTTAGGGCTAGGGTTAGGTTTAGGGTAATGGTTAGGATACGGGTAAGAGTTAGGGTTAAGTTTAGGGTTAGGGTTAGGGATAGGGTTAGGGTAAGAGATAGAATTAGGGTAAGGGTTAGGTTTAGGGTTAGGGATATATTTAGGGTTAGGGTTAGGGTAAGGGTTAGGTTTAGGGAAAGGGTAATGGTGAGGGTTAGGTTTAGGCTAAGGATTAGGCTTAGGGTTAGGGTAAGTGTTAGGGTTAGGGTTAGGGTTAGCATTAAGGTTAGGGTTAGGGTTAGGGTAAGCGTAAGGATTAGAGTTATTTTTAGGGTTAGGTTTAGGATTGGGGTTTAGGATTAGGGTTAGGGTTAATGATAGGTTTACGGTTAGGGTTAGGGTAAGGGTAACAGTTAGGGTAAGTTTTTAGGTTAGGATAATGGTGAGGGTTAGGGTTAGGGTTAGGGTTAGGGTTTGGGTTAGGGTTAGGGTTAGGGTAGCTGTTAGGGTTAGGGTTAGGGTTAGGGTAAAGGTTAGGTTTAGGGATAGTGTTATGGTTAGGGTTAGGGTGAGGGTTAGGGTAAGGGTTAGTTTATGGTTAGTGTTAGCATTAAGGTTGGGTTAGGGTTAGGGTAAGGGTAAGGGTTAGGATTAGGGTTAGGGTTAGGGTCAGGGGTTAGGGTTAGGGTTAGGGTTAGGTTTAGGATTAGGGTTAGGGTAATGGTAAGGGTTAGGGTTAGGGTTAGGTTTAGGGTTAGGTTTAGGGTTAGGTTTAGGGTATGGATAATGGTTGGGGTTAGGGTTAGGGTTAAGGTTAAGGTTTCAGTTAGGATTAGGTTTAGGGTTATGGTAAGGGTAAGGGTTAGGGTAGGTTTAGGTTTAGGGTTAGGTTTAGGATTAGGGTTAGGGTTAGGGTAAGTGTAAGGGTTAGGGTTAGGGTTAGTGTTAGGTTTAGGTTTACGATTAGGGTTAGGGTTAGGGGTTAGGGTTAAGGTTAGGGTAAGGGTAAGGGTTAGGGTTAGGGTTAGGGTTAACATTAAGGTTAGGGTTAGGGTAAGGGTAAGGTTTAGAGTTATTGTTAGCATTAGGGTTAGGGTTGTGGGTTAGGGTTAGGGTTAGAGTTAGGGTTAGGATTAGGGTTGGGATTAGGGTAGGGGTAAGGGTTAGAGTCAGGGTTATGGTTATGGTTAGGGTTAGGGTAAAGCTTAGGGTTAGGGTTAGGGTTAGGGTGAGGTTTAGGGGAAGGGTTAGGGTTAGGGTAAGTGTTAGCATTAAGGTTAGGGTTAGGGTTGGGTTAGGGTTAGGGTTAGGGTTAGGGTCATAGGTTAGGGTTAGGGTTAGGGTTAGGGTTAGGGTTAGGATAAGGGTAAGTGTTAAGGTTAGGGATAGGTTTAGGGTTAGGGTTAGGGATAGGGTTAGGGTTAGGTTTAGGGATATGTTAAGGGTAAGGAATAGGGTTAGGGTTAGGGTTAAGGTTAGTGTTAGTGTTAGGGTTAAGGTTAGTGTTAGGGTTAGGGTGAGCGTAAGGGTAAGGGTTAGAGTTAGGGTTAGGTTATGGTTAGGGAAGGGGTAAGGGTTAGGGTTAGGGTTAGGGTTAGGTTTGGGGTAAGAGTTAGGGTTAGGGTTAGGGTTAGCTTCAGGGGTAGCATTAAGGTTATGTTTAGGTTTAGGTTAAGGGTAAGGGTTAGTGTTATGGTTACAGTAAGGGTAAGGGTTAGGGTTATGGTTAGGGTTAGGGGTAGGTTTAGGGTTAGATTTAGGGTTAGGGTTAGGGTAAGGGAAAGGGTTACGTTTAGTGTTAGTGTTAGGGTTAAGGTTAGGGTAAGGCTTAGGGTTAGGGATAGGGGTTAGGGTTAGGTTTAGGGTTATCATTAAGGTTAGGGTTAGGGTTAGGGTTAGGGTTAGGGTTAGTGTAAGGGTAAGGGTTAGGGTTAGGGTTAGTGTTAGGGTTAGGGTTAGGATAAGGGTTAGGGTTAGTGTTAGGGTAAGGGTTAGGGTTAGGGTTAGGTGTTAGGGTTAGGCTTAGGGTTAGAGTTAGGGTAAAGTTTAGGGTTAGGGTAAGGGTAAGGTTTAGGGTTAGGGTTAGGGTAAGAGTTAGGGTTAGGAGTTCGGGTTAGGGTTAGGGTTAGGGCAAGTGTTAGGGTTAGGGTTTGGGTTAGGTTTAGGTTTAGCGTTAGGGTTAGTGTAAGAGTTAGTGTTAGGGTTAGTGTTAGGGTTAGGGTTAAGTTAGGGTTAGGGTTAGGGTAAGGGTAAGGATTAGGGTTAGGGTTATGGTTATGGTTATGGGTTAGGGTTAGGGTTAGGGTTAGGTTTAGGGTTAGGGTAAGGTTAAGGTTTAGGATTAGGTTTAGGGTTAGGGGTTAGGGTTAGGGTTAAGGTTAGGGTTAAGGTAAGAGTAAGTGTTAGGGATAGGGTTAGGGTTAGGGTTAGAGTTAGTGTAAGAGTTATTGTTAGTGTTAGTGTTAGGGTTAGGGTTAGGGTTAGGACTAGGGTTAGGTGTAGGGTAAGGGTAAGGGTTAGGATTAGGGTTAGGGTTAGGTTTGGGGTTAGGGTTAAGATAACGGTAAGGGTTAGGGTTAGGGTTAGGTTCAGGGTTAGGGTTACGTTTAGGGTTAGGGTAAGGGTAAGGTTTAGGGTTAAGGTTAGGTTTAGTGTTAGGGTTAAGTTTAGGGTTATGGTTAGGGTAAGGGTTAGGGTTAGGGTTAGGGTAACGGTTAGGGTTAGGGTTGGGATTAGGGTAGGGGTTAGGGTAGGGTTAGACTTAGGGTTAGGGTTAGGGTTAGTGGTTAGGGTTAGGATTAGGGTTAGAGTTAGTTTAAGGGTTAGGGTTAGGATAAGGGTAAGGGTAAGGATTAGGGTTAGGTTTAGGGTTAGGTTTAGGGTTAGGGTTAAGGTTAGGGTAAGGGAAAGTGTTAGGATTAGCGGAAGGGTAAGGGGAAGGATTAGGGTTAGGGTTAGGTTTAGGGTTAGGGTTAGAATAAGGGTAAGGGTTAGGGTTAGGGTTAGGGTTAAGGTTAGGGTTAGGGTTAGGGTTCAGGTTAGTGTTAGGGTTAGGGTGAGGGTAAGGGTAACGGTTAGAGTTAGGGTTAGGTTTAGGGTTAGGGAAAGGTTAAGGGTTACGGCTAGGGTTAGGGTTAGGTTTGGGGTAAGGGTTATGGTTAGGGTTAGGGTTAGGTTCAGGGTTAGCATTAAGGTTATGTTTAGGTTTAGGGTAAAGGTAAGTGTTAGGGTTAGGGGTAGGGGTAGGGTTAGTGTTAGGTTTAGGGTTAGGGTTAGGGTAAGGGAAAGGGTTAGGGATAGTGTTAGTGTTAGGGTTAAGGTTAGGGTAAGGGTTAGGGTTAGCGATAGGGGTTAGGGTTAGGGTTAGGTTTAGGGTTATCATTAAGGTTAGGGTTAGGGTTAGGGTTAGGTTTAGTGTAAGGGTAAGGGTTAGGGTTATGGTTAGTGTTAGGGTGTGGGTAAGGGTTAGGGTTAGGGTTAGGGTAAGTGTTAAAGTTAGGGTTAGGTGTTAGGGTTAGTGTTAGGGTTAGAGTTAGGGTAAGGGTTAGGGTTAGGGTAAGGGTAAAGGTTAGGGTTAGGGTTAGTGTAAGGGTAAGTGTTAGAGTTAGGGGTTCAGGTTAGGGTTAGGGTTAGGGTAAGGGTTAGGGTTAGGGTTTGGGTTAGGTTTAGGGTTAATGTTAGGGTTAGAGTAAGAGTTAGTGTTAGGGTTAGTGTTAGGGTTAGGGTTAAGTTAGGGTTTGGGTTAGGGTAAGGGTAAGGGTTAGGGTTAGGGTTATTGTTATGGTTAGGGATTAGGGTTAGGGTTAGGGTTAGGTTTAGGTTTAGGGTAAGGGTAAGGTTTAGGATTAGGTTTAGGGGTAGGGGTTAGGGTTAGGGTTAGGGTTAGATTTAGGGATAGGTTTACGGTTAGGGTTAGGGTAAGGGTATCGGTTAGGGTTAGTTTTGAGGTGAGAATAAGTGTAAGGGTTAGGGTTAGGGTTATGTTTAGGGGTTAGGGTTAGGGTTAGGGTTAGGTTTAGGTTGTGGGTTAGGGTTAGGGTCAGGGTAAGGGTTAGGGTTAGCGTTAGGGTTAGGGTAAAGGTTAGGGTTAGGGTTAGGGTGAGGGTTAGGGGAAGGCTTAGGGTTAGGGTAAGTGTTAGCATTAAGGTTAGGATTAGGGTTAGGGTAAGGGTAAGTGTTAGGGTTAGGGTTAGGGTTAGGGTCATAGGTTAGGGTTAGGGTTAGGATTTGGGTTAGGGTTAGGATAAGGGTAAGTGTTAAGGTTAGGGATAGGTTTAGGGTTAGGGTTAGGGATAGGGTTAGGGTTAGGTTTAGGGATATGGTAAGAGTGAGGGTTAGGGTTAGGGTTAGGGTTCAGGTTAGTGTTAGGGTTAGTGTTAAGGTTAGTGTTAGGGTTAGGGTGAGCATAAGGGTAAGGGTTAGAGTTAGGGTTAGGTTATGGTTAGGGAAAGGGTTAGGGTTAGGTTTAGGGTTATGGTTATGGTTAGGGGTTAGGGTTAGGGTTAGGTTTAGGGTTAGGTTTGTGGTAAGGGTTAGGGTTAGGGTTAGGCTTAGTTTCAGGGTTAGCATTAAGGTTATGTTTAGGTTTAGGGTAAGGGTAAGGGTTAGGGTTAGGGTTACAGTAAGGGTAAGGTTTAGGGTTAGGGTTAGGGGTAGGGTTAGGGTTAGGTTTAGGGTTAGGGTTAGGGTAAGGGAAAGGGTTAGGTTTAGTGTTAGTGTTAGGGTTAAGGTTAGGGTAAGGGTTAGGGTTAGGGATAGGGGTTAGGGTTCGGGTTAGGTTTAGGGTTATCATTAAGGTTAGGGTTAGGGTTAGGGTTAGGGTTAGTGTAAGGGTAAGGGTTAGGGTAAAGTTTAGGGTTAGGGTTAGGTGTTAGGGTTAGAGTTAGGGTAAGGGTTAGGGTTAGGGTAAGGGTAAGGGTTAGGGTTAGGGTTAGGGTAAGGGTTAGGGTTAGGGGTTCGGTTAGGGTTAGTGTTAGGGTTAGGGTTAAGTTAGGGTTAGGGTTAGGGTAAGGGTAAGGGTTATGGTTAGGGTTATGGTTATGGTTAGGGGTTAGGGTTAGGGTTAGTGTTAGGGTCAGTGTAAGAGTTAGTGTTAGGGTTAGTGTTAGGGTTAGGGTTAGGGTTAGGACTAGGGTTAGGTGTAGGGTAAGGGTAAGGGTTAGGATTAGGGTTAGGGTTAGGTTTGGGGTTAGGGTTAAGATAACGGTAAGGGTTAGGGTTAGGGTTAGGTTCAGGGTTAGGGTTACGTTTAGGGTTAGGGTAAGGGTAAGGGTTAGGGTTAAGGTTAGGTTTAGTGTTAGGGTTAAGTTTAGGGTTATGGTTAGGGTAAGGGTTAGGGTTAGGGTTAGGGTAACGGTTAGGGTTAGGGTTGGGATTAGGGTAGGGGTTAGGGTAGGGTTAGACTTAGGGTTAGGGTTAGGGTTAGTGGTTAGGGTTAGGGTTAGGGTTAGAGTTAGTTTAAGGGTTAGGGTTAGGATAAGGGTAAGGGTAAGGATTAGGGTTAGGTTTAGGGTTAGGTTTAGGGTTAGGGTTAAGGTTAGGGTAAGGGAAAGTGTTAGGATTAGCGGAAGGGTAAGGGGAAGGATTAGGGTTAGGGTTAGGTTTAGGGTTAGGGTTAGAATAAGGGTAAGGGTTAGAGTTAGGGTTAGGGTTAAGGTTAGGGTTAGGGTTAGGGTTCAGGTTAGTGTTAGGGTTAGGGTGAGGGTAAGGGTAACGGTTAGAGTTAGGGTTAGGTTTAGGGTTAGGGAAAGGTTAAGGGTTAGGGCTAGGGTTAGGGTTAGGTTTGGGGTAAGGGTTATGGTTAGGGTTAGGGTTAGGTTCAGGGTTAGCATTAAGGTTATGTTTAGGTTTAGGGTAAAGGTAAGGGTTAGGGGTAGGGGTAGGGGTAGGGTTAGTGTTAGGTTTAGGGTTAGGGTTAGGGTAAGGGAAAGGGTTAGGGATAGTGTTAGTGTTAGGGTTAAGGTTAGGGTAAGTGTTAATGTTAGCGATAGGGGTTAGGGTTAGGGTTAGGTTTAGGGTTATCATTAAGGTTAGGGTTAGGGTTACGATTAGGGTAAGGTTTAGGGTTAGGGTTTGGGTTAGGTTTAGGGTTAGGGTTAGGGTTATGGTTATGGTTAGGGGTTAGGGTTAGGGTTAGGTTTAGGGTTAGGGTAAGAGTAAGGTTTAGGATTAGGGTTAGGGTTAGGGTTATGGTTATGGTTAGGGGTTAGGGTTAGGGTTAGGTTTAGGGTTAGGTTTGTGGTAAGGGTTAGGGTTAGGGTTAGGCTTAGTTTCAGGGTTAGCATTAAGGTTATGTTTAGGTTTAGGGTAAGGGTAAGGGTTAGGGTTAGGGTTAGGGTTAGGGGTAGGGTTAGGGTTAGGTTTAGGGTTAGGGTTAGGGTAAGGGAAAGGGTTAGGTTTAGTGTTAGTGTTAGGGTTAAGGTTAGGGTAAGGGTTAGGGTTAGGGATAGGGGTTAGGGTTCGGGTTAGGTTTAGGTTTATCTTTAAGGTTAGGGTTAGGGTTAGGGTTAGGGTTAGTGTAAGGGTAAGGGTTAGGGTAAAGTTTAGGGTTAGGGTTAGGTGTTAGGGTTAGAGTTAGGGTAAGGGTTAGGGTTAGGGTAAGGGTAAGGGTTAGGGTTAGGGTTAGGGTAAGGGTTAGGGTTAGGGGTTCGGTTAGGGTTAGTGTTAGGGTTAGGGTTAAGTTAGGGTTAGGGTTAGGGTAAGGGTAAGGGTTATGGTTAGGGTTATGGTTATGGTTAGGGGTTAGGGTTAGGGTTAGTGTTAGGGTCAGTGTAAGAGTTAGTGTTAGGGTTAGTGTTAGGGTTAGGGTTAGGGTTAGGACTAGGGTTAGGTGTAGGGTAAGGGTAAGGGTTAGGATTAGGGTTAGGGTTAGGTTTGGGGTTAGGGTTAAGATAACGGTAAGGGTTAGGGTTAGGGTTAGGTTCAGGGTTAGGGTTACGTTTAGGGTTAGGGTAAGGGTAAGGTTTAGGGTTAAGGTTAGGTTTAGTGTTAGGGTTAAGTTTAGGGTTATGGTTAGGGTAAGGGTTAGGGTTAGGGTTAGGGTAACGGTTAGGGTTAGGGTTGGGATTAGGGTAGGGGTTAGGGTAGGGTTAGACTTAGGGTTAGGGTTAGGGTTAGTGGTTAGGGTTAGGGTTAGGGTTAGAGTTAGTTTAAGGGTTAGGGTTAGGATAAGGGTAAGGGTAAGGATTAGGGTTAGGTTTAGGGTTAGGTTTAGGGTTAGGGTTAAGGTTAGGGTAAGGGAAAGTGTTAAGGTTAGCGGTAGGGTAAGGGGAAGGATTAGGGTTAGGGTTAGGTTTAGGGTTAGGGTTAGAATAAGGGTAAGGGTTAGGGTTAGGGTTAGGGTTAAGGTTAGGGTTAGGGTTAGGGTTCAGGTTAGTGTTAGGGTTAGGGTGAGGGTAAGGGTAACGGTTAGAGTTAGGGTTAGGTTTAGGGTTAGGGAAAGGTTAAGGGTTAGGGCTAGGGTTAGGGTTAGGTTTGGGGTAAGGGTTATGGTTAGGGTTAGGGTTAGGTTCAGGGTTAGCATTAAGGTTATGTTTAGGTTTAGGGTAAAGGTAAGGGTTAGGGTTAGGTGTAGGGGTAGGGTTAGTGTTAGGTTTAGGGTTAGGGTTAGGGTAAGGGAAAGGGTTAGGGATAGTGTTAGTGTTAGGGTTAAGGTTAGGGTAAGTGTTAGGGTTAGCGATAGGGGTTAGGGTTAGGGTTAGGTTTAGGGTTATCATTAAGGTTAGGGTTAGGGTTTGGGTTAGGTTTAGTGTAAGGGTAAGGGTTAGGGTTATGGTTAGTGTTAGGGTGTGGGTAAGGGTTAGGGTTAGGGTTAGGGTAAGGGTTAAAGTTAGGGTTAGGTGTTAGGGTTAGTGTTAGGGTTAGAGTTAGGGTAAGGGTTAGGGTTAGGGTAAGGGTAAAGGTTAGGGTAAGGGTTAGTGTAAGGGTAAGTGTTAGAGTTAGGGGTTCAGGTTAGGGTTAGGGTTAGGGTAAGGGTTAGGGTTAGGGTTTGGGTTAGGTTTAGGGTTAATGTTAGGGTTAGAGTAAGAGTTAGTGTTAGGGTTAGTGTTAGGGTTAGGGTTAAGTTAGGGTTTGGGTTAGGGTAAGGGTAAGGGTTAGGGTTAGGGTTATTGTTATGGTTAGGGATTAGGGTTAGGGTTAGGGTTAGGTTTAGGGTTAGGGTAAGGGTAAGGTTTAGGATTAGGTTTAGGGGTAGGGGTTAGGGTTAGGGTTAGGGTTAGATTTAGGGATAGGTTTACGGTTAGGGTTAGGGTAAGGTTATCGGTTAGGGTTAGTTTTGAGGTGAGAATAAGTGTAAGGGTTAGGGTTAGGGTTATGTTTAGGGGTTAGGGTTAGGGTTAGGGTTAGGTTTAGGTTATGGGTTAGGGTTAGGGTCAGGGTAAGGGTTAGGGTTAGCGTTAGGGTTAGGGTAAAGGTTAGGGTTAGGGTTAGGGTGAGGGTTAGGGGAAGGCTTAGGGTTAGGGTAAGTGTTAGCATTAAGGTTAGGATTAGGGTTAGGGTAAGGGTAAGGGTTAGGGTTAGGGTTAGGGTTAGGGTCATAGGTTAGGGTTAGGGTTAGGATTTGGGTTAGGGTTAGGATAAGGGTAAGTGTTAAGGTTAGGGATAGGTTTAGGCTTAGGGTTAGGGATAGGGTTAGGGTTAGGTTTAGGGATATGGTAAGGGTGAGGGTTAGGGTTAGGGTTAGGGTTCAGGTTAGTGTTAGGGTTAGTGTTAAGGTTAGTGTTAGGGTTAGGGTGACTGTAAGGGTAAGGGTTAGAGTTAGGGTTAGGTTATGGTTAGGGTAAGTGTAAGGGTTAGGGTTAGAGTTAGGGTTAGGTTTGGGGTAAGGGTTAGGGTTAGGGTTAGGGTTAGGTTCAGGGGTAGCATTAAGGTTATGTTTAGGTTTAGGTTAAGGGTAAGGGTTAGGGTTATGGTTACAGTAAGGGTAAGGGTTAGGGTTAGGGTTAGGGTTAGGGGTAGTGTTAGGGTTAGGTTTAGGGTTAGGGTTAGGGTAAGGGAAAGTGTTAGGTTTAGTGTTAGTGTTAGGGTTAAGGTTAGGGTAAGGCTTAGGGTTAGGGATAGGGGTTAGGGTTAGGGTTAGGTTTAGGGTTATCATTAAGGTTAGGGTTAGGGTTAGGGTTAGGGTTAGTGTAAGGGAAAGGGTTAGGGTTAGGGTTAGTGTTAGGGTCAGGGTTAGGGTAAGGGTTTGGTTTAGGGTTAGGTGTTAGGGTTAGGGTTAGGGTTAGTGTTAGGGTAAAGGTTAGGGTTAGGGTAAGGGTAAGGATTAGGTTTAGGGTTAGGGTTAGTGTAAGAGTTAGGGTTAGGGGTCCGGATTAGGGTTAGGGTTAGGGTAAGTGTTAGGGTTAGGGTTTGGGTTAGGTTTAGGTTTAGCGTTAGGGTAAGTATAAGAGTTAGTGTTAGGGTTAGTGTTAGGGTTAGGGTTAAGTTAGGGTTAGGGTTAGGGTAAGGGTAAGGGTTAGGGTTAGGGTTATGGTTATGGTTAGGGGTTAGAGTTAGGGTTAGGGTTAGGTTTAGGGTTAGGGTAAGGTTAAGGTTTAGGATTAGGGTTAGGGGTTAGGGTTAGGGTTAGGGTTAGGGTTAAGGTAAGAGTAAGTGTTAGGGATAGGGTTAGGTTTAGGGTTAGGGTTAGTGTAAGAGTATTATTAGTGTTAGGGTTAGGGTTAGGGTTAGGGTTAGGACTAGGGTTAGGTGTAGGGTAAGGGTAAGGGTTAGGATTAGGGTTAGGGTTAGTTTTGGGGTTAGGTTTAAGATAACGGTACGGGTTAGGGTTATGGTTAGGTTCAGGGTTAGGTTTACGTTTAGGGTTAGGGTAAGGGTAAGGGTTAGGGTTAAGGTTAGGTTTAGGGTTAGGGTTTGGTATATGGTTAGGGTAAGGGTTTGGGTTAGGGTAAGTGTTAGGTTTAGGGTTAGGTTTAGGTTTAGGGTTATGGTTAGGGTAAGGGTTAGGGTTAGGGTAAGGGTTAGGGTTATGGTTAGGGTAAGGGTTAGGGTTAGGGTTGGGATTATGGTAGGGGTAAGGGTTAGAGTTAGGGTTAGGGTTAGGGTTAGGAGTTAGGGTTAGGGTTAGGGTTAGGGTTAGGGTTAGGTTAAGGGTTAGGGTCAGGGTTAGGGTACGGGAAAGTTTTAGGGTTAGAGTTAGGGGTAGGGTAAGGGTAAGGATTAGGGTTAGGTTTAGGGTTAGGTTTAGGTTTAGGGTTAGGGTAAGGGAAAGTGTTAGGGTTAGGGTTAGGGTTTGTTTTGAAGTTAGGATAAGGGTAAGGGATAGGGTTAGGCTTTGGGTTAGGGGTTAGGGTTAGGGTTAGGCTAAAGGTAAGGGTTAGGGCTAGGGTTAGGTTTAGGGTAATGGTTAGGATACGGGTAAGAGTTAGGGTTAAGTTTAGGGTTAGGGTTAGGGATAGGGTTAGGGTAAGAGATAGAATTAGGGTAAGGGTTAGGTTTAGGGTTAGGGATATATTTAGGGTTAGGGTTAGGGTAAGGGTTAGGTTTAGGGAAAGGGTAATGGTGAGGGTTAGGTTTAGGCTAAGGATTAGGCTTAGGGTTAGGGTAAGTGTTAGGGTTAGGGTTAGGGTTAGCATTAAGGTTAGGGTTAGGGTTAGGGTAAGCGTAAGGATTAGAGTTATTTTTAGGGTTAGGTTTAGGATTGGGGTTTAGGATTAGGGTTAGGGTTAATGATAGGTTTACGGTTAGGGTTAGGGTAAGGGTAACAGTTAGGGTAAGTTTTTAGGTTAGGATAATGGTGAGGGTTAGGGTTAGGGTTAGGGTTAGGGTTTGGGTTAGGGTTAGGGTTAGGGTAGCTGTTAGGGTTAGGGTTAGGGTTAGGGTAAAGGTTAGGTTTAGGGATAGTGTTATGGTTAGGGTTAGGGTGAGGGTTAGGGTAAGGGTTAGTTTATGGTTAGTGTTAGCATTAAGGTTGGGTTAGGGTTAGGGTAAGGGTAAGGGTTAGGATTAGGGTTAGGGTTAGGGTCAGGGGTTAGGGTTAGGGTTAGGGTTAGGTTTAGGATTAGGGTTAGGGTAATGGTAAGGGTTAGGGTTAGGGTTAGGTTTAGGGTTAGGTTTAGGGTTAGGTTTAGGGTATGGATAATGGTTGGGGTTAGGGTTAGGGTTAAGGTTAAGGTTTCAGTTAGGATTAGGTTTAGGGTTATGGTAAGGGTAAGGGTTAGGGTAGGTTTAGGTTTAGGGTTAGGTTTAGGATTAGGGTTAGGGTTAGGGTAAGTGTAAGGGTTAGGGTTAGGGTTAGTGTTAGGTTTAGGTTTACGATTAGGGTTAGGGTTAGGGGTTAGGGTTAAGGTTAGGGTAAGGGTAAGGGTTAGGGTTAGGGTTAGGGTTAACATTAAGGTTAGGGTTAGGGTAAGGGTAAGGTTTAGAGTTATTGTTAGCATTAGGGTTAGGGTTGTGGGTTAGGGTTAGGGTTAGAGTTAGGGTTAGGATTAGGGTTGGGATTAGGGTAGGGGTAAGGGTTAGAGTCAGGGTTATGGTTATGGTTAGGGTTAGGGTAAAGCTTAGGGTTAGGGTTAGGGTTAGGGTGAGGTTTAGGGGAAGGGTTAGGGTTAGGGTAAGTGTTAGCATTAAGGTTAGGGTTAGGGTTGGGTTAGGGTTAGGGTTAGGGTTAGGGTCATAGGTTAGGGTTAGGGTTAGGGTTAGGGTTAGGGTTAGGATAAGGGTAAGTGTTAAGGTTAGGGATAGGTTTAGGGTTAGGGTTAGGGATAGGGTTAGGGTTAGGTTTAGGGATATGTTAAGGGTAAGGAATAGGGTTAGGGTTAGGGTTAAGGTTAGTGTTAGTGTTAGGGTTAAGGTTAGTGTTAGGGTTAGGGTGAGCGTAAGGGTAAGGGTTAGAGTTAGGGTTAGGTTATGGTTAGGGAAGGGGTAAGGGTTAGGGTTAGGGTTAGGGTTAGGTTTGGGGTAAGAGTTAGGGTTAGGGTTAGGGTTAGCTTCAGGGGTAGCATTAAGGTTATGTTTAGGTTTAGGTTAAGGGTAAGGGTTAGTGTTATGGTTACAGTAAGGGTAAGGGTTAGGGTTATGGTTAGGGTTAGGGGTAGGTTTAGGGTTAGATTTAGGGTTAGGGTTAGGGTAAGGGAAAGGGTTACGTTTAGTGTTAGTGTTAGGGTTAAGGTTAGGGTAAGGCTTAGGGTTAGGGATAGGGGTTAGGGTTAGGTTTAGGGTTATCATTAAGGTTAGGGTTAGGGTTAGGGTTAGGGTTAGGGTTAGTGTAAGGGTAAGGGTTAGGGTTAGGGTTAGTGTTAGGGTTAGGGTTAGGATAAGGGTTAGGGTTAGTGTTAGGGTAAGGGTTAGGGTTAGGGTTAGGTGTTAGGGTTAGGCTTAGGGTTAGAGTTAGGGTAAAGTTTAGGGTTAGGGTAAGGGTAAGGTTTAGGGTTAGGGTTAGGGTAAGAGTTAGGGTTAGGAGTTCGGGTTAGGGTTAGGGTTAGGGCAAGTGTTAGGGTTAGGGTTTGGGTTAGGTTTAGGTTTAGCGTTAGGGTTAGTGTAAGAGTTAGTGTTAGGGTTAGTGTTAGGGTTAGGGTTAAGTTAGGGTTAGGGTTAGGGTAAGGGTAAGGATTAGGGTTAGGGTTATGGTTATGGTTATGGGTTAGGGTTAGGGTTAGGGTTAGGTTTAGGGTTAGGGTAAGGTTAAGGTTTAGGATTAGGTTTAGGGTTAGGGGTTAGGGTTAGGGTTAAGGTTAGGGTTAAGGTAAGAGTAAGTGTTAGGGATAGGGTTAGGGTTAGGGTTAGGGTTAGTGTAAGAGTTATTGTTAGTGTTAGTGTTAGGGTTAGGGTTAGGGTTAGGACTAGGGTTAGGTGTATTGTAAGGGTAAGGGTTAGGATTAGGGTTAGGGTTAGTTTTGGGGTTAGGTTTAAGATAACGGTACGGGTTAGGGTTAGGGTTAGGTTCAGGGTTAGGTTTACGTTTAGGGTTAGGGTAAGGGTAAGGGTTAGGGTTAAGGTTAGGTTTACGGTTAGGGTTAGGTATATGGTTAGGGTAAGGGTTTGGGTTAGGGTAAGGGTTAGGTTTAGGGTTAGGTTTAGGTTTAGGGTTATGGTTAGGGTAAGGGTTATAGTTAGGGTAAGGGTTAGGGTTAGGGTTGGGATTAGGGTAGGGGTAAGGGTTAGAGTTAGGGTTAGGGTTAGGGTTAGGGGTTAGGGTTAGGGTTAGGGTTAGGTTAAGGGTTAGGGTTAGGTTTAGGGTAAGGGAAAGTTTTAGGGTTAGGGTTAGGGGTAGGGTAAGGGTAAGGATTAGGGTTAGGTTTAGGGTTAGGTTTAGGTTTAGGGTTAGGGTAAGGGAAAGTGTTAGGGTTAGGGTTAGGGTTTGTTTTGAAGTTAGGATAAGGGTAAGGGATACGGTTAGGCTTTGGGTTAGGGGTTAGGGTCAGGGTTAGGGTAAAGATAAGGGTTAGGGTTAGGTTTAGGTTTAGGGTTAGGGTACGGGTAAGAGTTAGGGTTAAGGTTAGGGTTAGGGTTAGGGATAGGGTTAGGGTAAGAATTAGAATTAGGGTAAGGGTTAGGTTTAGGGTTAGGTTAGGTTTAGGGTTAGGGTAAGGGTAAGGGTTAGGTTTAGGGTTAGGTTTAGGGAAAGGGTAAGGGTGAGGGTTAGGTTTAGGCTAAGGATTAGGCTTAGGGTTAGGGTAAGTGTTAGGGTTAGGGTTAGGGTTAGGGTTATCATTAAGTTTAGAGTTAGGGTAAGGGTAAGGATTAGAGTTATTTTTAGGGTTAGGGTTAGGATTGGGGTTTAGGGTTAGGGTTAGGGTTAATGATAGGTTTACGGTTAGGGTTAGGGTAAGGGTAACGGTTAGGGTAAATTTTTAGGTTAGGATAATGGTAACGGTTAGGGTTAGGGTTAGGGTTAGGGTTTGGGTTAGGGTTAGGGTTAGGGTAGCTGTTAGGGTTAGGGTTAGGGTTAGGGTAAAGGTTAGGGTTAGGGATAGTGTTATGGTTAGGTTTAGGGTGAGGGTTAGGGTAAGGGTTAGTGTTAGCATTAAGGTTGGGTTAGGGTTAGGGTAAGGGTAAGGGTTAGGATTAGGGTTAGGGTTAGGGTCAGGGGTTAGGGTTAGGGTTAGGGTTAGGTTTAGGATTAGGGTTAGGGTAATGGTAAGGGTTAGGGTTAGGGTTAGGTTTAGGGTTAGGTTTAGGGTTAGGTTTAGGGTATGGATAATTGTTGGGTTTAGGGTTAGGGTTAAGGTTAAGGTTTCGGTTAGGATTAGGTTTAGGGTTAGGGTTAGGTTTAGGTTTAGGGTTAGGTTTAGGATTGGGGTTAGGGTTAGGGTAAGTGTAAGGCTTAGGGTTAGGGTTAGTGTTAGGTTTAGGGTTACGATTAGGATTAGGGTTAGGGTAAGGGTAAGGGTAAGGGTTAGATTTAGGGTTAGGTTTAGGGATATGGTAAGGTTAAGGGTTAGGTTTAGGGTTAGGGTTAGGTTTAGGTTTAGGATTAGTGTTAGGGTGAGGGTAGGGTTGGGGTTAGGGTTAGGGTTAGAGTTAGGGTTAGGTTTAGCGTAAGGCTAAGGGTAAGGGTTAGAGTTAGTGTTAGGTTTAGGGTTAGGGAAAGGGTAAGGGTTAGGTTTAGGGTTCGGGTTAGGTTTAGGGTAAGGGTTAGGGTTAGGGTTAGGGTTAGATTCAGGGTTAGCATTAAGGTTATCTTTACGTTTAGAGTAAGGGTAAGGTTTAGGGTTAGGGTTAGAGTAAGGGTTAGGGTTAGGGTTAGGGTCAGGGTGAGGGGTAGGGTTAGGGTTAGATTTAGGGTTAGGGTTAGGGTAAGGGTAAGCGTTAGGGATAGGGGTTAGAGTTAGGGTTAGGGTTAAGGTTAGCATTAAGGTTAGGGTTTGGGTTAGGGTTAGGGTTAGGGTAAGGGTAAGTGTTAGCGTTAGGGTTAGTGTTAGGGTTAGGATTAGGATAAGGGTTAGGGTTAGGGTTAGGTGTTAGGGTTAGGGTTAGAGTTAGGGTAAGGTTTAGGGTTAGGATAAGGGTAAGGGTTAGGGTTAGGGTTAGGGTAAGGGTTAGGGTTAATGGTTAGGGTTAGGGTAAGGGTTAGGATCAGGGTTTGGGTTAGGGTTAGGGTTCGGGTTAAGTTTAGGGTTGGGGTTAGGGTAAGGGTAAGTGTTAGGGTTAGGGTTAGGATTAGGTTTAGGGTTAGGGTAAGGGTTAGGGTTAGGTTTAGGGTTCGGGTTAAGTTTAGGGTTGGGGTTAGGGTAAGGGTAAGGGTTAGGGTTAGGGTTAGTGTTAGGGTTAGGGTTAAGATAAGGGTTAGGGTTAGGGTTAGGGTAAGGGTTAGGGTTAGGGTTAGGTGTTAGGGTTAGGTTTATGGTTAGAGTTAGGGTTAGGGTTAGGGTTAGGGTAAGGGTAAGGGTTAGGTTTAGGGTTAGGGTTAGGGTGACGCTTAGTGTTAGGGTTAAAGTTAGAGTTAGGGTAAGGGTAAGTGTTAGGGGTAAGGTTAGGGTTAGTGTTAGGGTTAGGGTTAGGATTAGGTTTAGGGTAAGGGTAAGGGTTAGGGTTAGTGTTAAGCTTAGGGTAAGGGTTAGGGTTAGGCTTAGGTGTTAGTGTTAGGGTTTGGGTTACGGTTAGGTTTAGGTTTAGGGTTAGGGTAAGGATAAGGGTTAGGGTTAGGGTTAGGATTAGGGTTAGGGTTAGGGTTAGAGTTAGGGTTAGGTTTAAGGTTAAGCTTAGGGTTACAGAAAGGGTAAGGGTTAGGGTTAGCGTAAGGGTAAGGATTAGGGTTAGGGTTAGAGTTAGGGTTAGGTTTAAGGTTAGGGTTAGGGTTACAGAAAGGGTAAGGTTTAGGGTTAGGGTTATGGTTAGGTTTAGGGTAAGGGTCAGGGTTAGGGTTAGGGTAAGTGTAAGGGTTAGGGTTAGGGTTAGTGTTAGGGTTAGGGTTAAGATAAGGGTTAGAGTTACGGTTAGGTGTTAGGGTTAGGTTTAGGGTTAGAGTTAGGGTAAGGTTTAGGGTTAGGTTAAGGGTAAGGGTTCCGTTTAGGGTTAGGGTTACGGTAAGGGTTAGGGTTAGGGGTTAGGGTTAGGGTTAGTGTTAGGGTAAGTGTTATGGTTAGGGTTTGGGTTAGGGTCAGGGTTAGGGTAAGGGCTAGGGTTTGTGT
>JANJXV010000080.1:2615000-2627500 GCA_024803745.1 Megascapheus bottae
GAGTTAGATTTAGGGTTAGTGTTAGGGTTAGGGTTAGGGTAAGGGTTAGGGTAAGGGTTGGGGTTAGGGTTAGAGTTAGTTTTAAGGTTAGGTTTATTGTAAGGGGAAAGGTTAAGGTTAGGGTTAGGGTTAGGTTTAGAGTTAGGGTAAGGGTTAGGGTTAGGGTTATTGTTAGGGACAGGGTAAGGGTTAGGGTTAGGTTTAGTGTTAGGGTTAGGGTTAGGGTAAGGGTAAGGGTTAGGGTTAGGCTTAGGGTTGGGTTTAAGGTAAGGGTTAGGGTTAGGGTAAGAGTAATGGTTAGGTTTAGGGATAGGTTTAGGGTAAGGGTTAGGGTTGGGGTTAGGGTGAGCGTTATGGTTAGGGTTAGGTTTAGGGTTTAGGGTTAGGGTTAGGGTAAGGGTTGGGGGGTAGGTTTAGGGTTAGGTTTAGGGTTAGTGAAAGGGTAGCATTAGGGTTAGGGTTATTTAAGGGTAAGTGTTAGGGTTAGGGTTAGGTTTAGGGTTAGGGTAAGGGTAAGGGGTAGGGTTAGGGTTAGGGTTAGGGTTAGGGTAAGGGTTAGGGTTAGGGTAAGGGTTACGGTAAGGGTAAGTGTTAGGGTTAGGGATAGGGTTAGGATTATGTTAAGGGTAAGGGTTAGGGTTAGGGTTAGAGTTAGTGTTAGGGTTAGGTTTAGGGTTAGGGTTAGGTTTATGGTTAGGGTAAGGGTAAGGGTTAGGGTTAGTGTTAGTGTTAGTGTTAGGGTTAGAGTAAGGTTTAGGTTTAGGGATAGGGGTTAGAGTTAGGGTTAGTGTTAGGGTTAGGGTTAGGGTAAGGGTTAGGGTTAGGGTAAGGTTAAGGGTTAGGGTTAGGGTTAGGGTTAGGGTAAGGGTTAGTGTTAGGGTTAGGGTAAGGGTTAGGGTTAGGTTTAGGGTTAGGGTTAGGTTTAGGTTTAGGGTTAGAGTAAAAGTCAGGGTAAGGGTTCGGGTTAAGGTTAGGGTTAGGGTCAGGGTTAGGGTTAGGGTAAGGGTAAGTTTTAGGGTTAGGGTTAGGCTTAGGGTTAGGGTAAGGGTAAGGGTTAGGGTTAGGGTTAGGGTTAGGGTTAGGGTAAGGGTTAGGGTTAGTGTTAGGGTAAGGGAGGGGTAGGGTTAGGGATAGGGTTAGGTTTAGGTTAAGGGTAAGGGTTAGGGTTAGGGTTAGAGTTAGTGCTAGTGTTAGGTTTAGGGTTAGGGTTAGAATTATGGTTAGGGTAAGGGTAAGTGCTAGGGTTAGGGTTAGGGTTAGGGTAATGGTAAGGGTAAGAGTTAGGGTTGGGGTTAGTGTTAGGGTTAGGGGTTAGGTTTCGGGTTAGCTTTACGGTTAGGGTTATGGTTAGGGTAAGGGTTAGGGTTAGGGTAAGGGTTAGGGTTAGGGTTAGGGTTAGGGTAAGGGTTAGGGTTTGGGTTAGGTTTAGGGTTAGGTTTAGGGTAAGGTTAAGGGTTAGGGTTAGGGTTAGGTTAGGGATAGGGGTAAGGGTTAGGGTTACGTTTAGGGTTAGGGTAAGGGTAAGGTTTAGGTTTAGGGTTAGGGTTAGGGGCTAGGGTTAGGGCTAGGTTTAGGTTTAGGGTTAAGGTAAGTGTAAGACTTAGGGTTAAGATTAGGGTTAGGGTTAGGGATGGGGAAGAGATAGGGTTAGGATTAGGGTAAGGGTAAGGTTTAGGGTTAAGGTTAGGGTTAGGGTTAGGGTTAGGGTAAGGGTAAGTGTGAGGGTTACGGTTATGGATAGGGTAAGAGATAGTGTTAGGTTTAGGGTAAGGGTAAGGTTTAGTGTTAGAGTTAGGGTTAGGGTTAGGTTTAGGGTTAGCTTAAGGGGTAGGGTTAGATTTATGGTAAGGATAAGGTTAAGGGTTAGGGTTAGGGTTATGTTTAGGGTAAGGGTAATGGTTAGGGTTGGGTTAGGGTTGGTTTGCGGTTAGAGTTAGAGTAAGGGTAGGGTTTAGGGTTAGGGTTAGGGTTAGTTTTAGGGTTAGGGTTAGGGTTAGGGTAAGGGTTAGGGTTAAGGTTGGGGTTAGGGTTAGGGTTAGGATTTGGGTTAGGGTTAGTTTTAGGGATATGGTAAGGGTAAGGGTTAGGGTTAGGGTTAGGGTTAAGGTTAGTGCTAGGGTTAGGGTTAAGGTTAGTGTTAGGTTAGGGTTAGGGAAAGGGTAAGGGTTAGGGTTAGGGTTAGGGTTAGGTTTGGGGTAAGGGTTAGGGTTAGGGTTAGGGTTAGGTTCAGGGTTAGCATTAAGGTTATGTTTAGGTTTAAGGTAAGGGTAAGGGTTAGGGTTAGGGTTAGGGTTAGGGTTAGGGTTAGGGTTACAGTAAGGGCAAGGGTTAGGGTTAGGGTTTGGGGTACGGTTAGGGTTAGGTTTATGGTTAGGGTTAGGGTAAGGGAAAGGGTTATGTTTAGTGTTAGTGTTAGGGTTAAGGTTAGGGTAAGGGTTAGGGTTAGGGATGGGGGTTAGGGTTAGGGTTAGGTTTAGGGTTATCATTAAGGTTAGGGTTAGGGTTAGGGTTAGTGTAAGGGTAAGGCTTAGGGTTAGGGTTAGGGTTAGGGTAAGGGTTAGGGTAAGGGTTAGGTGTTAGCGTTAGGGTTAGGGTTAGATTTAGGGTAAGGGTAAGGGTTTGTGTTAGGGTAGGGTAATGGTTAGGGTTAGGGTTAGTGTTAGGGTAAGGGTTAGTGTTAGGAGTTCATGTTAGGGTTAGGGTTAGGGTAAGGGTTAGGGTTAGGGTTAGGGGTAGGGTTAGGGTTAGATTTAGGGTTAGGGTTAGGGTAAGGGAAAGGGTTAGGTTCGTGTTAGTGTTAGGGTTAAGGTTAGGGTAAGGCTTAGGGTTAGGGATAGGGGTTAGGGTTAGGGTTAGGTTTAGGGTTATCATTAAGGTTAGGGTTAGGTTTAGGGTTAGGGTTAGTGTAAGGGTAAGGGTAAGGGTTAGGGTTAGTGTTAGGGTTAGGGTTAGGGTAAGGGTTAGGGTTAGGGTTAGGGTAAGGGTTAGGGTTAGGGTTAGGTGTTAGGGTTAGGGTTAGGGTTAGAGTTAGGGTAAAGGTTAGGGTTAGGGTAAGGGTAAGGGTTAGGGTTAGGGTTAGGGTTAGGATAAGGGTAAGTGTTAGGGTTAGGGATAGGTTTAGGGTTAGGTTTAGGGTTAGGTTTAGGGTAAGAGGAAGGGTTAGGGTTAGGGTTAGGGTTATGGTTAGGGTTAGGTTCAAGGTTAGGGTTAGGGTTAGGGTAAGGGTAAGGGTTAGGGATAGGGTTAGGCTTAGGGAAAGTGTAAGGGTCAGGGTTAGTGTTAGGCTAAGTGTTAGCATTAAGGTTAGGTTTAGGGTTAGGGTTAGGGTAAGGATTAGGTTTGGGGTTAGGGTTAGGGTAAGGGTTAGGGTTAGAGGTAGGGTTAGGTTTAGCATTAAGCTTAGGGTTAGATTTAGAGTAAGGGTAAGGGTTAGGGTTAGGATTAGGGTTAGGGTTAGGGTTAGGGTTGTTAGTGTTAGGGTTAGATTTAGGGTTAGGGTAAGGGTAAGGGTTAGGGTTAGGGTTAGGTTTAGGGTTAAGGTTAGGGTTAGGTTTAGAGTTAGAATAAGGGTAAGGGTTAGGGTTAGGTTTAAAATTAGGCTTAGGGTTAGGATTAGGTTTAGGGTTATGGTAAGGGTAAGGGTTAGGGTTAGGGTTAGAGTTAGGTTTAGGTTTAGGGTTAGGGTTAGGGTAAGGGTAAGGGTTAGGGTTAGGGTTAGTGTTAGGTTTAGGGTTAGGGATAGGCTTAGGGTTAGTTTTAGGGATATGGTAAGGGTAAGGGTTAGGGTTAGGGTTAGGGGTAAGGTTAGTGTTAGGGTTAGGGTTAAGGTTAGTGTTAGGTTAGGGTTAGGGAAAAGGTAAGGGATAGCGTTAGGGTTAGGGTTAGGTTTGGGGTAAGGGTTAGGGTTAGGGTTAGGGTTAGGTTCAGGGTTAGCATTAAGGTTATGTTTAGGTTTAGTGTAAGGGTCAGGGTTAGGGTTAGGGTTACAGTAAGGGTAAGGGTTAGGGTTAGGGTTAGGGGTAGGGTTAGGGTTAGGTTTAGCGTTATCATTAAGGTTAGGGTTAGGGTTAGGGTTAGCTTTAGTGTATGGGTAAGGCTTAGGGTTAGGGTTAGGTTTAGGGTTAGGGTAAGGGTTAGGGAAAGGGTTAGGTGTTAGGGTTAGGGTTAGGGTTAGATTTAGTGTAAGGGTAAGGGTTCGGGTTAGGTTAAGGGTAATGGTTAGGGTTAGGGTTAGTGTTAGGGTAAGGGTTAGTGTTAGGAGTTCATGTTAGGGTTAGGGTTAGGGTAAGGGTTAGGGTTAGGGTTTGGGTTAGATTCAGGGTTAGGGTTAGGGTTATGGTTATGGTTAGGGGTTAGGGTTAGGGTTAGGGTTAGGTTTAGGGTTAGGGTAAGGGTAAGGTTTAGGATTAGGGTTAGGGTTAGGGTTAGGCTTATGGTTATGGTTAGGGGTTAGGGTTAGGTTTAGGGTTAGGTTTGGGGTAAGGGTTAGGGTTAGGGTTAGGCTTAGGTTCAGGGTTAGCATTAAGGTTATATTTAGGTTTAGGGTAAGGGTAAGGGTTAGGGTTAGGGTTACAGTAAGAGTAAGGGTTAGGGTTAGGGTTAGGGGTAGGGTTAGGGTTAGGTTTAGGGTTAGGGTTAGGGTAAGGGTAAGGGTTAAGTTTAGTGTTAATGTTAGGGTTAAGGTTAGGGTAAGGGTTAGGGTTAGGGATAGGGGTTAGGGTTCGGGTTAGGTTTAGGGTTATCATAAAGTTTAGGGTTAGGGTTAGGGTTAGTGTAAGGGTAAGGGTTAGGGTAAACGTTAGGGTTAGGGTTAGGTGTTAGGGTTAGGGTTAGGGTTAGAGTTAGGGTAAGGGTTAACGTTAGGGTAAGGGTTATGGTTATGGTTAGGGGTTAGGGTTAGGGTTAGGTTTAGGGTTAGGGTAAGGGTAAGGTTTAGGATTAGGGTTAGGGTCAGGGGTTAGGGTTAGGGTTAGGGTTAAGGTAAAGGTAAGTGTTAGGATTAGGGTTAGTGTTAGGGTTAGTGTAAGAGTTAGTGTTAGGGTTAGTGTTAGGGTTAGGTTTAGGGTTAGGACTAGGGTTAGGTGTAGGGTAAGGGTAAGGGTTAGGATTAGGGTTAGGGTTAGGTTTGGGGTTAGGGTTAAGATAACGGTAAGGTTTAGGGTTAGGGTTAGGTTCAGGTTTAGGGTTACGTTTAGGATTAGGGTAAGGGTAAGGGTTAGGGTTAAGGTTAGGTTTAGGGTTAGGGTTAGGTATATGGTTAGGGTAATGGTTAGGGTTAGGGGAAGGTTTAGGTTTACGGTTAGGTTTAGGTTTAGGGTTATGGTTAGGGTAAGGGTTAGGGTTAGTGTTGGGGTAAGGGTTAGGGTTAGGGTTGGGATTAGGGTAGGGGTTAGGGTAGGGTTAGACTTAGGGTTAGGGTTAGGGTTAGTGGTTAGGGTTAGGGTTAGGGTTAGAGTTAGTTTAAGGGTTAGGGTTAGGGTAAGGGTAAGGGTAAGGATTAGGGTTAGGTTTAGGGTTAGGTTTAGGGTTAGGGTTAGGGTTAGGGTAAGGGAAAGTGTTAGGGTTAGGGGTAGGGTAAGGGGAAGGATTAGGGTTAGGGTTAGGTTTAGGGTTAGGGTTAGAATAAGGGTAAGGGTTAGGGTTAGTCTCAGGTTTAGTGTTATGTTAAGCGTAACGGTTAGGGTTAGGGCTAGAGTTAGGTTTAGGGTTAGGGTTAGGGTAAGGGTAAGGGTTAGGGTTAGTGTTAGGTTTAGAGTTAGGGATAGGTTTAGGGTTAGGTTTATGGATATTGTAAGGGTAAGGGTTAGGGTTAGGTTTAGGGTTAAGGTTAGTGTTAGGGTTAGGGTTCAGGTTAGTGTTAGGGTTAGGGTTTGGGTTAGGTTTAGGGTTAATGTTAGGGTTAGAGTAAGAGTTAGTGTTAGGGTTAGTGTTAGGGTTAGGGTTAAGTTAGGGTTTGGGTTAGGGTAAGGGTAAGGGTTAGGGTTAGGGTTATTGTTATGGTTAAGGGTTAGGGTTAGGTTTAGGGTTAGGTTTAGGGTTAGGGTAAGGGTAAGGTTTAGGATTAGGTTTAGGGGTAGGGGTTAGGGTTAGGGTTAGGGTTAGGGTAAGGGTTAGGGTTAGGGTTAGGGTTAGGGTTACAGTTAGGGATAGGTTTATGGTTAGGGTTAGGGTAAGGGTATCGGTTAGGGTTAGTTTTGAGGTGAGAATAAGTGTAAGGGTTAGGGTTGGGGTTATGGTTAGGGGTTAGGGATAGGGTTAGGGTTAGGGTTAGGTTTAGGTTGTGGGTTAGGGTTAGGGTCAGGGTAAGGGTTAGGGTTAGCGTTAGGGTTAGGGTAAAGGTTAGGGTTAGGGTTAGGGTTAGGGTAAGGGTTAGGGTTAGGGTAAGTGTTAGCATTAAGTTTAGGATTAGGGTTAGGGTAAGGGTAAGGGTTAGGGTTAGGGTTAGGGTTAGGGTCATAGGTTAGGGTTAGGGTTAGGATTAGGGTTAGGGTTAGGATAAGGGTAAGTGTTAAGGTTAGGGATAGGTTTAGATTTAGGGTTAGGGATAGGGTTAGGGTTAGGTTTAGGGATATGGTAAGGGTAAGGGTTAGGGTTAGGGTTAGGGTTAAGATTAGTGTTAGGGTTACGGTTAGGGTGAGCGTAAGGGTAAGGGTTAGAGTTAGGGTTAGGTTATGGTTAGGGAAAGAGTAAGGGTTAGGGTTAGGGTTAGGGTTAGGTTTGTGTAAGGGTTAGAGTTAGGGTTAGGGTTAGGTTCAGGGGTAGCATTAAGGTTATGTTTAGGTTTAGGTTAAGGGTAAGGGTTAGGGTTATGGTTACAGTAAGGGTAAGGGTTAGGGTTAGGGTTAGGGTTAGGGGTAGTGTTAGGGTTAGGTTTAGGGTTAGGGTTAGGGTAAGGGATAGTGTTAGTGTTAGGGTTAAGGTTAGGGTAAGGCTTAGGGTTAGGGATAGGGGTTAGGGTTAGTTTTAGGGTTATCATTAAGGTTAGGGTTAGGTTTAGGGTTAGGGTTAGTTTAAGGGTAAGGGTAAGGGTTAGGGTTAGTGTTAGGGTTAGGGTTAGGGTAAGGGTTAGGGTTAGGGTTAAGGTAAGGGTTAGGGTTAGGGTTAGGTGTTAGGGTTAGGGTTAGGGTTAGAGTTAGGGTAAAGGTTAGGGTTAGGGTAAGGGTAAGGTTTAGGGTTAGGGTTAGGGTTAGGATAAGGGTAAGTGTTAGGGTTAGGGATAGGTTTAGGGTTAGGTTTAGGGTTAGGTTTAGGGTAAGGGGAAATGTTAGGGTTAGGGTTAGGGTTATGGATATGGTTAGGGGTTAAGTTTAGGGTTAGGTTTAGGGTTAGGTTTGGGGTAAGGGTTAGGGTTAGGGTTAGGCTTAGGTTCAGGGTTAGCATTAAGGTTATGTTTAGGTTTAGGGTAAGGGTAAGGGTTAGGGTTAGGGTTACAGTAAGGGTAAGGCTTAGGGTTAGGGGTAGGGTTAGGGTTAGGTTTAGGGTTAGGGTTAGGGTAAGGGAAAGGGTTAGGTTTAGTGTTAGTGTTAGGGTTAAGGTTAGGGTAAGCGTTAGGGTTAGGGATAGGGTTAGGTTTAGGGTTATCATTAAGGTTAGGGTTAGGGTTAGGGTTAGGTTTACTGTAAGGGTAAGGGTTAGGGTTATGGTTAGTGTTAAGGTGTGGGTAAGGGTTAGGGTTAGGGTTAGGGTAAGGGTTAAAGTTAGGGTTAGGTGTTAGGTTAGTGTTAGGGTTAGAGTTAGGGTAAGGGTTAGGGTTAGGTTTAGGGATATGGTAAGGGTAAGGGTTAGGGTTAGGGTTAGGGTTAAGATTAGTGTTAGGGTTAGTGTGAGCGTAAGGGTAAGGGTTAGAGTTAGGGTTAGGTTATGGTTAGGGAAAGGGTAAGGGTTAGGGTTAGGGTTAGGGTTAGGTTTGTGTAAGGGTTAGGGTTAGAGTTAGGGTTAGGTTATGGTTAGGGAAAGGGTAAGGGTTAGGGTTAGGGTTAGGGTTAGGTTTGTGTAAGGGTTAGGGTTAGGGTTAGGGTTAGGTTCAGGGGTAGCATTAAGGTTATGTTTAGGTTTAGGTTAAGGGTAAGGGTTAGGGTTATGGTTACAGTAAGGGTAAGGGTTAGGGTTAGGGGTAGGGGTAGGGGTAGGGGTAGGGTTAGGGTTAGGGTTAGGGTTAGGGTAAGGGAAAGGGTTAGGTTTAGTGTTAGTGTTAGGGTTAAGGTTAGGGTAAGGCTTAGGGTTAGGGATAGGGGTTAGGGTTAGGGTTAGGTTTAGGGTTATCATTAAGGTTAGGGTTAGGTTTAGGGTTAGGGTTAGTGTAAGGGTAAGGGTAAGGGTTAGGGTTAGTGTTAGGGTTAGGGTTGGGGTAAGGGTTAGGGTTAGGGTTAAGGTAAGGGTTAGGGTTAGGGTTAGGTGTTAGGGTTAGGGTTAGGGTTAGAGTTAGGGTAAAGGTTACGGTTAGGGTAAGGGTAAGGTTTAGGGTTAGGGTTAGGGTTAGGATAAGGGTAAGTGTTAGGGTTAGGGATAGGTTTAGGGTTAGGTTTAGGGTTAGGTTTAGGGTAAGGGGAAATGTTAGGGTTAGGGTTAGGGTTATGGTTATGGTTAGGGGTTAGGTTTAGGGTTAGGTTTAGGGTTAGGTTTGGGGTAAGGGTTAGGGTTAGGGTTAGGCTTAGGTTCAGGGTTAGCATTAAGGTTATGTTTAGGTTTAGGGTAAGGGTAAGGGTTAGGGTTAGGGTTACAGTAAGGGTAAGGGTTAGGGTTAGGGGTAGGGTTAGGGTTAGGTTTAGGGTTAGGGTTAGGGTAAGGGAAAGGGTTAGGTTTAGTGTTAGTGTTAGGGTTAAGGTTAGGGTAAGGGTTAGGGTTAGGGATAGGGGTTAGGGTTAGGGTTAGGTTTAGGGTTATCATTAACTTTACGGTTAGGTTTAGGGTTAGTGTAAGGGTAAGGGTTAGGGTAAAGGTTAGGGTTAGGTTTAGGTGTTAGGGTTAGGGTTAGGGTTAGAGTTAGGGTAAGGGTTAGCATTAGGGTAAGGGTAAGGGTAAGGGTTAGGGTTAGGTTTAGGGTTAGGTAAGGGTTAGGGTTAGGGGTTCGGGTTAGGGTTAGGACTAGGGTTAGTTGTAGGGTAAGGATAAGAGTTAGGATTAGGGTTAGGGTTAGGTTTGGGGTTAGGGTTAAGATAATGGTAAGGGTTAGGGTTAGGGTTAGGTTCAGGGTTAGGGTTACGTTTAGGGTTAGGGTAAGGGTAAGGGTTAGGGTTAAGGTTAGGTTTAGGGTTAGGGTTAGGTATATGGTTAGGGTAAGGGTTAGGGTTAGGGGAAGGTTTAGGTTTAGGGTTAGGTTTAGGTTTAGGGTTATGGTTAGGGTAAGGGTTAGGGTTAGGGTTAGGGTAAGGATTAGGGTTAGGGTTGGGATTAGGGTAGCTGTTAGGGAAGGGTTAGACTTAGGGTTAGGGTTAGGGTTAGTGGTTAGGGTTAGGGTTAGGGTTAGAGTTAGTTTAAGGGTTAGGGTTAGGGTAAGGGTAAGGGTAAGGATTAGGGTTAGGTTTAGGGTTAGGTTTAGGGTTAGGGTTAGGGTTAGGGTAAGGGAAAGTGTTAGGGTTAGGGTTAGGGGTAGGGTAAGGGGAAGGATTAGGGTTAGGGTTAGGTTTAGGGTTAGGGTTAGAATAAGGGTAAGGTTTAGGGTTAGGGTTAGGGTTAAGGTTAGGGTTAGGGTTAGTCTAAGGTTTAGTGTTATGTTAAGGGTAAGTGTTAGGGTTAGGGCTAGAGTTAGGTTTAGGTTTAGGGTTAGGGTTAGGGTAAGGGTAAGGGTTAGGATTAGTGTTAGATTTAGAGTTAGGGATAGGTTTAGGGGTAGGTTTATGGATATGGTAAGGGTAAGGGTTAGGGTTAGGTTTAGGGTTAAGGTTAGTGTTAGGGTTAGGGTTCAGGTTAGTGTTAGGGTTAGGGTGAGGGTAAGGGTAACGGTTAGAGTTAGGGTTAGGTTTAGGGTTACTGAAAGGGTAAGGGTTAGGGCTAGGGTTAGGGTTAGGTTTGGGGTAAGGGTTAGGGTTAGGGTTATGGTTAGGTTCAGGGTTAGCATTAAGGTTATGTTTAGGTTTAGGATAAAGGTAAGGGTTATGGTTAGGGGAAGGGGTAGGGTTAGTGTTAGGTTTAGGGTTAGGGTTAGGGTAAGGGAAAGGTTTAGGAATAGTGTTAGTGTTAGGGTTAAGGTTAGGGTAAGGGTTAGGGTTAGGGATAGGGGTTAGGGTTAGGGTTAGGTTTAGAGTTATAATTAAGGTTAGAGTTAGGGTTAGGGTTAGGTTTAGTGTAAGGGTAAGGGTTAGGGTTAGGGTTAGTGTTAGGGTTAGGGTAAGGGTTAGGGTTAGGGTTAGGGTAAGGGTTAAAGTTAGGGTTAGGTGTTAGGGTTAGTGTTAGGGTTAGAGTTAGGGTAAGGGTTAGGTTTAGGGTAAGGGTAAGGGTTAGGGATAGGGTTAGTGTTAGGGTAAGTGTTAGAGTTAGGGGTTCAAGTTAGGGTTAGGGTTAGGGTAAGGGTTAGGGTTAGGGTTTGGGTTAGGTTTATGGTTAATGTTAGGGTTAGAGTAAGAGTTAGTGTTAGGGTTAGTGTTAGGGTTAGGGTTAAGTTAGGGTTTGGGTTAGGGTAAGGGTAAGGGTTAGGGTTAGGGTTATTGTTATGGTTAGGGGTTAGGGTTAGGTTTAGGGTTAGGTTTAGGGTTAGGGTAAGGGTAAGGTTTAGGATTAGGTTTAGGGGTAGGGGTTAGGGTTAGGGTGAGGGTTAGGTTACGGTTAGGGTTAGTGTAACAGTTAGTGTTAGGGTTAGTGTTAGGGTTAGGGTTAGGGTTAGAGTTAGGGATAGGTTTATGGTTAGAGTTAGGGTAAGGGTATCGGTTAGGGTTAGTTTTGAGGTGAGAATAAGTGTAAGGGTTAGGGTTAGGGTTATGGTTAGGGGTTAGGGTTAGGGTTAGGGTTAGGTTTAGGTTGTGGGTTAGGGTTAGGGTCAGGGTAAGGGTTAGGTTTAGCGTTAGGGTTAGGGTAAAGGTTAGGGTTAGGGTTAGGGTTAGGGTGAGGGTTAGGGTTAGGGTAAGTGTTAGCATTAAGGTTAGGATTAGGGTTAGGGTAAGGGTAAGGGTTAGGGTTAGGGTTAGGGTTAGGGTCATAGGTTAGGGTTAGGGTTAGGATTAGGGTTAGGGTTAGGATAAGGGTAAGTGTTAAGGTTAGGGATAGGTTTAGGGTTAGGTTTAGGGATAGGGTTAGGGTTAGGTTTAGGGATATGGTAAGGGTAAGGGTTTGGGTTAGGGTTAGGGTTAAGGTTAGTGTTAGGGTTAGGGTTAAGGTTAGTGTTAGGGTTAGGGTGAGCATAAGGGTAAGGTTTAGAGTTAGGGTTAGGTTATGGTTAGGGAAAGGGTAAGGGTTAGGGTTAGGGTTAGGGTTAGGTTTGGGTAAGGGTTAGGGTTAGGGTTAGGGTTAAGGTTAGGTTCGGGGGTAGCATTAAGGTTAGGTTTAGGTTTAGGTTAAGGGTAAGGGTTAGAGTTATGGTTACAGTAAGGGTAAGAGTTAGGGTTAGGGTTAGGGTTAGGGGTAGGGTTAGGGTTAGGTTTAGGGTTAGGGTTAGGGTAAGGGAAAGGGTTAGGTTTAGTGTTAGTGTTAGGGTTAAGGTTAGGGTAAGGCTTAGGGTTAGGGATAGGGGTTAGGGTTAGGGTTAGGTTTAGGGTTATCATTAAGGTTAGGGTTAGGTTTAGGGTTAGGGTTAGTGTAAGGGTAAGGGTAAGGGTTAGGGTTAGTGTTAGGGTTAGGGTTAGGGTAAGGGTTAGGGTTAGGGTTAAGGTAAGGGTTAGGGTTAGGGTTAGGTATTAGGGTTAGGGTTAGGGTTAGAGTTAGGGTAAAGGTTTGGGTTAGGGTAAGGGAAAGGGTTAGGGTTAGGGTTAGGGTTAGGGTTAGGATAAGTGTAAGTGTTCGGGTTAGGGATAGCTTTAGGGTTAGGTTTAGGGTTAGGTTTAGGGTAAGGGGAAATGTTAGGGTTAGGGTTAGGGTTAGGGTTATAGTTAGGGTTAGGTTTAGGGTTAGGGTTTAGGGTTAGGGTTAGGGTAAGGGTAAGGGTTAGGGATAGGGTTAGGCTTAGGGAAAGTGTAAGGTTCAGGGTTAGTGTTAGGCTTAGGGTTAGCATTAAGGTTAGGTTTAGGGTTAATGTTAGGGTAAGGATTAGGTTTAGGGTTAGGGTTAGGGTAAGGGTTAGGGTTAGCGGTAGGGTTAGGTTTAGCATTAAGCTTAGGGTTAGATTTAGGGTAAGGGTAAGGGTTAGGGTTAGGATTAGGGTTAGGGTTATGGTTAGGGTTGTTAGTGTTAGGGTTAGATTTAGGGTTAGGGTAAGGGTAAGGGTTAGGGTTAGGGTTAGGTTTAGGGTTAAGGTTAGGGTTAGGTTTAGAGTTAGAATAAGGGTAAGGGTTAGGGTTAGGGTTAGGGTTAAGATTAGGCTTAGGGTTAGGATTAGGTTTAGGCTTATGGTAAGGGTAAGGGTTAGGGTTAGG
>JANJXV010000080.1:2632500-2672500 GCA_024803745.1 Megascapheus bottae
GTTAGGGTTAGGGTTAGGGTTAAGGTTAGAGTTAGGGTTAGGATAAGGGTAAGGGTTAGGTTTAGGGGTAGGGTTAGTGTTAGGGTTAGGGTTAGGGTTAGGCTTTGGGTTAGAGTTAGGCTTAGGATTAGGGTAAGCATTAGGGTTAAGGTTAGCGTTAGGGTTAGGGTTAGGGTAAGGGTTAGGATTAGGGTTAGGGTTAGGGTTAGGGTAAGGGTAAGGTTTAGGGTTAGGGTTAGGGTTAGGGTAAGGGTAAGTGTTGGGTTTAGGTTGAGGGTTGGGGTTAGGGTTAGGGTTAAGTTTAAGGTTGGGGTTAGGGTTAGGGTTAAGGTTAGAGTTAAGGTTAGGATAAGGGTAAGGGTTAGGTTTAGGGGTAGGGGTAGGGGTAGGGTTAGGGGTAGGGTTAGTGTTAGGGTTAGGGTTAGGGTTAGGCTTTGGGTTAGAGTTAGGCTTAGGATTAGGGTAAGCGTTAGGGTTAAGGTTAGCGTTAGGGTTAGGGTTAGGGTAAGGGTTAGGATTACGGTTAGGGTTAGAGTAAGGGTAAGGGTTAGGGTTAGGGTTAGGGTTAGCGTTAAGGTTAGTGTAGGGTTAGGATAAGGGTAACGGTTAGGGTTAGGGTTAGGGTTAGGTTTAGAGTTAGGGTTAGGGTTAGGATTAGGGTTAGAGTAAGGGTAAGGGTTAGGGTTAGGGTTAGGGTTAGGGTTAGGCTTATGGTTAGGTTAATGGTAAGGGTTAGGGTTATGGTTAGGGTTAGGGTTTGGGTTAGGTTTAGGTTTAGGGTTAGGGTAAGTGTAAGGTTTAGGGTTAGACTTAGGGTTAGGGTTAGGGTTAGGGTAAGGGTTAGGGTTAGGGTTAGGGTTAGGGTAAGGGTAAGGGTTAAGGTTAGGGTTAGGGTAAGGGTTAGGGTTAGGGTTAGGGTTAGTGTAAGGGTAAGTGTCAGGGTTAAGGTTAGCGTTAGGTTTAGGGTTAGGTTTAGGGTTAGGGCTAGGGTAAGGGTAAGGGTTAGGGTTAGGGTTTAGGGTTAGTGTTAGAGTAAGGGTTAGGTTTAGGGTTAGGGTTAGGGTAAGGGTTAGGATTAAGGTTAGGGTTAGGTTTAGGGTTGGGGTTAGAGTTAGGGCTAGGGTAAGTGTAAGGGTTAGGGTTAGGGTTAGGGTAAGAGTTAGGGTTAGTGTAAGGGTAAGGGTTAGGTTTAGGGTTAGGGTTAGGTTTAGGGTTTGGGTTAGGGTTAGGCTTAGGGTTAGGTTTAGGGTTTGGGTTAGGGTTAGGTTTAGGGTTAGGGTAAGGGTAAGGGTTAGGGTTAGGGTTAGGGTTAAGGTTTGGGTTAGGGTTAGGGAAAGGGTAAGGGTTAGGGTTAGGGTTAGGTTTAGGGTAAGGTTACGGTTTAGGGTTAGGGTTAGGGTTAGGGTTAGGGTTAGGTTTAAGGTTAGGGTTAGGGTTAAGGTTAGGGTTAGGGTAGGGAAAGGCTAAGGGTTAGGGTTAGGGTTAGGGTTAGGGTTAAGGTAAGGGTAAGTGTTATGGTTAGGCTTAGGTTTAGGGTTAGGTTTAGGGTTAGGGTTAGTGTAAGGGTAGGGTTATGGTTAGGGTTAGGGTTAGGGTTTGGGTTAGTGTTAGGTTTAGGGTTAGGTTGAAGGTTAGGGTGAGGGTTAGGGGATAGGTTTAGGGTTAAGGTTAGGGTTAGGGTATGGGTTACGGTTAGGGTTAGAGTAAGGGTAAGCGTTACTGTAAGGGTAAGTGTTAGGGTTAGGGTTAGGTTTAGGTTTAGGGTAAGGGTAAGGTTTAGGGTTAGGGTTAGGGTTAGGGTTTGGATTAGGGTTAGGGTTAGGGTAAGGGTAATTGTTAGGGTTAGGGTTAGGGTTAGGGTTAGTGTTAGGGTTATGGAAATGATTAGGGTTAGGGATAGGGTTAAGGTTAGGGTTAGGGTTAGGGTTAGGGGTTAGTGTTAGAGTTAGGTTAAGGGTTACGGTTAGGGTTAGGGTAAGGTTTAGGGTTAGGTTTAGGTTAGGGTTAGGGTTTGGGTTGCGTTAGGTTTAAGGTTAGGGTAAGGGTAAGGATTAGGGATAGGGTTAGTGTTAAGGTTAGGGTTAGGGTTAGGGTAAGGGTAAGGGTTAGGATTAGGGCTAGGGTTAGGTTTTGGGTTAGGGTAAGTGTTAGGGTTAGGGTTTAGGTTTAGGGTTAGGGTAAGGGTAAGGGTTAGGGTGAGGGTTAGGGTTAGGTTTAGGGTAAGGGTTAGGGTTAGGGTTAGGTTTAGGGTTAGAGTAAGGGTAAGGGATAGGGTTAGGGTTAGGGTTAGGGTTGCGGTTAGGGTTAGGGTAAGGGTAAGGGTTAGGGTTCGGCTTAGGGTTAGGGTTAGTGTTTGGGTTAGGGTTAGGTTTAGGGTTAGGGTAAGGGTAAGGGTTAGGGTTAGGGTTAGGGTTAAGGTTACGGTACGGGTTAGGGGAAGGGTAAGGCTTAGGGTTAGGCTTAGGGTTAGAGTTAGGGTAATGGTTAGGGTTAGGGTTAAGGTTAGGGTTAAGGTTAGGGTAACTTTTAGGGTTACGGTTAGGGTAAGGGTAAGGGTTAGGGTTAGGGTTAGGGTAAGCGTTAAGGTTAGGGTTGTGGTTAGGGTAAGGGTAACAGTTAGGTTTAGGGTTAGGGTAAGGGTAAGGGTTAGGGTTAGGGTTAGGGTGAGGGTAAGGGTAAGGGTTAGGGTTAGGGTTAGGGTTAGGGTAAGGGTAAGGGTTAGGGTTAGGGTTAGGATTATGGTTAGGGTTAGGATTAGGTTTAGGGTTAGGGGAAGGGCAAGGGTCAGGGTTAGGGTTAGGTTTAGCCTTAGTGTTAGGGTAAGGGTAATGGTTAGGGTTAGGATTAAGGTTAGGGTTAGGGTTAGGGTTAGCCTTAGGTTAGGGTTAGGGTTGGGCTTAGGGTTAGGGTTACAGTTAGGGGTAGGGTTAGGGTAAGGGTAAGGGTTTGGGTTAGGGTTAGGGTTAGGGGTAGGTTTAGGGTTATGGTTAGGGTTAGGATTAGGGTAAGGGTAAGGGTTAGGGTTAGGGTAAGGGTAAGGGTTAGGGTTAGGGTAAGGGTAAGGGTTAGGGTTAGGGTTTGGTTTACGGTTAGGGTTAGGGTTAGGGTAAGAATAAGGGTTAGGATTAGGGTTAGGGTTAGGGTTATTGTTAGGGTAAGGGTAAGGGTTAGCGTTAGGGTAAGAGTAAGGGTTAGGGTTAGGGTTAGGTTTAGGGTTAGGGTTAGGTTTATGGTTAGGGTTAGGGTTAGGGTTAGGGTTAGGGTAAGGGTAAGGTTTAGCGTTAGGGTAAGAGTAAGGGTTAGCATTAGGGTTAGGTTTAGGGTTAGGTTTAGGTTTAGGGTTAGGGTTAGTGTTAGGGTAAAGGTAAGGGTTTGCGGTAGGGTAAGAGTAAGGGTTAGGGTTAGGGTTAGGGTTAGGGTAAGGTTTAGGGTTAGGGTTAGGTTTAAGGTTAGGGTTAGGGTTAGGGTTAGTGTTAGGGTAAGGGTAAGGGTTAGGGTTAGGTTTAGGATTAGGGTTTGGGTTAGGTTTAGGGTTAGGGTTAAGGTTAGCGTTAGGGTTAGAGTTAGGGTTAGGGTTAGGTTTAGGGTTAGGGTTACGCTTTGCTCTTTCTGCTGGGGAACTTCTTGTCTAATCAGGATATTTCATCCTTCCTCGTTCAACTTCAGTGTACCTGCTTGTATTTCTGCGTCGTGCTCCATCGACTACAACCGAGGAAGTACTTCCACTCATATAGATCTATCTACTAAGAGTTGTTCTGTGTATGCGTGGTCATTTGTTCTACCACACGCAACTTCATGTATCTGGTGTTAGTTCTTGGACTTTTCATCCAGTGTAATGCTTACTGTATTTTCCGTTCAACTTTGCTCTTTCTGGTAAGCTGGGTATTATATGCTTCCTCGTTCAAATTTAGTGTACTAGCTTTTATTTCGTCGTGGTCTCTGAGCAGGTACAAGGGAGACTGTACTTCCACCGAGTGTGCTCTATCTCCTAGAGTTGTTCTTGTGAACGTGCTCATTTCTTTGACCACAAGCAACTTCAATGTATCTCGTGTTACTTCTTCGAGGACTTCATCCAGTGTAATTGGTAATGGATTTTGCCGTTGAGCTTCCTACGGAATTGCTCGATCTGGTAAGATCGTTTTTGACTAAGCTGGGTATTTTATTTTTCCTCCTGCACCTTCAGTGTATCTGCTTTTATTTCAGCGTGGTGCTTCATCTTGTATAACGGAGACTAAGCTACCATTGACATTGCTCTATCTAGTATGATTTGTTCTGTGTAAACCTGGTCATTTCTTCTACCACAAGCAACTTGAATGTATCTGGTTTTAACTCTTGGCCGTTTCCATCCAGTGTAATGCTTACTGGATTTGCCGTTCAAATTTCTACGGCATTGCTCTTTCTGTTAAGCAGGGTATTATATGCTCCCTCGTTCAACTTCAGTGTACCAGCTTTTATTTCGTCGTGGTCTCTGAGCAGGTAAAGGGAGACGGTACTTCCACCGAGATTGCTCTATCTCCTAGAGTTGTTCTTGTGAACGTGGTCATTTCTTGGACCACAAGCAACTTCTTCGAGGATTTCACCCCGTTTACTTGATACTGGATTTTGCCGGTGAGCTTCCTACGGAATTGTTCGATCTGGTAAGATCGTTTTTGTCTAAGCGGGGTATTTTATTTTTCCCCCTGCACCTTCAGTGTATCTGCATTATTTCAGCGTGGTGCTTCATCAAGTACAACGGAGACTGAACTACCATTGACATTGCTCTATCTAGTATGATTTGCTCTGCGTAAACCTGGTCATTTCTTCTACCCCTAGTAACTTCAATGTATCTCGTTTCACTTCATAGAGTGTCATGGATACTGGATTTTGCCGTTGCACTCCCTACGGCATTGTTCTTTCAGCTAAGAACCTTCTTGTCTAAGCGGGGTATTATATTCTTCCCCGTTCAAGTACCAGCTATTATTTCGTCGGGGTATCTGAGCAGGTACAAGGGAAACTGTACTTCCACCGAGATTGCAGTAGCTCCTAGAGTTGTTCTTGTGAACGTGGTCATTTCTTTGACCACCAGCAACTTCAATGTATCTCGTGTTACTTCTTTGAGGATTCCATTCAGTGTAATAGGTACTGGATTTTGCCGTTGAGCTACCTAGGGAATTGTTCGATCTGCTAAGATCGTTTTTCTCTAAGCGGGTATTATATTTCCCCCCTGCACCTTCAGTGTATTTGCTTCAGTGTACCTGGTTTTATATCTGCCTGGTCTCTGAGCAAGTACAATGGGGAGTCTACTGACACCGACAATGCTCTATCTGCTAGGAGTTGCTCGGTTAACGAGGTCGTTCATTGTCCCCTAAGCAGCTTCAAGGTGTCTGCTTTAACTTCTTGGAAGATTTCATCCTAGGTAATGGATACTGTACTTTGCCGTTGAAACTCCTACGGTATTACTCTTTCTGCTGAGGACCCTCTTGTTTAATCGGGTTATTTTATTCTTCCTCGTTCAACTTCAGTGTACCTGCTTTTATTTCTGCGTGGTCCTTCATCAAGTACAACGGAGACTGAACTACCATTGACATTGCTCTATCTAGTATCATTTGTTCTGTGTAAACCTGGGCTTTTCTGCTACCCCAAGTAACTTCAATGTATCTCGTTTCACTTCCTGGAGGTTTTCATAGAGTGTCATGGATTTTGCTGTTGCACTCCCTACGGCATTGCTCTTTCTGCTAACAACCTTCTTGTCTAAGCGGGGTATTTTATTCTTCCTCTTTCAACTTCAGTGTACCTGCTTTTATTTCGTCGTGGTGTCTGAGCATGTACAATGAACAGTCTACTCCCTATCTGCTAGGAGTTGTTCTGTTACGTGGTCGTTCATTGTCCCCTAAGCGGCTTCAAGGTGTCTGCTCTTACTTCTTGGAAGATTTCATCCTGTGTAATGGATACTGTATTTTGCCATTGCACCTTCTACCGCATTGCTCTTTCTGCTGAGGAACTTCTTGTCTAATCGGGATATTTCATCCTTCCTCGTTCAACTTCAGTGTACCTGCTTTTATTTCTGCGTGGTGCTTCATCGACTACAACCGAGACAGTACTACCACTCATATAGCTCTATCTGCTAAGAGTTGTTCTGTGTATGCGTGGTCATTTCTTCTACCACAAGCAACTTCAATGTATCCGGTGTTAGTTCTTGGACGTTTTCATCCAGTGTAATGCTCACAGGATTTTGCCGTTCAAATACCTACGGCATTTTTCCTTCTGCTAAGCGGGGTATTATATGCTTCCTCGTTCAACTTCAGTGTACCAGCTTTTATTTCGTCATGGTCTCTGAGCAGGTACATGGGAGACTGTACTTCCACCGAGTTTGCTCTATCTCCTAGAGTTGTTCTTGTGAACGTGCTCATTTCTTTGACCACAAGCAACTTCAATGTATCTCGTGTTACTTCTTTGAGGATTTCATCCAGTGTAATTGGTACTGGATTTTGCCTTTGAACTTCCTACAGAATTGTTTGATCTGCTAAGATCGTTTTTGTCTAAGCGGGGTATTTTATTTTCCCCCCTGTACCTTCAGTGTATCTGCTTTTATTTCAGCGTGGTGCTTCATCTTGTACAACGGAGACGGAGCTATCATTGACATAGGGGAAAATGAACGACCACGTTAACTGAACAACTCCTAGCAGATAGAGCATTGTCGGTGGCAGTAGACTCCCCATTTTACTTGCTCAGAGACCACGCAGAAATAAAACCAGGTACACTGAGGTTGAACTAGGAAGAAGAAAACGCCGCGCTAAGACAAGAAGTTTCCAAGCAGAAAGAGCAATGCCGTATTGACTGCACCGGCAAAATCCAGCATCCATGACACTCAATGAAAACCTCCAGGAAGTGAAACGAGATACATTGAAGTTACTTGTGGTAGAAGAAATGACCAGGTTTACACAGAACAAATCATACTAGATAGAGCTATGTCAATGTTTGTCCCCTACGAAGCTCCAAGGAGTCTGCTTTTACTTCTTGGAAGATTTCTTCCTGGGTAATGGATACTGTATTTTGCCGTTGAACCTCCTACGGCATTACTCTTTCTGCTGAGGACCCTCTTGTCTAATCGGGTTATTTTATTCTTCCTCGTTCAACTTCAGTGTACCTGCTTTTATTTCTGCGTGGTCCTTCATCAAGTACAACGGAGACTGAACTACCATTGACATTGCTCTATCTAGTATCATTTGTTCTGTGTAAACCTGATCATTTCCGCTACCCCAAGTAACTTCAATGTATCTCGTTTCACTTCCTGGAGGTTTTCAAAGAGTGTCATGGATTTTGCTGTTGCACTCCCTACGGCATTGCTCTTTCGGCTAACAACCTTCTTGTCTAAGCGGGGTATTTTATTCTCCCTCTTTCAACTTCAGTGTACCTGCTTTTATTTCGTCGTGTTGTCTGATCATGTACAATGGTCTACTCCCTATCTGGTAGGAGTTGTTCGGTAAACATGGCCGTTCATTTTCCCCTAAGCAGCTTCAACGTGTCTGCTTTTCTTGGAAGATTTCATTCTGTGTAATGGATACTGCATTTTGCCATTGGGCCTACCACGGCATTGCTCTTTCTGCTGAGAAACCTCTTGTCTAATCGGGATATTTTATCCTTCCTCTTTCAACTTCACTGTACCTGCTTTTATTTCTGCGTGGTACTTCATCCATTACAACCGAAATAGTACTACCACTCATATAGCTCTATCTACTAAGAGTTGTTCTGTGTATGAGTGGTCATTTCTTCTACCATAAGCAACTTCAATGTATCTGGTTTTAATTCTTGGCCGTTTTCATCCAGTGTAATGCTTACTGAACTATGCCCTTCAAATTTCTACGGCATTGCTCTTTCTGCTAGGCGGGGTATTATATGCTCCCTCGTTCAACTTCAGTGTACCAGCTTTTATTTCGTCGTGGTCTCTGAGCTGTACTTCCACCGAGATTGCTCTATCTCGTAGAGTTGTTCTTGTGAACGTGGTCATTTCTTTGACCACCAGCAACTTCAATGTATCTCGTGTTACTTCTTCGAGGATTTCATTCAGTGTAATTGGTACTGAATTTTGCCGTTGAGCTTAATACGGAATTGCTCGATCTGCTAAGATCATTTTTGTCTAAGCGGGGTATTTTATTTTTCCTCTTTCAACTTCAGTGTACCTGCTTTTATTTCTGCGTGGTGCTTCATCAAGTACAACGGAGACTGAACTACCATTGACATTGCACTATCTAGTATCATTTGTTCTTTGTAAACCTGGGCATTTCTGCTACCCCCAGTAACTTCAATGTATCTCGTTTCACTTCCTGGAGGTTTTCATAGAGTGTCATGGATTTTGCTGTTGCACTCCCTACGGCATTGCTCTTTCTGCTAACAACCTTCTTGTCTAAGCGGGGTATTTTATTCTTCCTCTTTCAACTTCAGTGTACCTGCTTTTATTTCGTCATGGTGTCTGAGCACGTACAACGAACAGTCTACTCCCTATCTGGTAGGAGTTGTTCGGTTAACGTGGTCGTTCATTGTCCCATAAGCTGCATCAAGGTGTCTGCTTTTACTTCTTGGAAGATTTCATCCTGTGTAATGGATACTGTATTTTGCCGTTGCACCTCTTACGGCATTGCTCTTTCTGCTGATTAACCTCTTGTCTAATCGGGATATTTCATCCTTCCTCGTTCAATTTCAGTGTACCTGCTTTTATTTCTGCGTGGTGCTTCATCCACTACAACCGAGATAGTACTACCACTCATATAGCTCTATCTACTAAGAGTTGTACTGTGTAGGCATGGTCATTTCTTCTATCACAGCAAATTCAATGTATCTGGTTTTAGTTCTTGTACTTTTTCATCCAGTGTAATGCTTACTGGATTTTGCCGTTCAAATTTCTACGGCATTGCTCGTTCTGCTAAGCAGGGTATTATATACTTCCTCGTTCAACTTCAGTGTACCAGCTTTTGTTTCGTCGTGGTCTCTGAGCAGGTAAAGGGAGACGGTACTTCCACAGAGATTGCTCTATCTCCTAGAGTTGTTCTTGTGAACCTGGTCATTTCTTGGACCACAAGCAACTTCTTCGAGGATTTCACTCAGTTTAATTGGTACTGGATTTTGCCGGTGAGTTTCCTACGGAATTGTTCGATATGCTAAGATCGTTTTTGTCTAAGCGGGGTATTTCTTTTTCCCCCTGCACCTTCAGTGTATCTGCTTTTATTTCAGTGTGGTGATCATCTTGTACAACGGAGACCGAGCTACCATTCACATTGGTCTATCTAGTATGATTTGATCTGTGTAATATTGGTCATTTCCTCTACCACAAGTAACTTCAATGTATTTCGTTTCACTTCCTGGAGGTTTTCATAGAGTGTCATGGATACTGGATTTTGCCGGTGCAGTCAATACGGCATTGCTCTTTCTGCTAGGAACCTTCTTGTCTTAGCGGGGTATTTTCTTCTTCCTCATTGAACTGCAGTGTACCTGGTTTTATTTCTTCGTGGTCTCTGAGCAAGTACAATGTGGACTCTACTGCCACCGACAGTGCTCTATCTGCTAGGAGTTGTTCGGTTAACGTGGTCGTTCATTGTCCCCTAAGCAGCTTCAAGGTGTCTGCTTTTACTTCTTGGAAGATTTCATCCTGGGTAATGGATACTGGATTTTGCTGTTGCATTCCCTACGGTATTGCTCTTTCTGCTAAGAACCTTCTTGTCTAAGCGGGGTATTTTATTCTTACTCGTTCAAATTCAGTGTACCTGCTCTTATTTCGTCGTGGTGTCTGAGCAGGTAGAAGAGAGACTGTACTTCCACCGAGATTGCTCTATCTCCTACGGCATTGTTTGATCTGCTATGATCGTTTTTGTCTAAGGGGGTATTTTATTTTCCCTCCTGCACCTTCAGTGTATCTGCTTTTATTTCAGGGTGGTGCGTCATCTTGTACAACGGGGACTGAACTAGCATTGACATTGCTCTATCTAGTATGATTTGTCCTCTGTAAACGTGGTCATTTCTTCTACCACAAGTAACTTCAATGTATCTCGTTTCACCTCCTGGAGGTTTTCATAGAGTGTCATGGATACTGGAATTTGACATTGCACTCCCTACGGCATTGCTCTTTCTGCTAAGAACCTTCTTGTCTAAGCGGGGTATTTTATTCTTCTTTCAACTTCAGATTACCTGCTTTTATTTCGTCGTGGTGCCTGCGCACATTCAACGAACAGTCTACTCCCACCACGACATTGCTCTATCTGCTAGGAGTTGTTCAGTTAACGTGGTCATTTATGCTTCCACAAGCAACTTAAATGTATCTGGTTTTACTTCTTGGAAGATTTCATCTTGTATTTTGCCTTTGAACCTCCTACGGCACTGCTCTTTCTGCTGAGGACCATCTTGTCTAAGCGGGCTATTTTATCCTTCTTCGTTCAAATTCAGTGTACCTGCTTTTATTTCTGGGTGGTGCTTCAATCCAGTACAACCCAGACAGTACTTCCACTCATATAGCTCTATCTACTAAGAGTTGTTCTGTGTAGGCGTGGTCATTTCTTCTACCACAAACAATGTAGCTGGTTTTAGTTCTTGGACGTTTACATCCAGTGTAATGCTTATTGGATTTTGCCATTCAAATTTCTACGGCATTGCTCTTTCTGCTAAGAACCTTCTTGCTAAGCGGGTTATTATATGTTTCCTCGTTGAACATAAGTGCGCCAGCCTTTATTTCATCGTGGTCTCTGAGCAGGTACAAGGGAGACTGTACTTCCACCGAGATTGCTCTATCTCCTAGAGTTGTTCTTGTGAACGTGGTCATTTCTTTGACCACAAGCAACTTCAATGTATCTTGTGTTACTTCGAGGATTTCATCCAGTGTAATTGATACTGGATTTTGCTGTTGAACTTCCTACGGCATTGTTCCATCTGCTATGACTGCTATTGTCTAAGCGGGGTATTTTATTTTCCCCCTGCACCTTCAGTGTATCTGCTTTTATTTCAGCGTCGTTCTTCATCTTGTACAACGGAGATGGAGTTATCATTGACATTGCTCTATTTAGTATGATTTGTTCTGTGTAAACCTGGTCATTTCTTCTACCACAAGTAACTTCAATGTATTTCGTTTCACTTCTTGGAGGTTTTCATCCAGTGTAATGGAGAGGAGATTTTGCCTTTCAAGTTCCTAGTGCATTGCTCTTTCTGCTGAGGACCCTCTTGTATAAGCGGGGTATTTTATTCCTCATTCAAATTCAGCGTACCTGCTTTTATTTTGTTGTGGTGTCTGAGCAGGTACAATGGAGACTGTACTTCCACCGACATTGCTCTATCTGCTAAGAGTTGTTCGGTTAACGTGGTCGTCTTTTTTGTCCCCTAAGTAGCTTCAAGGTGTCTGCTTTTTTTTTTATTGTAAGCTACTGAGCTAACCACTCAAATGGAAATCAAGGAGCTAAAGAAATCCATACATGATCTAAAAGAAGAGATGCAAGGCATCAAAAATGAGCAATTAGTGGCAAGGGAGATGAAAAATAAAGTAGATAGCTTTGATAGCAGGTTAGACAATGCAGAGGAGAGAATTTCCGGGGCTGAAGATAATTTAGTTATTATAGAGAAAGAACAGAAAATGAGTCAATCCAAATCTAGGAAAAATGAGATAGCGCTTCAGGAGGTCCAAGATACAATTAGGAAGCCTAATTTAAGGCTAATTGGTATTGAGGAGGGTCTGGAGAAAGAGGTCAATGGTATTGGAAATATACTCAGGGAATCATCTCAGAGAATTTCCCAAATATCCAGAAGGGCAGTCCCATCCAGATACAAGAAGCTTCTAGAACCCCAAACAGACCTGACCAGAAAAGAACATCTCACCGCCACATCGTAATCTGAACTGGATCAGTAGAAACCAAACAAAGGATCCTAAAGGCAGCCAGGGAAAAGGGTTCAGTAACCTATAAAGGAAAACCAATCAGAATAACCCCAGATTACTCAGCAGAGACCATGCAAACAAGAAGTGACTGGAAGCATATATGTCATGCCCTTAAGTCTAATAACTACCAACCAAGAATACTGTACCCAGCTAAGCTCTCATTCATAACTGAGGGAACATTAAAAACATTCCATTCCAGGGAAAAGCTGCAACAATATGTTGCAACAAAACCAACACTACAGAGAATTCGCAAAGATCTTCTATACATAGAAACCAAAATAAATGCAATATAGGGAAAGAAATGGCACCTAAACAGCATACCATCTAAGGACCACAAGAACTGTCAAGACACAGGCCCTAATAAAAGCTTTTAAAAATGGTAGGACCTAATAAATATCTCTCAATCCTAACTCTCAATATCAATGGACTCAACTCTCCAATTAAACGGCAGGGGCTGTCTAGTTGGATCAAAAAGCAAGAGCCATCGTTCTGCTGTCTTCAAGAGACACATCTTACTCAAAAAAAACCAAGCATCTTTTGAAAGTGAGAGGTTGGAATAAATTCTATCAAGCTAACGGCCCCCATAAACAGGCTGGAGTTGCCATCCTCATATCAGATAAAATAGACTTCAAACCAAAATTAGTAAGAAAAGAGAAAGAAGGTTACTACATACTACTAAAGGGATCTTTCCTCCTGGAAGACATAACGATCCTAAATATATACACACCCAATCCCGGAGCTCCAAACTTCATCAAGCAAACTTTACTTACACTGAAACCATACATAGATCGAAATACAGTGATTGTCGGTGACTTTAACACACCACTCTCACCTATGGACAGATCAACAAGGCAAAAACTCAACAGAGAAACCTTAGAACTGAACAACTATATAGACCAACTAGATCTAACAGACATCTGCAGAATATTCCACCCAGCAACAACACAATATAGGTTTTTCTCAGCAGCACATGGAACATTTTCCAAAATAGATCACATCTTAGGCCATAAAACAAACCTGGACAGGTTCAGAAACACTGAAATTATTCCATGCACACTCTCAGACCACAAAGGCATCAAACTGGAACTGAACACACATCTCTACCAACGAAAACCGTGTAACTCATGGAGACTGAACAACACATTGTTGAATCAACAAAGGGTCATCAAAGAGATCAGAACAGAAATCCAACAGTTTATGAAATTTAACAGTAAGGAGCACACAAAATACCAACTCCTTTGGGACACTGCAAAGGCAGTACTCAGAGGAAAATTTATAGCGCTGAGTGCCTACAACAACAAGTTGGAAAAATTGCAAACAAACAAGTTAATGTCTCACCTTAAGCTACTGGAAAAAGAGCAACAAACCAACCCTAATCCCAGTAGAAGAAAGCAAATAATTAACATCAAAAGAGAATTAAATGATTTGGAATCCAAAAAAACTATAGAATCAACAAAACAAGCAGTTGGTTCTTTGAAAGAATTAACAAAATTGACAAGCCTGTAGCAAATCTTACCAAAAAAAGAAGACAGCATATCGAAATAAACAAAATCGCAGATGAAAAGGGTAATATCACGATAGGAATTACCGTAATCCTAACCCTAACCCTAAACCTAAGCCTAAACCTAACCTAACCCTAACCCTAACCCCTAAACCTAACCCGAACCCTTACCCTTACTCTAACCCTAACCCTAACCTTAACCCTAACCCTAACCATAACCCTTACCCTAACCCTAACCCTAACCCTAACCCTTAACTTTACCCTAACCTAACGCTAACACTTACCGTAACCCTAACCCTAACCTAACCCTTACCATTACCCTAACCCAAACCCTAAACCTAACTCTAACCCCTAACCCTAACCCTAACCCTAACCTTTACCCTAACCCTAACCCTAACCCTAAACCTAACACTAACCCTTACCCTAACCTTTACCCTAACCCTAACCCTAACCCTGACTCTTAACGTAACCCTAACCCTAACCCTAACCCTAAGCCTAAACCTAACCCTAACCCTTACCCTAACCCTTACCCTTACCCTAACCCTAACCCTAAACCTAACACTAACCCTAACCCTAACCCTAATCCTTACCCTTACCCTAACCCTAACCCTAAACCTAACCCTAACCCAAACCCTAACCCTTACCCTTACCCTAACTCTAACCCTAAACCTAACCCTAACCCTAACCCTAACCCTATCCCTTACCCTAACAAAAACCCAAAGCCTAAACCTAACCCTTACCCTTTCCCTAACCCTAAACCTAACCCTAACCCTAACCCTTACCCTTACCCTAACCCTAAACCTAACCCTAACCCGAACCCTAACTCTAACCTAACCCTAAAATTAAGCCTCACTCTTGCCCTAACCCTAACCTAACCCTTACCCTAACCCTAACCCTAACCCTAATCCTTAACCTCACCCTAACCCTAACCCTAACCTTAACCCTAACCCTAACCCTAAACCTAACCCTAACCCTAACCCTAACCCCTAACCCTAACCCAAACCCTTACCCTTACCCTAAAATAACCCTAACCCTAACCCTAACCCTAAACCTAACACTGACCCTTACCCTAACATTTACCCTAACCCTAACCCTAACCTTAACCCTAACTCTTACACTTGCCCTAACCCTAACCCTAAACCTAAGTCTAAACCTAACCATAACCCTTACTCTAACCCTTACCCTTACCCTAACCCTAAACCTAATCCTAACCCTAACCCAAACCCTAACCCTTACCCTTACTCTAACCCTAACCCTAACCCTTACCCTTACCCTAACCCTAACTCTAACCCTAACCCTGACCCTTACCCTTACCCTAACCCTAACCCTAACCCTAATCTGAACCTTAACCCTAACCCTTACCGTAACCCTAACCCTAACCCTAAAGCTTACCCTTTCCCTAAACCTAACCCAAACCCCTAACCCTAAACCTAGCCCTAACCCTTACGCTTACCCTAACCCTAACCCTAAACTTAACCCTAAACCAAACCCTAACCCTAACACTAACCCTTACCCTTACCGTAACCCTAACCGTAACCCTAATCCTAATCCTATTCCTAACCCTTACCCTTACCCTAACCCTAACCCTAAGCCTAACCGTATCACTTACCCTTACCCTAACTCTAACCCTAACCCTAACCTTTACCCTTACCCTAACCCTAACCCTAAATCTAACCCTAACACTAACCCTAACCCTTAGCCTAACCCAAACCCTAACCCTAACCCTAACCCTTACCCTTACCCTAACCTAAACCCTAACCCTAACCCTAGCCCTTACCCTAACCCTAACCCTAACCGTAACACCTAACCCTAACCCTAATCCTAACCCTTACCCTTACCCTAACCCTAACCCTAATTTTAACCCAAACCCTAACCCAAACCCTTACCCTTACCCTAACCCTAACCCTAACGCTAACCCTTACCCTTACGCAAATCAATTAATATAATTCAACACATCAGGAGCAAAGAGAAAAATCACATGATTGTCTCAATAGAAGCGGAAAAGGCATTTGACAAGATCCAACACCCCTTTATGTTTAAAGCTCTGGAGAAACTAGGAATCCATGGAACATTCCTCAATGTAATAAAGGCTGTGTATGAGAAACCTACTGCTAGTATTACACTGAATGGTGAAAATATAAAGCCATTCCCTCTAAAATCAGGAACGAGACAAGGATGCCCACTCTCTCCACTCCTCTTTAACATAGCACTAGAATTCCTAGCCAGTGCAATAAGGCAAGAAGCAAGCATAAAGGGGATCCAAGTAGGCAAAGAGGAAATAAAACTATCCCTCTTTGCAGATGACATGATTCTGTATTGAAAGAATCCTATAGACTCTACTTCCAAGCTCCTTGAGCTGATCCAAAGCTTTGGAAGAGTAGCAGGCTATAAAATCAACCCTCACAAATCAACTGCCTTCCTTTATGCCAACAGTGAGAGGAACGAGGCAATAATCAGGAAAGAAACTCCTTTCACAATAGCCTCAAAGAAAATAAAGTACCTAGGAATTAGCTTAATTAAGAATGTAAAGGACCTTTTTGACGAAAACTTTAAAACCCTAAAAAATGAAATTAAAGCAGAACTAAGGAAATGGACAAACCTCCCATGCTCCTGGATTGGAAGAATCAACATTGTGAAAATGACAATCTTGCCAAGAGCTATCTACAAATTCAATGCAATACCCATCAACATACCAATGACATTCTTTAAAGAAATAGGAGGGGAAATCCAAAATTTCATAAGGAATAATTAAAGACCCCGTATAGCAAAAACACTTCTTACCAGAAAGAACAGCGCTGGAGGAATTTCAATTCCAAACTTCAGACTCTAACCCTTACTCTTAACCTAACCCTTCCCCTAAACCTAACCCTAACCCTAAACCTAAACCTAACCCTAACCTTAACTCTAAACCTTACCCTAACCCTAACCCTAACCCTAAACCGTACCCTAACCATAACCCTAACCCTAACCCTTACCCTAACCCTAACCCTAATCCTAACCCCTAACCCTAACCCAAACCCTTACCCTTACCCTTACCCTAACCTTAACCCTAACCCTAACCCTTACCCTTACCCTAACCCTAAACCTAAACCTAAACCAAACCCTAAGCCTAACCCTAACCCTAACACTTACCCTTACCCTAACCCTAATCCTAACCCTGAACCTAACCCTAAACGTTACCCTTACCCTAACCCTACCGTAACCTTAACCTTAATCCTAACCCTGACCCTAACCCTTACCCGTACCCTAACCCTAACCCTAACCATAACCCTTACCCTAACCCTAAACCTAACCCTAACGCTAAACTTCACCCTAACCCTAACCCTAACCCTTACCCTAATCCTAACCCCAACCTAACCCTAACCCTAACCCTAACCCTAACCCTAACCCTAATCTAACCCTAACCCTACCCCTAACCCTAACCCTTACCCTAACCCTAACCCTTACCCTTACCCTAACACTAACCCTAAAACTAACCCTAACCCTAAGCCTAACCCCTAACCCTAACCCAAACCCTAACCCAGACCCTAACCATAACTCTAACGCTTACACTTACACTCACCGTAACCCTAAATCTAAGCCTAACCCTAACCCTAACCCTTACCCTTACCTTAACCCTAACCCTAACCCTAAACCTTACCCTAACCATAACCCTAACCCTAAACCTTACCCTAACCCTAACCCTAACACCTAACCCTAACCCAAACCCTTACCCTTACCCTTACCCTAACCTTAACCCTAACCCTAACCCTAACCTTTACCCTTACCATAACCCTAAACCTAACCCTAACCCAAACCCTAAGCCTAATCCTTACCCTAATCCTAACCCTGACCCTAACCATAAACGTTACCGTTACCCTAACCCTACCCTAACCTTAACCCTAATCCTAACCGTAACTGTAACCCTAATCCTTACCCTTTCCCTAATCCTAACCCTTACCCTAACCCTAAACTTAACCCTAACCCAAACCCTAACCCTTACACTTACCCTAACCCTAACCCTAAACCAAACCCTAAGCCTTACCCTTACCCTAACCCTAAACCTAACCGTAACCCTAACCCTAACCCTTACCCTAACCCTAACCCTAACCCTTACCCTAACACTAACCCTAACCCTAACCCTACGCCTTACCCTTACCCTAACCCTAAACCTAACCCTAACCCTAACCCTAACCCTTACCATAACCCAAAACTTAACCCTAACCCTAACCCCTAACTCTAACCCTAACACTAACCCTTACCCTTATCCTAACCCTAACCCGAACCTTAACCCTAACCGTAACCCTAACCCTTAAACTTACCCTAACCCTAAACCTAACCCTAACCCAAACCCTTACCCTTACCCTAAACCTAACCCTAACCTTAACCCTAACCTATCCCTAAGCCTAAGCCTAACCCTAACCCTTACCCTTACCCTAACCCTAATCCTAACCCTAAACATAACCCTAACGCTAACTATAAACCTTACCCTTACCTTAACCCTAACCCTAAACCCAATCCGAAAAATAAACCTAACACTAACCCTAAACCTAAACCTTGCCCTAAACCTAAGAGTAACACTTACCCTAACCCTAACCCTAACCATTAACCCTAACCGTAACCCTAACACTTAACATTACCCTAACCCTAACCCTAAACCTAACCCTAAACACTAAACCTAACCCTAACCCTAAGCCTAACCTTAACTCTAACCCTAACCCTAATCCTAACCCTAACCCTAGCCCTAACCCTAACCCTAACCATAACCCTTACCTTACCCTAACCCTAACTCTAACCTTAACCCTAACCCTAACCCTAATCGTTACCCTTGCTCTAACCCTAACCCTAACCCTAACCCCAAACCTAACACTAACCCTAACCCTAACCCTTACCCTTACCCTAACCCTAAGCCTAAAATTAACACTAACTCTAACCCTAACCCTAACCCTAACGCTTAAACTTACCCTAACCCTAAACCTAACCCTAACCCAAAACCTAACCCTAACCCTAACCCTAACCTAAACCTATCACAAACCCTAACCCTAACCCTAACCCTAACCCTTACCCTAACCCTAACCCTAACCTTAACCCTAACCTAATCCTAAGAATAACCATAACCCTAAACCTAACCGTAACCCTAACCCCTACCCTTACCCTAACCCTAACCCTAACCCTAACCTTAACCCTAACCCTTATCCTTAGCCTAACCCTAACCCTAACCCTAAACCTAACCCTTACCCTCACCCTAACCCTAACCCTAACCCCTAACCGTAAACCTAATCCTAACTCTTACCCTTACCCTAACCCTAACCCTAACCTAAAACCTAACCCTAACCCTAATCCTAATCCTTAACCTTACCCTAACCCTAACCCTAATCTTAACCCTAACCCTAACCCTAACTCTTACCCTAAACCTAACCCAAACTCTAACCCTAACCCTTACCCTCACCCTAACCCTAACCCTAACCCTAAACCCAATCCTAACTCTTACACTTACCCTAACCCTAACCCTAACCCTAACCCTTACCCTAACCGTAAACCTAAGGCTAACCCTAACCCTAACACTTACCCTTACCCTAAACCTAACCCTAACCCTAATCCTAACCATAAGAGTAACCCTAACCCTAACCCATACCCTAACCCTAACCTAAACCTTACCCTCACCCTAACCCTAACCCTAACCCCTAACCCTAACCCTAACCCTAACCATAACCCTAAACCTAACCCTAAGCCTAACCTTAACCCTAACCCTAACCCTTACCCTAACCCTAACCCTTACCCTTACCCTAACATTAACCCTAAACCTAACCCTAACCCTAACCCTAACACTAACCTTAACCCTTTCCCTTAACCTAACCCTAACGTTAAACTTCACCCTAACACTAACCCTACCCCTAAACCTAACCCTAAACCTTACCTTTACCCTAACCCTAAACCTAACCCTAACCCAAACCCTTACCCTAACCCTAACCCTAAACTTAACCCTAACCCTAACCCTAACCCTAACCCTTACCCTTACCCTAACCCTAACCGTAACGTTTACCCTTACACTAACCGTAACCCTAAACCTAACCCTAAACCTAACTCTAACCCTAACCCTTACCCTTACACTAACCGTAACTGTAAACCTAACCGTAAACCTAACCCTAACCCTAACCCTTAACCTTACCCTAACCCTAACCCTAAACCTAACACTAACCCTTACACTAACCCTAATCCTACCACTTACCCTTACCCTAACCCTAACTCTAACCTTCACCCTAACACTAACCCTAACCCTTACACTTACCCTCACCCTAAACCTAACCCTAACCCTAAACCTAACCCTAAACCTAACCCTAACACAAACCCTAACCCTAACACCAATCCTAACCCTTAACCTAACCCTAACCCTAATCTTTACCCTAACCCTAACCCTAACCTTAAGCCTAACCCTAACCCTAACCCTTACCCGGACGCTAACCCTAACCCTAACACAAACCCTATACCTAACCCTAACCCTAACCCTTACCCATACATTAACCCTAACCTTAAACCTAACCCTAAACCTAACCATAACCCTAACCCTAACCCTTATCCTAACCCTAACCCTAACCCTTACCCTTACCCTAAACCTAACCCTAACCCTAACCTTCACCCTAACACTAACCCTAACCCTTAACCTTACCCTCACCCTAAACCTAACCCTAACCCTAACCCTAAACCTAACCCTAACACAAACCCTAACCCTAACCATAATCCTAACCCTTAACCTAACCCTAACCCTAACCTTTACCCTAACCCTAAACCTAAACTTAACCCTAATCCTAACCCTAACCCTTACCCGTACCCTAACCCTAAACCTAACACAAACCCTAAACCTAACCCTAACCCTAACCCTAACCCTTACCTTACACTAACCCTAACCCTAAACCTAACCCTAAACCTAACCATAACCCTAACCCTAACCCTTATCCTAACCCTAACCCTAACCCTTACCCTTACCCTAACCCTAACCCCAACCCTTACCCTAACCCTAACCCTAACCCTTACCCTAACCCTAACCCTAACCCTAAACCCAACCCTAACCCTAACCCTAACCCTTACCCTTACCCTAACCCTAAACCTAAACCTAACCCTAACCCTTACCCATACACTAACCCTAACCCTAACCCTAACCGTTACCCTAACCCTAACTCTAACCCTAACCCTAACCCTAACCCCAACCCTTACCCTTACCCTAACCCTAACCCTAACACTAACCTTAACCCTTACCCATAACCTAATCCTAATCCTAACCTTCACCTTAACATTAAACCTAACTCTAACCCTAACCCTTTCCCTTACCCTAACCTTAAACCTAACCCTAACCCTAACCCTAACACTAATAATAACTCTTACCCTTACGCTAACCCTAACCCTAAACTTAACCTTACCCTTACCCTAACCCTAACCCTAACCTTAACCCTAAACCTAACCCTAACCCAAACCCTAACAATGACCCTTACCCTAATCCTAACAATAACCCTAACCCCTAATTCTAAACCTAACTCTAACCGAAACCCTAACCTAAGCCTTATCCTAACCGTAACCCTTACCCTTACCCTAATCCTAACCCTAACCCTAACCCTAAACCTTACCCTAACACTAACCCTAACCCTTACCCTAAACCTAACCCTAACTCTAACCCTTACCCTTACCCTATCCCTAACCCTAACCCTAACACTTACCCTTGCCCTAACCCTAATCCTAACCTTAACCCTAACCCTAACCCTTACCCTAATCCTAACCCTAACCCTAACCCTAACCCTAACCATTACCCTAACCCTAACCCTTACCCTTACCCTAACCGTAATCATAAACCTAACCCTAGCCCTAACCCTAACACTAACCTTAACCCTTACCAGTAACCTAACTCTAACCCTAACCTTCACCCTAACACTAACCCTACCCCTACCCCTAACCCTAACCCTCACCCTTAGCCTAACCCTAAACCTAACCCTAAGCCAAAACCTAACCCTAAACCTAACCCTAATCCTAATCCTGACCATAACCCTAACCCTAACCCTAACCCTAACCCCTAACTCTAACCCTAACACTAACACTTACCCTTACCCTCACCCTAACCCTAACCCTAAACATAACCCTAACCCTAACTATAAACCTTAGCCTTACCCTAACCCTAACCCTAAACCTAATCCCTACCCTAACCCTAACACTAACTCTAAACCTAAACCTTCCCCTAACCCTAACCCTAACACTTACCCTAACCCTAACCCTAACCATTAACCCTAACCGTAATCCTAACACTTACCGTTACCCTACCCCTAACCCTAAACTTAACCCTAACGCTAACCCTTACCCTAACCCTAACCCTAACCCTAACCCTAACTCTAACCTTAACCCTAACCCTAACTCTAACCCTTACACTTACTGTAACCCTAATCCTAACCCTAACCCCAAACCTAACACTAACCCTAAACCTAACCCTTACCCTTACCCTAACCCAAAGCCTAAACCTAACCCTAACTCTAACCCTAACGCTAACCCTAACCCTAACCCTTAAACTTACTATAACCCTAAACCTCACCCTATCCCAAAACCTAACCCTATCCCTAACCCTAACCCTAACCTAAACCTAAACCTATCCCAAACCCTAACCCTAACCCTAACTCTAACCCTTACCCTTACCCTAACCCTAACGCTAACCCTAACCCTTACCCTTACCCTAACCCTAACACTAAACCTAACCCTAAACCTAACCCTAACCCTAACCCTAACCCTTACTCTAACCAAACCCTAACACTAACTCTAAACCTTACCCTCACCCTAACCCTAACCCTAACCCCTAACCCTTAACCTAATCCTAACTGTTACCCTTACCCTAACCCTAACCATAACCTTAACCCTAAGCCTAACCCTAACCCTTACCCTTACCCTAACCCTAAACATAACCCTAACCCAAACCCTAACCCTAAACCTAACACTAACCCTAACCCTTACCCTTACCCTAACCCTAAAGCTAACCCTAGCCCAAACCTTAACCCTAACCGTAACCCTTACTCTTACCCTAACCCTAACCCTAACCCTAACCCTAACCCTTACTCTTACCCTAACCCTAATCCTAACCCTAACCCTGACCCTAACCCTAATCCTTACCCTTACCCTAACGCTAACCCTTACCTTAAACCTAACCCTAACCCTAACCCTTACCCTTACTCTAACCCTAAAACTAACCCTAACCCAAACCCTAAGCCTAACCCTAACCCTCACCCTAACCCTTACCCTTACCCTAAGCCTAATACTAACCCTGACCCTAACCCTAAACGTTACCCTTACCCTAACCCTACCCTAACCTTTACCCTAATCCTAACCCTAACTCTAACCCTCATCCTTACTCTTTCCCTAATCCTAACCCTTACCCTAACCCTAAACTTAATCCTAACCCTAACCCTAACCCTTACCCTTACCCTAACCCTAACTGTAAACCGAACTCTAAGCCTTACCCTTACCCTAAACCTAAACCGAACCCAAACCCTAACCCTAACCCTTACCCTAACCCTAAACCTAACCCTAACCCTTACCCTGACCCTTACCCTAAACCTAACCCTAACCCTACGCCTTACCCTTACCCTAACCATAACCCTAGCCCTAACCCTAACCCCTAACTCTAACCCTAACACTAACCCTTACCCTTACCCTAACCCTAACCCGAAACTTAACCCAACCGTAACTCTAACCATTAAACTTACCCTAACCCTAAACCTAACCCTAACCCAAACCCTAATCCAAACCCTAACCCTAACCCTTACCCTAACCCTAACCCTAACCCTTACCTTTACCCCTACTCTAAACCTAACCCTAACCTTAACCCTCACCTAACCCTAAGTCTAACCCTAACCCTTACCCTTACCCTAACCCTAACCCTAACCCTAAACATAACCCTAACCCTAACTATAAACCTTAACCTTACCCAAACCCTAACTCTAAACCTAATCCTAACCCTAACCCTAACACTAACTCTAAACCTAAACCTTACCCTAACCCTAACCTTAACACTTACCCTAATCCTAACCCTAACCATTTACCCTAACTGTAACCCTAAAACTTACCGTTACCCTGCCCCTAACCTTAACCTTAACCCTAACGCTAACGCTAACCCTAACCCTTAACCTTACCCTAACCCTAACCCTAACCCTTAACCTTAAACTAACCCTAACCCTAACCCTCACCCTTACCCTTATCCTAACCCTAACTCTAACCTTAACCCTAACCCTAACCCTAACCCCAACCCTTACCCTTACTCTAACCCTAACCCTAACCCTAACCCCAAACCTAACACTAACCCTAAACCTAACCTTTACCCTTACCCTAACCCAAAGCCTAAACCTAACCCTAACTCTAACCCTAATGCTAACCCTAACCCTAACCCTTAAACTTACCCTAACCCTAAACCTAACCCTAACCCAAAACCTAACCCTATCCCTAACCCTAACCCTAACCTAAACCTATCCCAAACCCTAACCCTAACCCTAAGCCTTACCCTTACCCTAACCCTAACGCTAACCCTAACCCTTACCCTTACCCTAAACCTAACACTAACCCTAACCCTAAACCTAACCCTAACCCTAACCCTAACCCTTACCCTAACCCAAACCCTAACACTAACTCTAACCCTTACCCTTAGCCTAACCCTAACCCTAAACCAAACCCTAACACTTACCCTCACCCTAACCCTAACTCTAACCCCAAACCCTTAACCTAATCCTAACTGTTACCCTTACCCTAACCCTAACCCTAACCTTAACCATAACCCTAAACCTAACCCTTACCCTTACCCTAACCCTAAACATAACCCTAACCCAAACCCTAACCCTAAACCTAACACTAACCCTTACCGTTACCCTTACCCTAACCCTAACCCTTACTCTTACCCTAACCCTAATCCTAACCCTAACCCTAATCTTAACCCTTACGCTAACCCAAAACCTACCCTAACCTTTACCCTAACCCTAACCCTAACCCTTACCCTTACCCTTACCCTAACCCTAAACCTAACCCTATTCCTAACCTTTACCTTTACCCTAACCCTAACCTTAAACCTAACCCTAACCCTAACCGTAACCGTAACCCTAACCCTAATCCTAACCCTTACCCTAACCCTAACCCTAACCTTAACCCTAACCCTAACCCTAACCCTAACCCTTACCCTTACCCTAACCGTAACCCTAACCCTAAACCTTACACTTACCCTAACCCTAACCGTAACCTTAACGCAAACCCTAACCCTAAACCTGACCCTAAACCTAAACCTAACCCTAACCCTTACCCTTATCCTAACCCTAACCCTAAACCTAACCCTAACCCTAACCCTAACCCTTACCCTAAACCTAACCCTAACCATACCCTTAACCCTAACCCTAACCGTAAGCCTAACCCTAACCCTGACCCTTACGCTAACCCTAACCCTAACCCTTACACATACCCTAAACCTAACCCTAACCCCTTACCCTAACCCTTACCCTAACCTTAACCCTAACCGTAACCCTAAGCCTAACCCTAACCCTAACCCTAACCCTTACCCTAACCCTAACCCTTACCCTCACCCTAACAGTAACCCCAAACCTAACCCTAAACCTAACCCTAACACTAACCTTAACCATTTCCCTTAACCTAACCCTAACCTTAACCTTCACCCTAACAGTAACCCTACCCCTAAATCTAACCCTAAACCTTACCCTTACCCTAAGCCTAAACCTAACCCTATCCGAAAACCTAACCCTAACCCTAACCCTAATCCTACCTCTGACCCGAACCCTAACCCTAAACCTAACACTTACCCTTACCCTAACCCTCACCCTAAACTTAACCCTAAACCTAACCCTAACCCTAACCCTGACCCTTACCATAACCGTAACCCTAACCCTTACCCTTACACTAACCGTAACCCTAAACCTAAGCCTAAGCCTAAGCCTAAGGCTAACACTTACCCTTACACTAACCGTAACCGTAAACCTAACCTTAAACCTAACCCTAACCATAAACTTACCCTTATCCAGACCCTAACCCTATCCCTAACACTAACCCTTACCGTAACCCTAACCCTAAACCTAACCATAACCCTAACCCTAAACCTAACCCTAATACAAACCCTAACCCTAACCTTAACCCTAATCCTAACCCTTACCCTAACTCTAACCCTAACCCTAACCCTTACCCTGACCCTAAATCTAACCTTAACCCTAACCCTAACCCTAACCCTAACACAAACCCTATACCTAACCCTAACCCTAACCCTTAACCTTACACTAACCCTAACCCTAAACCTAACCATAACACTAATCCTAACCCTTACCCTAACCCTAACCCTAACCCTAACCCTAAACCTAACCCTAACACTAACCCTAACCCTTATCCTTACCCTAACCCTAACCCTAAACCTAACCCTAACTCTAACACTTACCCTTAACCTAACACTAACCCTAACCCTAACCCTAACCCTTTCCCTAACCCTACCCCTAATCGTAACCCTTTCTCTTACCCTAACCCTAACCCTAACCCTTACCCTTACCCTAACCCTAACCCTAACCCTAACCCTTTCTCTTTCCCTTACTCTAACCCTAACCCTAACCCTTACCCTTACCCTAGCTCTAACCCTAACCCTAAACCTAACCCTTACCCTAACCCTAATCCTTACCCTTACGCTAACCCTAACCCTAAACCTAACCCTAACCCTAACCCTAACACTAACCTTAACCCTTACCCTTAACCTAATCCTAACCCTAATCTTCACCCTAACATTAACCCTAACCCTAAACCTAACCGTTACCCTTACCATAACCCTAAACCTAACCCTAACCCAAACCCTAACCCTAACCCTAATCCTAATCCTTACACTTACGCTAACCCTAACCCTAAACTTAAACTTTACCCTTACCCTAACCCTAACCCTAACCGTAACCCTAACCTTAACCCTAACCCTAACCCTTACCCTTACCCTAACCCTAAACCTAACCCTAAACCTAACCCTAACCCTAACCCTAACCCTAATCCTAACCCTTACCGTAACCCTAACAATAACCCTAACCCCTAACCCTAAACCTAACCCTAACCCTTGCCCTTACCCTAATCGTAAACCTAACCCTAACCTAAACCCTAAGCTAAGCCTAATCCTTACCCTTACCCTAACCCTAACCCTTACCCTAACCCTAACCCTTACCCTTACCCTTACCCTAACCCTAACCCTAACCCTAAGCCTTACCCTAACCCTAACCGTTACCCTTACCCTTACCCTTACCCTAACCCTAACCCTAAACCTAACCTAACCCTAACCCTAACCCTAACACTAACCTTAACGCTTATTATTAACCAAATCCTAACCTAACCTTCACCCTAACTTTAACCCTAACCCTAACCCTAACCCTTACCATTACCCTAACCCTAAACCTAACCCTAACCCAAACCCTAACCCTACCCTAACCCTTACCCTTACCCTAACCCTAACCCTAACCATAAACCTAACCCTAACCTTAACCCTAACCCTAACCCTAACCCTTCAACTTGCCCTAACCCTAACCCTAACCCTAAACCTAACCCTAACCCTAACCCTAACCCTAAACCTAAACCTTACCCTTACACAAACCGTAACCCTAATGCTAAACCTAAACCTAACCATAACCCTAATCCTTACCCTAACCCTAATCCTAACCCTAACCCTTACCCTAACCCTAACATTAACCCTAACCCCTAACCCTAAACCTAACCCTAACCCTTGCCCTTACCCTAATCCTAAACCTAACCCTAACCCAAACCCTAAGCTAAGGCTAACCCTTACCCTTACCCTAACCCTAACCCTTACCCTTACCCTAACCCTAACCCTAAACTTAACCCTAACCCTAACCCTAAACCTAACCCTTACCCTTACCCTAACCCTAACCCTTACCCTTACACTAACCCTAAACCTAACCCTAACCCTAACCCTAACCCTAACCCTTACCCTTACACTAACTGTAACCATAAACCTAACCCTAAACCTAACCCTAACCCTAACCCTAAGCCTTACCCAAAGCCTAACAATAACCCTAACCCCTCATCCTAAACATAACCCTATCCCTTGCCCTTACCCTAATCCTAAACCTAACCTAAACCCTAACCTAAGCCTAACCCTAACCGTAACCCTTACCCTTACCCTAACCCTTACCCTAACCCTAACGCTAAATGTATCCCTAAGCCTATCCCTTACCCTTACCCTAACCCTAACCCTAACCCTAACCCTAACCCTTATCCAATCCCTAACCCTAAACCTAACCCTTACCCAATCCCTAACCCTAACCGTAACCCTAACCCTACACCTAACCCTAACCCTAACCCTAACCCTTACCCTTACACTAAACCTAAACCTAAACCTAATCCTAAACCTAACCATAACCCTAAACCGAACACTTACCCTAACCCTAACTCTTACGCTTACCCTAACCCTAACCCTAAACCTAACCCTAACCGAAAATCTAACCCTTACCCTAACCCTAACCCTACCCCTAACCCTTACTGTAAACCTAACCCTAACCCTAACCCTAAACCTAACCCTAACCGAAAACCTAACCCTTACCCTAACCCTAACCCTACCCCTAATCCTAACTGTTACCCTTACACTAAACCTAACCCTAACCTTCACCCTAACACTAACCCTAACCCTAACACTAACCCTTACCCTTACCCTAAACCTAACCCTAAATCTAACCCTTAACCTTACCCTAACACTAACCCTAACCCTAACCCCTAACCCTAACACTAACCCTTACCCTAACCATAAACCTTATCCATACCCTAACCGTAACCCTAAACCTAACCCTAACCCTAACCCTAACCTTCACCCTAACACTAACCCTAACCCTAACACTAACCCTTACCCTTACCCTAAATCTAACCCTAACTCTAATACTTACCCTTACCGTATCCCTAATCCTAACCCTAACACTTACCCTTACCCTAACCCTAACCCTAACCTTAACCTAACCCTAACCCTTACCCTAACCCTAACCCTAAGCCTAACCCTAATCCTAACCCTTACTCTAACCCTAACCGTAACCCTAACCCTTACCCTTACCCTTACCCTAACCCTAACCCTAACCTTAACCCTAACCCTAACCCTAACCCTTACCCTTACCCTAACGCTAACCCTAACCCTAACCCTATACCTAACCCTAACCCTAAACCTAACCCTTACCCTTACACTAACCCTAACCCTAAACCTAACCCTAAAACTAACCATAACCCTAACCCTAACCCTTACCCTAACCCTAACCCTAACCCTTACCCTTACACTAACCCTAACCCTAAACCTAACCCTAACCCTAACCCTTACCCTTAACCTAACACTAACCCTAACATTAACCCTTACCATAACACTAACCCTAACCCTAACCCTAACCCTTACCCTAACCCTAACCCTAATCCTAAACCTTACTCTTACCCTAACCCTAACAATAACCCTTACACTTACCCTAACCCTAACCCTAACCCTTACCCTAACCCTAACCCTAACCCTAACACTAACCTAAACCCTTACCCTTAACTTAATCCTAACCCTAACCTTCACCCTAACCCTAACCCTAAAACTAACACTAACCTTAACCCTTACCTTTACCCTAACCCTAAACCTAACCCTAACCCAAACCCTAACCCTAACCCTAACCCTAATCCTAACGCTTACCCTTACGCTAACCCTAACCCTAACCCTTACCCTGGCCCTAAGCCAACCCCAACCATAAACCTAACCCTAACCCTAACCCTTACCCTTACACAAACCGTAACCCTAAACCTAACCCTAAACCTAACTCTAAACCTAACTCTAACACTTACCCTAACCCTAACCCTAACCCTAACCCTTACCCTAACCCTAACAATAACCCTAACCCTTAACCCTAAACGTAACCCTAACCCTTGCCCTTACCCTAACCCTAAACCTAACCCTAACCCAAAACCTAACCTAAGCCTAACCCTAACCGTACCCCTTACCCTTACACTAACCGTAAACCTAACCCTAACCCTAACCCTTACCCTAACCCTAACCCTAATCTTCACCGTAACACTAACCCTAACCCTAACACTAACCCTTATCCTTACCCTAAACCTAACCCTAACTCTAACCCTTACCCTTACCTTATCCCTAACCCTAACCCTAACACTTAACCTAACCCTAACCCTAACCCTAACCCTAACCATAAACCTAACCCTAACCCTTACCCTAACCCTAACCCTAAGCCTAACCCTAATCCTAACCCTTACCCTTACCCTAACCCTTACCCTAACCCTAACCTTAACCCTTACCCTAACCCTAACCCAAAACTTAACCGTAACCCTAACCCTAACCAAAACACTAACCTTAACCCTTACCCTTAACATAACCCTAACCCTAACCCTAACCATAAACTTAACCCTAACCCTAACCCTAACCCTTACCTTAAACCTAACCCTAAACTTAACCCTAACCATAACCCTTACCCTTACACTAACCGTAACCCTAAACCTAACCCTAAACTTAACGCTAACCCTAACTCTAACCCTAACCCGTACCCTAACCCTAATCCTAACCCTAAACCTTACCATAACCCTAACCCTAACCCAAACCCCTAACCATAACCCTAACCATAATCCTTAACCCTTACCCTTACCCTAACATTAACCCTAACAATAACCCTAACCGTTACCTTAACCCTAACCGTAAACTTCACCCTAACACTAACCCTAACCCTAACACTAACCCTTATCCTTACCCTAAACCTAACACTAACTCTAACCCTTACCCTTACCTTACCCCTAACCCTAACCTTAACCCTAACCCTAACCCTAAGCCTACTCCCTACCCTTACCCTAACCCTAACCCTTACCCTAACTCTAACCCTAAACCTAAACCTAACCCTATCCCTTACCTTAACCCAAACCCAAACCCTAACCCTAACACTTACCCTTACTGTAACCCTAACCCTAACCCTTACCCTAACCCTTACCCTAATCCTACCCCTGACCCGAACCCTAACCCTAAACCTAACACTTACCCTTACCCTCACCCTCACCCTAAACTTAACCCTAAACCTAACCCTAACCCTAACCCTGACCCTTACCATAACCGTAACCCTAACCCTTACCCTTACACTAACCGTAACCCTAAACCTAAGCCTAAGCCTAAGCCTAAGGCTAACACTTACCCTTACACTAACCATAACCGTAAACCTAACCTTAAACCTAACCCTAACCATAAACTTACCCTTATCCAGACCCTAACCCTAACCCTAACACTAACCCTTACTGTAACCCTAACCCTAAACCTAACCCTAACCCTAACCCTAAACCTAACCCTAATACAAACCCTAACCCTAACCTTAACCCTAATCCTAACCCTTACCCTAACCCTAACCCTATCCCTAACCCTTACCCTGACCCTAAATCTAACCTTAACCCTAACCCTAACCCTAACCCTAACACAAACCCTATACCTAACCCTAACCCTAACCCTTAACCTTACACTAACCCTAACCCTAACCCTAACCATAACCCTAATCCTAACCCTTACCCTAACCCTAACCCTAACCCTAACCCTAACCCTAACACTAACCCTAACCCTTATCCTTACCCTAACCCTAACCCTAAACCTAACCCTAACCCTAACACTTACCCTTAACCTAACACTAACCCTAACCCTAACCCTAACCCTAACCCTTTCCCTAACCCTACCCCTAATCGTAACCCTTTCTCTTACCCTAACCCTAACCCTAACCCTTACCCTTACCCTAAACCTAACCCTAACCCTAACCCTTTCTCTTTCCCTTACCCTAACCCTAACCCTAACCCTTACCCTTACCCTAACTCTAACCCTAACCCTAAACCTAACCCTTACCCAATCCCTAACCCTAAACCTAACCCTTACCCTTACCCTAACCCTAACCGTAACCCTAACCCTACACCTAACTCTAACCCTAACCCTAACCCTTACCCTTACACTAAACCTAAACCTAAACCTAATCCTAAACCTAACCATAACCCTAAACCGAACACTTACCCTAACCCTAACTCTTACGCTTACCCTAACCCTAACCCTAAACCTAACCCTAACCGAAAACCTAACCCTTACCCTAACCCTAACCCTACCCCTAACCCTTACCCTAACCCTAACCCTAACCCTAACCCTAACCCTAACCGAAAACCTAACCCTTGCCCTAACCCTAACCCTACCCCTAATCCTAACTGTTACCCTTACACTAAACCTAACCCTAACCTTCACCCTAACACTAACACTAACCCTAACACTAAACCTTACCCTTACCCTAAACCTAACCCTAAATCTAACCCTTACCCTTACCCTAACACTAACCCTAACCGTAACCCCTAACCCTAACCCTAACCCTTACCCTAACCATAAACCTTATCCATACCCTAACCGTAACCCTAAACCTAACCCTTACCCTAACCCTAACCCTTACCCTTACCGTAACGCTAACCCTAACGCTAACCCTAACCACTAACCCTATCCTTAACCCTAAACCTAACTCTAACCCTAAACCTAAACCTAACCCCTAACCCTAACCCTAACCCTAACCCTAACCCTAACGCTAACCCTAACCCTTACCATTACCATAACCCTAAACCAAACCCTAACCCAAACCCTTCCCCTAAGCCTAACCCTAACCCTAACCCTTACCCTTACCCTAACTCTAAACCTAACCCTTACCGTAACCGTAACCCTAACTCTTACCCTATCCTTAACCCTAACCCTAACCGTAACACTTACCCTTACCCTTTCCCTAACCCTAACCCTAACCCTAACCCTAACCTCAACCCTAACCCTAACCATAACCCTTACCCTTACACTAACCCTAACCTTAACCCTAACTCTAACCCAAATTCTAAGCCTAACCGTAACCCTTACCCTAAACCTAACCCTAGCCCTAACCCTTACCCTTACCGTTACCTAACCCTAAAGATAACCCTAACCCTTACCATAACCCTAACTTTAACCCTAACCCGAACTAATAACCCTAACCCTAACCCTAACATTCACCTTTATCCTAAACCTAACCCTAAACCTAACCCTAACCCAAACCCTAACCCTAACCCTAACCCTAACCCTAACACTTACCCTTACTCTAACACTAACCCTAACCTTTACCCTAACCCTAACCCTAACACTAACCCTAACCCTAACCCTAACCTTAACCCTAACTCTAACCCTTACAGTAACCCTAATCCTAACCCTTGCCCTAACCCTAACCCTAACCCTAACCCTAACCCTAACCCTAACCCTTGCCCTTACCCTAACCCTAAACCTAACCCTAACCCAAAACCTAACCTAAGCCTAACCCTAACCGTACCCCTTACCCTTACACTAACCGTAAACCTAACCCTAACCCTAACCCTTACCCTAACCCTAACCCTAATCTTCACCGTAACACTAACCCTAACCCTAACACTAACCCTTATCCTTACCCTAAACCTAACCCTAACTCTAACCCTTACCCTTACCTTATCCCTAACCCTAACCCTAACACTTAACCTAACCCTAACCCTAACCCTAACCCTAACCATAAACCTAACCCTAACCCTTACCCTAACCCTAACCCTAAGCCTAACCCTAATCCTAACCCTTACCCTTACCCTAACCCTTACCCTAACCCTAACCTTAACCCTTACCCTAACCCTAACCCAAAACTTAACCGTAACCCTAACCCTAACCAAAACACTAACCTTAACCCTTACCCTTAACATAACCCTAACCCTAACCCTAACCATAAACTTAACCCTAACCCTAACCCTAACCCTTACCTTAAACCTAACCCTAAACTTAACCCTAACCATAACCCTTACCCTTACACTAACCGTAACCCTAAACCTAACCCTAAACTTAACGCTAACCCTAACTCTAACCCTAACCCGTACCCTAACCCTAATCCTAACCCTAAACCTTACCATAACCCTAACCCTAACCCAAACCCCTAACCATAACCCTAACCATAATCCTTAACCCTTACCCTTACCCTAACATTAACCCTAACAATAACCCTAACCGTTACCTTAACCCTAACCGTAAACTTCACCCTAACACTAACCCTAACCCTAACACTAACCCTTATCCTTACCCTAAACCTAACACTAACTCTAACCCTTACCCTTACCTTACCCCTAACCCTAACCTTAACCCTAACCCTAACCCTAAGCCTACTCCCTACCCTTACCCTAACCCTAACCCTTACCCTAACTCTAACCCTAAACCTAAACCTAACCCTATCCCTTACCTTAACCCAAACCCAAACCCTAACCCTAACACTTACCCTTACTGTAACCCTAACCCTAACCCTTACCCTAACCCTTACCCTAATCTTACCCCTGACCCGAACCCTAACCCTAAACCTAACACTTACCCTTACCCTCACCCTCACCCTAAACTTAACCCTAAACCTAACCCTAACCCTAACCCTGACCCTTACCATAACCGTAACCCTAACCCTTACCCTTACACTAACCGTAACCCTAAACCTAAGCCTAAGCCTAAGCCTAAGGCTAACACTTACCCTTACACTAACCATAACCGTAAACCTAACCTTAAACCTAACCCTAACCATAAACTTACCCTTATCCAGACCCTAACCCTAACCCTAACACTAACCCTTACTGTAACCCTAACCCTAAACCTAACCCTAACCCTAACCCTAAACCTAACCCTAATACAAACCCTAACCCTAACCTTAACCCTAATCCTAACCCTTACCCTAACCCTAACCCTATCCCTAACCCTTACCCTGACCCTAAATCTAACCTTAACCCTAACCCTAACCCTAACCCTAACACAAACCCTATACCTAACCCTAACCCTAACCCTTAACCTTACACTAACCCTAACCCTAACCCTAACCATAACCCTAATCCTAACCCTTACCCTAACCCTAACCCTAACCCTAACCCTAACCCTAACACTAACCCTAACCCTTATCCTTACCCTAACCCTAACCCTAAACCTAACCCTAACCCTAACACTTACCCTTAACCTAACACTAACCCTAACCCTAACCCTAACCCTAACCCTTTCCCTAACCCTACCCCTAATCGTAACCCTTTCTCTTACCCTAACCCTAACCCTAACCCTTACCCTTACCCTAAACCTAACCCTAACCCTAACCCTTTCTCTTTCCCTTACCCTAACCCTAACCCTAACCCTTACCCTTACCCTAACTCTAACCCTAACCCTAAACCTAACCCTTACCCAATCCCTAACCCTAAACCTAACCCTTACCCTTACCCTAACCCTAACCGTAACCCTAACCCTACACCTAACTCTAACCCTAACCCTAACCCTTACCCTTACACTAAACCTAAACCTAAACCTAATCCTAAACCTAACCATAACCCTAAACCGAACACTTACCCTAACCCTAACTCTTACGCTTACCCTAACCCTAACCCTAAACCTAACCCTAACCGAAAACCTAACCCTTACCCTAACCCTAACCCTACCCCTAACCCTTACCCTAACCCTAACCCTAACCCTAACCCTAACCCTAACCGAAAACCTAACCCTTGCCCTAACCCTAACCCTACCCCTAATCCTAACTGTTACCCTTACACTAAACCTAACCCTAACCTTCACCCTAACACTAACACTAACCCTAACACTAAACCTTACCCTTACCCTAAACCTAACCCTAAATCTAACCCTTACCCTTACCCTAACACTAACCCTAACCGTAACCCCTAACCCTAACCCTAACCCTTACCCTAACCATAAACCTTATCCATACCCTAACCGTAACCCTAAACCTAACCCTTACCCTAACCCTAACCCTTACCCTTACCGTAACGCTAACCCTAACGCTAACCCTAACCACTAACCCTATCCTTAACCCTAAACCTAACTCTAACCCTAAACCTAAACCTAACCCCTAACCCTAACCCTAACCCTAACCCTAACCCTAACGCTAACCCTAACCCTTACCATTACCATAACCCTAAACCAAACCCTAACCCAAACCCTTCCCCTAAGCCTAACCCTAACCCTAACCCTTACCCTTACCCTAACTCTAAACCTAACCCTTACCGTAACCGTAACCCTAACTCTTACCCTATCCTTAACCCTAACCCTAACCGTAACACTTACCCTTACCCTTTCCCTAACCCTAACCCTAACCCTAACCCTAACCTCAACCCTAACCCTAACCATAACCCTTACCCTTACACTAACCCTAACCTTAACCCTAACTCTAACCCAAATTCTAAGCCTAACCGTAACCCTTACCCTAAACCTAACCCTAGCCCTAACCCTTACCCTTACCGTTACCTAACCCTAAAGATAACCCTAACCCTTACCATAACCCTAACTTTAACCCTAACCCGAACTAATAACCCTAACCCTAACCCTAACATTCACCTTTATCCTAAACCTAACCCTAAACCTAACCCTAACCCAAACCCTAACCCTAACCCTAACCCTAACCCTAACCCTAACCCTAACACTTACCCTTACTCTAACACTAACCCTAACCTTTACCCTAACCCTAACCCTAACACTAACCCTAACCCTAACCCTAACCTTAACCCTAACTCTAACCCTTACAGTAACCCTAATCCTAACCCTTGCCCTAACCCTAACCCTAACCCTAACCCTAACCATTACCCTAACCCTAAACCTTACCCTTACCCTAACCCTAACCTTAGCCCTAAACTTAACCCTAACTCTAACCCTTACCCTTATACTAACCCTAAGCCTAACCCTTACCCTTACCCTAACCCTAACCCCTAACCCTAACACTAACCCTTACTCTTAACCTAACCCTAACCCTAAACCTAACCCAAACCCTAATTTTAACCCTTACTCTTACCCTAAACCTAGCCCTAATCCTAACCCTTAACCTGCCCCTAACCCTAACCCTAACCCTAACCCTAACACTTACCCTTACCCTAACCCTAACCCTAACCCTAAACCTAACCCCTAACCCTAACCCTAACCCTATCCCTTACTCTGACCCTAACCCTAACCCTAACCTTAACTCTAAACCTACCCCTAATCCTAACCCTAACCCTAACCCTTACTCTAACACTAACCCTAACCTAAACCCTAACCCTAACCCTAACAGTTACCCTTACCCTAACCCTAATCCTAACCTTAACCCTAACCCTATCCCTAACCCTAACTCTTACCCTTACCCTAACCCTAAACGTAACCCTAACCCAAACCCTAACCCTAACCCTAACCCTTACCCTTACCCTAACCCTAACCGTAACCTTAACCCTAACCCTAACCCTAACCCCAACCCTTACCCTTAACCTAACCCTAAACCTAACCCTAAACCTAACCCTTACCCTTACTCTAACCCTAAACCTAACCCTAACCCTAAACCTAACCCTTAACCTTAACCTTACACTAACCTTAACCCTAACGCCTAACCGTAACGCTAACCCTTACCAATACACTAACCCTACCCGTAACCCTAACCCTAACAGTAACCCTAACCGTAACCCTAACCCTTACCCTAATCCTAACCCTAACCCAAATCCTAACCCTATCCTACCCCTAACCCTAACCCTTACCCTTAAACTAACCCTAAACCCAAACCTAACCCCAACCTTAACCCTAACCTAAAACCTAACCCTAACCCTAATCCTAACCCTTACCCTTACCCTAACCCTAAACCTAAACCTAACCCTAACCCAAACTCTAACCCTAACTCTAACCCTAACCTTTACCCTTACACTAATCCTAACCATAAGCTTAACCCTAACCCTAACCCTAACCCTTACCCTTAGCCTAACACTAAACCTAACCCTAACCCTAACCCTTACCCTTATCCTAACCCTAACCCTAACCCTAATCCTAAACCTAACCCTAACACTTACCCTAACACTAACCCTAACCACTAACCCTAACCCTAACCATGACCAATACCCTAACCCTAACCTTAACTCTAAACCTAACCCTAACCCTTACCCTTACCCTAACCCTAAACGAAACCCTAACACATACCCTAACCCTACCCCTATCCCTAACCCTAACCCTTACCCTTATTCTAAACCTAACCCTAACCCTAAACCTAACCCTAACCCCAATCTTGACCCAACCTTAACCCTAAACCTAACCCTAAAACTTACCCTTATCCTAACCCTAACCCTTACCCTAAACCTAACCATAACCCTAACCCTAACCCTTACCCTTACCCTAACCCTAACCCTAAACCTAACCCTAACCCTAACCCTACCCCTAACCCTAACCTTAACCCTAACCCTAACCCTAACCCTAACCCTTACCCTTACCCTAAACCTAAACCTAACCCAAACCATAACCCTAACTCTAACCCTAACTATAACACTTACCCTTACCCTAAGCCTAAACCAAACCCTAAGCCTAACCCTAACCCTTAACCTTACCCGAACCCTAACCCTAACCCTTACCCTTACCCTAAACCTAACCCTAACCCTAACCCTAACTCTTAACCTTACCCTAACCCTAACCCTAACTCTAACCCTTACCCTATCCCTAACCCTAACTAATAACCCTAACCCTAACCCTAATCCTAAACCTTACCCTTAACTTAACCCTAACCCTAAACTTAACCCTAACCCTAATCCTAACCCTAATACTTACCCTTACCCTAACCCTAACCCTAACACTAACCCTTGTCCTTTCCCTAACCCTAACCCTAAACCTAACCCTAACCCTAAACTTAACCCTTATCCTTACCCTAACCCTAACCCTAATCCTAACCCTTACCCTTTCCCTAACCCTAACTAATAACCCTAACCCTAAACCTATCACTTACCCTTACCCTAACCCTAACCGTAAATCTAACCCCTAACCCAAACCCTAACCCTTACCCTGACCCTAACACTACCCTAAACTTAACTCTAATCCTAACCCTAATGCTAACCCTAACCCTAACCCTTACCCTAACCCTAACCCTAACCCTAAGTCTAACACTTACCCTTATCCTAACCCTAACCCTAACCTGAACCCTAACCCTAACCCTATCCCTAACCCTTACCCTTACCCTAACCCTAAACCTAACCCTAACCCTAATCCTAACTCTTAACCTTACCCTAACCCTAACCCTAACCCTAACCCTTACCCTATCCCTAACCCTAACTAATAACCCTAACCCTAACCCTAATCCTAAACCTTACCCTTAACTTAACCCTAACCCTAAACTTAACCCTAACCCTAACCCTAATACTTACCCTTAACCTAACCCTAACACTAACACTAACCCTTGCCCTTACCCTAACCCTAACCCTAAACCTAACCCTAACCCTAAACTTAACCCTTATCCTTACCCTAACCCTAACCCTAATCCTAACCCTTACCCTTTCCCTAACCCTAACTAATAACCCTAACCCTAACCCTATCACTTACCCTTACCCTAACCCTAACCCTAACCCTAAACCTAACCCCTAACCCTTACCCTGACCCTAACACTACCCTAAACTTAACTCTAATCCTAACCCTAATGCTAACCCTAACCCTAACCCTTACCCTAACCCTAACCCTAACCCTAAGTCTAACACTTACCCTTATCCTAACCCTAACCCTAACCTGAATCCTAACCCTAACCCTATCCCTAACCCTTACCCTTACCCTAACCCTAAACCTAACCCTAACCCACAGAATAACCCTTACCCTAATCCTAACCCTAAGCTTAACCCTAACCCTAATCCTAACCCTTACCCTTAGCCTAACACTAAACCTAACCCTAACCCTAACCCTTACCCTTATCCTAACCCTAACCCTAACCCTAATCCTAAACCTAACCGTAACCCTTACCATAACCCTAACCCTAACCCTAACCCTAACCATGACCAATACCCTAACCCTAACCTTAACTCTAACCCTAACCCTATCCCTTACCCTTGCCCTAACACTAAACGAAACCCTAACCCAAATCCTAACCCTACCCCTATCCCTAACCCTAACCCTTACCCTTACCCTAAACTTAACCCTAATCCTAACCCTAACCCTAACCCCAAACTTAACCCTAAACTTAACCCTAAACCTAACCCTAAACCTTACCCTTACCCTAACCCTAACCCTTACCCTACACCTAACCCTTACCTAACCCTAACCCTAACCCTTACCCTTACCCAAACCCTAACCCTAAACCTAATCCTAACCCTAACCCTAACCCTGACACTTACTCTAACGTAACCCTAAGCCTAACCCTAAACCTTACCCTTAAAATAATCGTAACCCTAACCTTAACATTAACCTTAACCCTAATCCTAACCCTAACCCTTAACTTACCCTAACCCTAACCCTAACCCTAACCCTAAACCTAACCCTAACCCTAATCCTTACCCTTAACCTAACCCTAACCCTAAACCTAACCGTAACCCTTACCCTAAACCTTACCCTAACCCCTAAACCTAACCCTAAACCTAACCCTTACAGTTACCCTAACCCTAACCCGAAACTTACCCCTAAGCCTAACCCTAACCCTAACCCTTACCCTAACCATAACCCTAACCCCTAACCCTAACCCTAACCCTTACCCTAACCCTAAACTTAAACCTAACCCTAAACCTAAATCTAAACCTTACGCTTACCCTAACCCTTAAACTAACCCCTAAACATAACCCTAACCCTAACCCTTACCCTAAACCTAAACCTAATCCTAACCCTA
>JANJXV010000080.1:2677500-2682500 GCA_024803745.1 Megascapheus bottae
TTATCCCAACCCTAACCCTAACTTTAACCCTAACCCTATCCCTAACCCTAACCCTTACCATTACCCTAACCCTAAACGTAACCCTAACCCAAACCCTAACCCTAACCCTAACCCTAACCCTTACCCTTACCCTAACCCAAACCCTAACCTTAACCCTAACCTTAACCCTAACCCTTATCCTTAACCTAACCAAAAACCTAACCCTGACCCTAACGCTTACACTTACCCTAAACCTAACCCTAACCCTAAACCTAAACCTAACCCTAACTCTTACCCTTACCCTAACCCCAAACCTAACCTTAACCCAAACCCTACCCCTACCCCTACCCCAAACCCTAACCCTTACCCTTACCCTAACAATAACCCCAACCCTAACGCTAACCCTAACCCTAACCCTAAACTTGACCCTAACCATAACCCTAACCCTTATCCTTAACCTAACCCAAAACCTAACCCTAACCCTAACGCTTACACTTACCCTAACCCTAACCCTAACCCTAACCCTAAACCTAACCCTAACCCTTAACTTTACCCTAACCCTAAACCTAACCGTAACCCTTACCCTAACGCTAACCCTAACTCCTAACCCTAACCCTAACCCTTACATTTACCCTAAGCCTAACCAAAACTTAACCCTAAGCCTAACCCTAACCCTAACCCTTACCCTACCCCTAACCCCAAACCTAACCCTAACCCCTAACTCTAACCCTAACCCTAACCCTTACCCTAACCCTAACCCTAACCCTAACCTTAAGCCTAAGCCTAACCCTAACCCTAACCCTTACGCTTACCCTAACCCTAAACCTAACCCAAACCCTAACCCTAACCCTAACCCTAACCCTTACCCTAAACCTAAACCTAACCCTAACCCTTACCCTTACCCTTACCCTAACCCTAACCCTAACCCTAACCCTAACCCTAACCCTCAACCTCACCCTAACCCTAACCCTAACCTTAACCCTTACCCTAAACCTAACCCTAACCCAAACCATAACTAATAACCCTAACCCTAACCCTAAACCTTAACCTTCACCTAACCCTAACCCTAATCTTAACTCTAACCCGAACCCTAACCCTAACCATAACCATAACCATAACCCTTACCCTAACCCTAACCCTCACTCTAACACTAACTAATAACCCTAACCCTTACCCTAAACCTAACCTTAACCCTAACCCAAACCCTAACCCTAACCCTAACGCTACTCTTTACCCTTACCCTAAGCCTAAACCAAACCCTAAGCCTAACCCTAACCCTAACCCTTAACCTTACCCTAACCCTAACCCTAACCTTAACCCTAACCCTAACCCTAACCCTAACCCTAACCCTTACACTTACCCTAACCCTAACCCTAACCCTTACCCTAACCCTAACTAATAACCCTAAACCTAACCCTAAATCTTACCCTTAACTCAACCCTAACCCTAACCTTAACCCTAAACCTAATCCTAACCCTAACACTTACCCTTACCCTAACCCTAACCCTAACCCTAACACTAACCCTTACCCTTACCCTAACCCGAATCTTAAACCTAACCCTAACCCTAACCTTAACCCTTACTCTTACCCTATCCCTAACCCTAATCCTAACCCTTACCCTGTCCCTAACCCTAACCCTAACCCTAACTAATAACCCTAACCCTAACCCTAACACTACCCTTACCCAAAACCTAACCCTAACCCTAAACCTAACCTTTACCCTAACCCTAACCCTAACCCTAACCTAACCCCTAACCCTAACCCTAACCCTAACCCTTACCCTGACCCTAACCCTAATCCTAACCTTAACTCTAACCCTAACCCTAATCCTAATACTAACCTTAACTCTTACCCTAACCCTAACCCTAACCCTAACCCTAACACTTACCCTTACCCTAACCCTAACCCTAACTAATAACCCTAACCCTAACCCTAACACTACCCTTACCCAAAACCTAACCCTAACCCTAAACATAACCTTTACCCTAACCCTAACCCTAACCCTAACCTAACCCCTAACCCTAACCCTAACCCTAACCCTTACCCTGACCCTAACCCTAATCCTAACCTTAACTCTAACCCTAACCCTAATCCTAATACTAACCTTAACTCTTACCCTAACCCTAACCCTAACCCTAACCCTAACACTTACCCTTACCCTAACCCTAACCCTAACCTTAACCCTAACCCTAACCCTATACCTAACCCTTACCCTTATCCTAACCCTAAACCTAACCCTAAACCAAACCCTAACCCTAACCCTAACTCTTTCCCTTACCCTAATCCTAACCCTAACCCTAACCCTAACCCTTACCCTTAACCTAACCCTAAACCTAACCCTAATCCTTACCCTTACCCTAACCCTAACCCTAAACCTAACCCTAAACCTAACCCTAACACTTACCCTAACCCTAACCCTAAACCTAACCACTACCACTAACCCTTACCAATACCCTAATCCTAACCTTAACCCTAACCCTTACCCTTACCCTAACTCTAACCCTAACATTAACCCTTACTATTACCCTAACCCTAAACCTAATCCTAACCCTTACCCTGTCCCTAAGCCTAACACTAACCATAACTAATAATCCTAACCCTAACCCTAACACTTACACTTACCCTAAATCTAACCCTAACCCTAAACCTAACCCTTACCCTAACCCTAACCCTAAACCTAACCCGTAACCCTAACCCTAAACCTAACCCTTACTCTGACCCTAACCCTAACCCTAACCTTAACTCTAACCCTAACCCTAATCCTAACCCTAACCCTAACCCTTACCCTAAACCTAACCCTAACCCTAAGCCTAACCCTAACACTTACCCTTATCCCAACCCTAACCCTAACTTTAACCCTAACCCTATCCCTAACCCTAACCCGTACCATTACCCTAACCCTAAACGTAACCCTAACACAAACCCTAACCCTAACCCTAACCCTAACCCTTACCCTTACCCTAACTCTAACCCTAACCTTAACCCTAAACTTAACCCTAACCCTTATCCTTAACCTAACCCAAAACCTAACCCTAACCCTAAAGCTTACACTTACCCTAAACCTATCCCTAACCCTAAACCTAAACCTAAACCTAACTCTTACCCTTACCCTAACCCTAAACCTAACCCTAACCCAAACCCTAACCCTACCCCTACCCCTAACCCTAAACCTTACCCTTACCCTAACAATAACCCCAACGCTAACGCTAACCCTAACCCTAACCCTAACCTTGACCCTAACCTTAACCCTAACTCTTATCCTTAACCTAACCCAAAACCTAACCCAAACCCTAACGCTTACACTTACCCTAACCCTAACCCTAAGACTAACCCTAAACCTAACCCTAACTCTTACCTTTACCCTAACCCTAAACCTAACCGTAACCCTTACCCTAACGCTAACCCTTACCCTTACTCTAACCCTAAACCTAACCCTAAACCTAACCCTAACCCTAACCCTAACCATGACCAATACCCTAACCCTAACCTTAACTCTAACCCTAACCCTAACCCTAACACTTACCCTTACCATAACCCTAACCCTAACCCTAGCACTAACCCTTACCCTTACCCTAACCCTAACCCTAAACCTAACCCTAACCCAAACCCTACCCCTATCCCTACCCCTAACCCTAACACTTACCCTTACCCTAACAATAACCCCAACCCTAACGCTAACGCTAACCCTAACCCTAACCTTGACCCTAACCTTAACCCTAACCCTTATCCTTAACCTAACCCAAAACCTAACCCTAACCCTAACGATTACACTTACCCTAACCCTAACCCTAACCCTAACCCTAAACCTAACCCTAACCCTTACCTTTATCCTAACCCTAAACCTAACCGTAACCCTTACCCTAACGCTAACCCTAAGTCCTAACCCTAACCCTAACACTTACAGTTATCCTAAGCCTAACCCAAAACTTAACCCTAAGCCTAAACCTCACCCTAACCCTTACCCTAACCCTAACCCCAACCCTAACCCTAACCCCTAACTCTAACCCTAACCCTAACCCTTACCCTTACCCTAACCCTAACCTTAACCCTAACCCTAACCCTAACCCTAACCCTAACCTTAACCCTTACCCTAAACCTAACCCTAACTCAAACCATAACTAATAACCCGAACCCTAACCCTAACCCTAACCCTAAACATAACCATAACCCTTACCCTAACCCTAACCCTCACTCTAACACTAACTAATAACCCTAACCCTAACCCTTACCCTTACCCTAAACCTAACCTTAACCCTAACCCAAACCCTAACCCTAACCCTAACGATACTCTTTACCCTTACCCTATGCCTAAACCAAACCCTAAGCCTAACCCTAACCCTAACCCTTAACCTTACCCTAACCCTAACCCTAACCTTAACCCTAACCCTAACCCTAACCCTTACCCTAACCCTAACTAATAACCCTAAACCTAACCCTAAATCTTACCCTTAACTCATCCCTAACCCTAACCTTAACCCTAAACCTAATCCTAACCCTAACCCTAACCCTAACCCTAACCCTAACCTAACCCCTAACCCTAACCCTAACCCTAACCCTTACCCTGACCCTAACCCTAATCCTAACCTTAACTCTAACCCTAACCCTAATCCTAATACTAACCTTAACTCTTACCCTAACCCTAACCCTAACCCTAACCCTAACACTTACCCTTACCCTAACCCTAACCCTAACCTTAACCCTAACCCTAACCCTATCCCTAACCCTTACCCTTACCCTAACCCTAAACCTAACCCTAAACCAAACCCTAACCCTAACCCTAACTCTTACACTTACCCAAATCCTAACCCTAACCCTAACCCTAACCCTTACCCTTAACCTAACCCTAAACCTAACCCTAATCCTTACCCTTACCCTAACCCTAACCCTAAACCTAACCCTAAACCTAACCCTAACACTTACCCTAACCCTAACCCTAACCCTAACCACTACCCCTAACCCTTACCAATACCCTAATCCTAACCTTAACCCTAACCCTTACCCTTACCCTAACCCTAACCCA
>JANJXV010000080.1:2690000-2695000 GCA_024803745.1 Megascapheus bottae
AACGCTACTCTTTACCCTTACCCAAAGCCTAAACCAAACCCTAAGCCTAACCCTAACCCTAACCCTTAACCTTACCCTAACCCTAACCCTAACCTTAACCCTAACCTTAACCCTAACCCTAACCCTAAACTTAACCCTAACCCTAACCCTTACACTTACCCTAACCCTAACCCTAACCCTAACCATTACCCTAACCCTAACCCTGACTAATAACCCTAAACCTAACCCTAAATCTTACCCTTAACTCAACCCTAACCCTAACCTTAACCCTAAACCTAATCCTAACCCTAACACTTACCCTTACCCTAACCCTAACATTAACCCTAATACTAACCCTTACCCTTACCCTAACCCGCATCCTAAACCTAACCCTAACCCTAACCTTAACCCTTACTCTTACCCTATCCCTAACCCTAATCCTAACCCTTACCCTGTCCCTAACCCTAACCCTAACCCTAACTAATAACCCTAACCCTAACCCTAACACTACCCTTACCCAAAACCTAACCCTAACCCTAAACCTAACCTTTACCCTAACCCTAACCCTAACCCTAACCTAACCCCTAACCCTAACCCTAACCCTTACCCTGACCCTAACCCTAATCCTAACCTTAACTCTAACCCTAACCCTAATCCTAACACTAACCTTAACTCTTATCCTAACCCTAACCCTAACCCTAACCCTAACAATTACCCTTACCCTAACCCTAACCCTAACCTTAACCCTAACCCTAACCCTATACCTAACCCTTACCCTTACCCTAACCCTAAACCTAACCCTAAACCAAACCCTAACCCTAACCCTAACTCTTTCCCTTACCCTAATCCTAACCCTAACCCTAACCCTAACCCTTACCCTTAACCTAACCCTAAACCTAACCCTAACCCTTACCCTTACCCTAACCCTAACCCTAAACCTAAACTTAAACCTAACCCTAACACTTACCCTAACCCTAACCCTAACCCTAACCACTACCCCTAACCCTTACCAATACCCTAATCCTAACCTTAACCCTAACCCTTACCCTTACCCTAACCCTAACCCTAACATTAACCCTTACTCTTACCCTAATCCTAAACCTAATCCTAACCCTTTCCCTGTCCCTAAGCCTAACCCTACCCTAACCCTTACCCTTACCCTAACCCTAAACGAAACCCTAACCCAAACCCTAACCCTACCCCTATCCCTAACCCTAACCCTTAACCTTACCCTAAACCTAAACCTAACCCTAACCCTACCCCTAACCCTTACCCTAACCCTTACGCAAAACCTAACCAAAACCCTAACCCTAACCCTTACCCTTACCCTAACCCTAACCCTAAACCTAACCCTAACCCTAACCCTAACCCTAACCCTTACTCTAACGAAACCCTAAGCCTAAACCTAACCCATACCCTTAACCTAATCGTAACCCTAACCTTAACATTAACCTTAACCCTAACCCTAACCCTAACCCTTACCTTACCCTAACCCTAACCCTAACCCTAAACCTAACCCTAACCCTAATCCTTACCCTTAACCTAACCCTAACCCTAAACCTAACCGTAAGCCTTACCCTAACCCTAACCCTAACCCCTAACCCTAACCCTAACCCTAAAACTTACAGTTACCCTAAACCTAACCCGAAACTTAAAGCTGAGCCTAACCCTAACCCTAACTCTTACCCTAACCCTAACCCTAACCCTAACCCCTAACCCTAACCCTAACCCTAACCCTTACCCTAAACCTAACCTTAACCCTAACCCTAACCCTTACGCTTACCCTAACCCTAAACCTAACCCCTAACCCTAACCCTAACCCTAACACTTACCTAACCCTAAACCTAATCCTAACCATAACCCAAACCCTTACCCTTACCCTAACCCTAACCTTAACCCTAACCCTAACCCTAACCCTTACCCTTACCCTAACCCTAACCCTAAACCTTACCTTTACCCTTACCCTTACCCTAACCCTAACCCTAAACCTAACCCTAACCCTAACCCTTACCCTAACAATTACCCTAACCTTAACCCTTACCCTAAACCTAACCCTAACCCAAACCATAACTAATAACCCTAACCCTAACCCTAAACCTTACCCTTCACCTAACCCTAACCCTAACCTTAACTCTAACCCGAACCCTAACCCAAACCCTAACCCTAACCCTAAGGCTACTCTTTACCCTTACCCTAAGCCTAAACCAAACCCTAAGCCTAACCCTAACCCTAACCCTTAACCTTACCCTAACCCTAACCCTAACCTTAACCCTAACCCTTACCCTTACCATAACCCTAATCTTAACCCTAATCCTAACCCTAACCCTAACTCTTACCTTACCCTAACCCTAACCGTAACCCTAACCCTAACCCTAACCATTACCCTTACCCTAACCCTAATCCAAACCCTAACACTTACCCTAACCCTAACCCTTACTAATAACCCTAAACCTAACCCTAAACCTTACCCTTAACTTAACCCTGACCCTAACCTTAACCCTAACCCTAACCCTAACCCTAACCCTAACACTTACCCTTACCATAACCCTAACCCTAACCCTAACACTAACCCTATCCCTAACCCTTACCCTTACCCTAACCCTAACCCTAAACCTTACCCTTACCCTTACCCTTACCATAACCCTAACCCTAAACCTAACCCTAACCCTAACCCTAACCCTTACCCTCACCCTAACCCTAACACTAACCCTAACCCTAACCCTAACCCTTACCCTAACAATTACCCTAACCTTAACCCTAACCCTTACCCTTACCATAATCCTAAACTTAACCCTAATCCTAACCCTAACCCTAACTGTTACCTTACCCTAACCCTAACCGTAACCCTAACCCTAACCATTACCCTTACCCTAAACCTAATCCTAACCCTAACCCTTACCCTAACCCTAACCCTTACTAATAACCCTAACCCTAACCCTAAACCTTACCCTTAACTTAACCCTGACCTTAACCTTAAACCTAACCCTAACCCTAACCCTAACCCTAACACTTACCCTTACCATAACCCTAACCCTAACCCTAACACTAAGCCTTACCCTTACCCTAACCCTAACCCTAAACCTAACCCTAACCCAAACCCTACACCTATCCCTACCCCTAACCCTAACACTTACCCTTACCCTAACAATAACCCCAACCCTAACGCTAACCCTAACCCTAACCCTAACCTTGACCCTAACCTTAACCCTAACCCTTATCCTTAACCTAACCCAAAACCTAACCCTAACCCTAACGCTTACACTTACCCTAACCCTAACCCTAACCCTAACCCTAAACCTAACCCTAACCCTTACCTTTACCCTAACCATACACCTAACCGTAACCCTTACCCTAACGCTAACCCTAAGTCCTAACCCTAACACTAACCCTTACAGTTACCCTAAGCCTAACCCAAAACTTAACCCTAAGCCTAACCCTAACCCTAACCCTTACCCTAACCCTAACCCCAACCCTAACCCTAACCCCTAACTCTAACCCTAACCCTTACCCTTACCCTAACCCTAAACTTAACCCTAACCCTAAACCTAACCCTAACCCTTACGCTTACCCTAACCCTAAACCTAACCCAAACCCTAACCCTAACCCTAACCCTTACCCTAAACCTAAACCTAACCCTAACCCTTACCCTTACCCTTACCCTAACCCTAACCCTAAACCTCACCCTAACACTAACCCTAACCCTCAACCTCACCCTAAACCTAACCCTAACCTTAACCCTTACCCTAAACCTAACCCTAACCCAAACCATAACTAATAACCCTAACCCTAACCCTAAACCTTACCCTTCACCTAACCCTAACCATAACCTTAACTCTAACCCGAACCCTAACCCTAACCCTAACCCTAAACGTAACCATAACCCTTACCCTAACCCTAACCCTCACTCTAACACTAACTAATAACCCTAACCCTAACCCTTACCCTTACCCTAAACCTAACCTTAACCCTAACCCAAACCCTAACCCTAACCCTAACGCTACTCTTTACCCTTACCCTAAGCCTAAACCAAACCCTAAGCCTAACCCTAACCCTAACCCTTAACCTTACCCTAACCCTAACCCTAACCTTAACCCTAACCTTAACCCTAACCCTAACCCTAAACTTAACCCTAACCCTAACCCTTACACTTACCCTAACCCTAACCCTAACCCTAACCATTACCCTAACCCTAACCCTGACTAATAACCCTAAACCTAACCCTAAATCTTACCCTTAACTCAACCCTAACCCTAACCTTAACCCTAAACCTAATCCTAACCCTAACACTTACCCTTACCCTAACCCTAACATTAACCCTAATACTAACCCTTACCCTTACCCTAACCCGCATCCTAAACCTAACCCTAACCCTAACCTTAACCCTTACTCTTACCCTATCCCTAACCCTAATCCTAACCCTTACCCTGTCCCTAACCCTAACCCTAACCCTAACTAATAACCCTAACCCTAACCCTAACACTACCCTTACCCAAAACCTAACCCTAACCCTAAACCTAACCTTTACCCTAACCCTAACCCTAACCCTAACCTAACCCCTAACCCTAACCCTAACCCTTACCCTGACCCTAACCCTAATCCTAACCTTAACTCTAACCCTAACCCTAATCCTAACACTAACCTTAACTCTTATCCTAACCCTAACCCTAACCCTAACCCTAACAATTACCCTTACCCTAACCCTAACCCTAACCTTAACCCTAACCCTAACCCTATACCTAACCCTTACCCTTACCCTAACCCTAAACCTAACCCTAAACCAAACCCTAACCCTAACCCTAACTCTTTCCCTTACCCTAATCCTAACCCTAACCCTAACCCTAACCCTTACCCTTAACCTAACCCTAAACCTAACCCTAACCCTTACCCTTACCCTAACCCTAACCCTAAACCTAAACTTAAACCTAACCCTAACACTTACCCTAACCCTAACCCTAACCCTAACCACTACCCCTAACCCTTACCAATACCCTAATCCTAACCTTAACCCTAACCCTTACCCT
>JANJXV010000080.1:2700000-2705000 GCA_024803745.1 Megascapheus bottae
CCGTAACCCTAACCCTAACTAATAACCCTAACCCTAACCCTAACACTTACACTTATCCTAAACCTAAACATAAACCTAACCCTAACCCAAACCCTAACTCTAACCCTAACCCTAATCCTAAAACTTACCCTTACTCTAACACTAACCCTAACTCTTACCCTAACCCTAACCCTAACACTAACCCTAACCCTAACCCTTACCCTAACCCTAACCCTAACCCTAACCCTTACCCTTACCCTAACCCTAAACCTATCCCTAACCCTAACCCTAACACTAACCCTTACCCTTACCCTAACCCTAACCCTAACCCTAACCTTAACCCTAACTCTAACCCTTACGCTAACCCTAACCCTTACCCTAACCCTAACCCTAACCCTAAACCTTACTCTAACCCTAACCCTAACCCTTACCCTAACCCTAACCCTAACTCTAACCCCTAACCTTAACCCTAACCCTAACCCTTACCCTTACCCTAACCCTAACCTTAACTCTAACCCTAACCCTAAACCTAACCTTACGCTTACCCTAACCCTAAACCTACACCTAACCCAAACCCTAACCCTAACCCTAACCCTACCCTTACCCTAACAATAACCCTAACCCTAACCCTAACCCTTACCCTTACCATAACCCTAATGTTAACCCTAATCCTAACCCTAACCATTACCCTTACCCTAACCCTAACCCTAACCCCAACCCTTACCCTAACCCTAACCCTAACTAATAACCCTAACCCTAATGCTAAACCTTGCCCTTAACTTAACCCTAACCCTAAACTTAACCATGACTCTAACCCTAACCCTAACACTTACCCTTACCATAACCCTAACCCTAACCCTAACACTAACCCTTACCCTTACCCTAACCCTAACCCTAAACCTAACCCTAACTCTACCCCTAACACTAACCCTAACCCTAACCTTACAATGACACTAACCCTTACCCTTACACTAACCTAAACCGTACCCTAACCCTAACCCTAACATTAACCCTTACTCTTACCCTAACCCTAAACCTAATCCTAACCCTTACCCTGTCCCTAAGCCTAACACTAACCCTAACTAATAATCCTAACCCTAACCCTAACACTTACCCTTACCCTAATCCTAAACCTAACCCTAAACCTAACCCTTACCCTAACCCTAACCCTAAAACTAACCCGTAACCCTAACCCTAAACCTAACCCTTACTCTGACCCTAACATTAAACCTAACCTTAACTCTAACCCTAACCCTAATCCGAACCCTAACCCTAACCCTTACCCTAAACCTAACCCTAACCCTAAGCCTAACCCTAACACTTACCCTTATCCCAACCCTAACCCTAACTTTAACCCTAACCCTATCCCTAACCCTAACCCTTACCATTACCCTAACCCTAAACGTAACCCTAACCCAAACCCTAACCCTAGCCCTAACCCTAACCCTTACCCTTACCCTAACCCTAACCCTAATCTTAACCCTAACCTTAACCGTAACCCTTATCCTTAACCTAACCCAAAACCTAACCCTAACCCTAACGCTTACACTTACCCTAAACCTAACCCTAACCCTAAACCTAAACCTAACCCTAACTCTTACCCTTACCCTAACCCTAAACCTAACCCTAACCCAAACCCTACCCCTACCCCTAACCCTAACCCTTACCCTAACCCTAACTAATAAACCTAACCCTAACCCTAACCCTAACCCTAAACCTTACCCTAACCGTAACCCTAACCCTAACTAATAACCCTAACCCTAACCCTAACACTTACACTTATCCTAAACCTAAACCTAAACCTAACCCTAACCCAAACCCTAACTCTAACCCTAACCCTAATCCTAACACTTACCCTTACTCTAACACTAACCCTTACCCTAACCCTAACCCTAACCCTAACCTTAACCCTAACTCTAACCCTTACGCTAACCCTAACCCTTACCCTAACCCTAACCCTAACCCTAAACCTTACCCTAACCCTAACCCTAACCCTTACCCTAACCCTAACCCTAACTCTAACCCCTAACCCTAACCCTAACCCTAACCCTTACCCTTACCCTAACCCTAACCTTAACTCTAACCCTAACCCTAAACCTAACCTTACGCTTACCCTAACCCTAAACCTACACCTAACCCAAACCCTAACCCTAACCCTAACCCTACCCTTACCCTAACAATAAACCCTAACCCTAACCCTAACCCTTACCCTTACCATAACCCTAGTGTTAACCCTAATCCTAACCCTAACCATTACCCTTACCCTAACCCTAACCCTAACCCCAACCCTTACCCTAACCCTAACCCTAACTAATAACCCTAACCCTAATGCTAAAACTTGCCCTTAACTTAACCCTAACCCTAAACTTAACCATGACTCTAACCTTAACCCTAACACTTACCCTTACCATAACCCTAACCCTAACCCTAACACTAACCCTTACCCTTACCCTAACCCTAACCCTAAACCTAACCCTAACTCTACCCCTAACACTAACCCTAACCCTAACCTTACACTGACACTAACCCTTACCCTTACACTAAACTAAACCGTACCCTAACCCTAACCCTAACCCTTACCCTTACCCTAACCCTAACCCTAACATTAACCCTTACTCTTACCCTAACCCTAAACCTAATCCTAACCCTTACCCTGTCCCTAAGCCTAACACTAACCCTAACTAATAATCCTAACCCTAACCCTAACACTTACCCTTACCCTAATCCTAAACCTAACCCTAAACCTAACCCTTACCCTAACCCTAACCCTAAACCTAACCCTTACTTTGACCCTAACATCAAACCTAACCTTAACTCTAACCCTAACCCTAATCCGAACCCTAACCCTAACCCTTACCCTAAACCTAACCCTAACCCTAAGCCTAACCCTAACACTTACCCTTATCCCAACCCTAACCCTAACTTTAACCCTAACCCTATCCCTAACCCTAACCCTTACCATTACCCTAACCCTAAACGTAACCCTAACCCAAACCCTAACCCTAGCCCTAACCCTAACCCTTACCCTTACCCTAAACCTAACCCTAATCTTAACCCTAACCTTAACCCTAACCCTTATCCTTAACCTAACCCAAAACCTAACCCTAACCCTAATGCTTAAACTTACCCTAAACCTAACCCTAACCCTAAACCTAAACCTAACCCTAACTCTTACCCTTACCCTAACCCTAAACCTAACCCTAACCCAAACCCTACCCCTACCCCTAACCCTAACCCTTACCCTTACCCTAACAATAACCCCAACCCTAACGCTAACCCTAACCCTAACGCTAACCTTGACCCTAACCTTAACCCTAAAACTTATCCTTAACCTAACCCAAAACCTAACCCTAACCCTAACGCTTACACGTACCCTAACCCTAACCCTTACCCTAACCCTAAACCTAACCCTAACCCTTACATTTACCCTAACCCTAAACCTAGCCCTAACCCTTACCCTAACGCTAACCCTAACTCCTAACCCTAACCCTAACCCTTACAGTTACCCTAAGCCTAACCCAAAACTTAACCCTAAGCCTAACCCTAACCCTAACCCTTACCCTAACCCTAACCCCAACCCTTACCCTGACCCTATCCTTAACCCTAACCCTAACCCTAACCCTAACCCTTACGCTTACCCTAACCCTAAACATAACCCAAACCCTAACCCTAACCCTAACCCTTACCCTAAACCTAAACCTAACCCTAACCCTTACCCTTACCCTTACCCTAACCTTAAACCTAAACCTAACCCTAACCATAACCATAACCCTCAACCTCACCCTAACCCTAACCCTTACCCTAAACCTAACCCTAACCCAAACCATAACTAATAACCCTAACCCTAACCCTAAACCTTACCCTTCACCTAACCCTAACCCTAACCTTAACTCAAACCGAACCCTAACCCTAACCCTAACCCTAACACTTACCCTTACCCTAAACCTAACCGTAACCCTAACCATAACCATAACACTTACCCTAACCCTAACCCTCACTCTAACACTAACTAATAACCCTAACCCTAACCCTTACCCTTACCCTAACCCTAACCTTAACCCTAACCCTAACGCTACTCTTTACCCTTACCCTAAGCCTAAACCAAACCCTAAGCCTAACCCTAACCCTAACCCTTAACCTTACCCTAACCCTAACCCTAACCTTAACCCTACCCCTAACCCTAACCCTAACCCTAACCCTAAACCTAACCCTAACCCTAACCCTTACACTTACCCTAACCCTAACCCTAACCCTAACCCTTACCCTAACCCTAACCCTAACTAATAACCCTAAACCTAACCCTAAATCTTACCCTTAACTCAACCCTAACCCTAACCTTAACCCTAAACCTAATCCTAACCCTAACACTTACCCTTACCCTAACCCTAACCCTAACACTAACCCTTACACTTACCCTAACCCGAATCCTAAACCTAACCCTAACCCTAACCTTAACCCTTACTCTTACCCTATCCCTAACCCTAATCCTAACCCTTACCCTGTCCCTAACCCTAACCCTAACCCTAACTAATAACCCTAACCCTAACCCTAACACTACCCTTACCCAAAACCTAACCCTAACCCTAAACCTAACCTTTACCCTAACCCTAACCCTATCCTAACCCCTAACCCTAACCCTAACCCTAACCCTTACCCTGACCCTAACCCTAACCCTAACCTTAACTCTAACCCTAACCCTAATCCTAACACTAACCTTAACCCTTACCCTAACCCTAACCCTAACCCTAACCCTAACACTTACCCTTACCCTAACCCTAACCCTAACCTTAACCCTAACCCTATCCCTAACCCTTACCCTTACCCTAACCCTAAACCTAACCCTAAACCAAACGCTTACCCTAACCCTAACTCTTACTCTTACCCTAATTCTAACCCTAACCCTAACCCTTACCCTTATCCTAACCCTAAACCTAACCCTAACCCTTACACTTACCCTAACCCTAACCCTAAACCTAACCCTAAACCTAACCCTAACACTTACCCTAACCCTAACCCTAACC
>JANJXV010000080.1:2712500-2735000 GCA_024803745.1 Megascapheus bottae
CCTTACCCTTACCCTAACCCTAACCCTAAACCTAACCCTTACCCTTACCCTTACCCTAACCCTAACCCTAAACCTAACCCTAACCCTAACCCTAACCCTTACCCTCACCCTAACCCTAACCCATACCCTAACCCTTACCCTAATCCTAACCCTAAACCAAACCCTAAATAATAACCCTAACCCTAACCCTAAAGCTTACCCTTCACCTAACCCTAAACCTAACCTTAACTCTAACCCTAACCCTAAATCTAACCCTAACCCTAACACTTACCCTTACCCTAACCCTAACCCTAAGCCTTACCCTTACCCTAAACCTAACCCTAAAACTAACCCTAACCCTAACCCTTGCCCTTACCCAAACCCTAACCTTAACACTAACCATAACCCTAACCCAAACCCTAATCCTAACCCTAACCCTTACCCTTACCCTTACCCTAAGCCTAAACCAAACCCTAAGCCTAACCCTAACCCTAACCCTTAACCTTACCCTAACCCTAACCCTACCCATAACCCTAACTAATAAGCCTAACCCTAACCCTAAACCTAACCCTAACCCTTACCCTTACCCTAACCCTAACCCTAACTAATAACCCTAACACTAACCCTAACACTTACCTGTATCCTAAACCTAACCCTAAACCTAACCCTAACCCAAACCCTAACTCTAACCCTAACCGTAACACTTAACCTTACTCTAACACTAACCCTAACCCTTACCCTAACCCTAACCTTAACACTAACGCTAACCCTAACCCTTACCCTAACCCTAACCCTAACCCTAACCCTTACCCTTACCCTAACCCTAAACCTATCCCTAACCCTAACCCTAACCCTTACCCTTACCCTAACCCTAATCCTAACCCTAACCTTAACCCTAACTCTACCCCTTACCCAACTCTAACCTTAACCCTAACCCTAACCTTAACCCTAAACCTTACCCTAACCTTAACCCTAAACCTAAACCTAACCCAAACCCTAACCCTAACCCTAACCCTAACGCTTACCCTAACAATAACCTTAACCTTAACACTAACCCTTACCCTTACCATAACCCTAACCTTAACCCTAATCGTAACCCTAACCCTAACCCTTACCCTTACCCTAACCCTAACCATAACCCTAACCCTAACCCTTACCCTAACCCTAAACCTAACCCTAACCCTTACCCTTACCCTAACCCTAACCCTTACCCTAACCCAAACCCTAACCCTAACCCTAACACTAACCCTTACCCTTACCCTAACCCTAACCCTAACCCTAACCTTAACCCTAACTCTAACCCTTACCCTAACCCTAACACTTACCCTAACCCTAACCCTAACCCTTACACTAACCCTAACCCTAACCCTATCCCCTAACCCTAACCCTAAGCCTAACCCTTACCCTTACCCTAACCCTAACCCTAACCTTAACCCTAACCCTAACCCAAACCCTAACCCTAAACCTAAGCCTTATCCTAACCCTTACTCTTACCCTAACCCTAACCCTAACTCCTAACCCTAACCCTAACACTTACTCTTACCCTAACCCTAACCCTAACCCTTACTCTTACCATAAACCTAACCCTAACATTAACCCTTACCCTAACCTTAACCCTAACCCTTACCCTAACCCTAACCCTTACCCTTACGCTAACACTAACCCTAAAACTAACCCTAACCCTAACCCTAACACAAACCTTAACCCTTATCCTTAACCTAACCCTAACCAAAACTTTCACCCTAACACTAGTCCTAAACCTAACCCTAACCCTTACCCTAACCCTAACCCTAACCCTAACCCTAAACCTAACCCTAAATCTAACCCTAATCCTAACCCTTACCCTAACTCTAACCCTAACCTAACCCTTACCCTTACCCTAACCCTAAGCCTAACCCTAACCCAAACCCTAACCATAACCTAACCCTAAACTTAAACCTTACCCTTACCCTAACCCTAACCCTAACCCTAAACCTAACCCTTACCCTAAACCTAACCCTAACCCTAAACCTTACCCTCACCCTAACCCTAACCCTAACCTTAACCCTAACCCTAACCCTAACCTTAACCCTATTCCTAACCCTAACCCAAACCCTAACTCTAACACTTACCCTTAACTTAACCCTAACCCTAACCCTAACCCTAACCTAAACCTAACTCTAACCCTAACCCTAACCCTTACCCTTACCCTTACCCTAAGCCTAAACCTAACCCTAACCCTAATCCCTAACCCTAACCCAAACCCTTACCCTTACTCTTACCCTAAACCTAACCCTAACCCTAACCCTAAACCTAACACTAACCCTTACCCTAACCTTTACCCTAACCTTAACCCTAACTCTAACCCTAACTCTTATACTTACCCTAACCCTAACCCTACCCTAAGCCTATACCTAACCCTAACCCTTACCCTAACCCTTACCCTAACCCTAACCCTAACCCTAACCCTAAGCCTAACCCTATCCCTTACCCTTACCCTAAACCTAACCCTAACCCTAACCCTTACCCTTACCCTAACACTCACCCTAAACCTACCCCTAACACTAACCCTAACCCTTAGCCTAACCCCAACCCTAATCCTAACCCTAACCCTTACCCTTACCCTAACCCTAACCCTAACCTTAACCCTAACCCTAACCGTAACCCTAACCCTTACCCTTACCCTAACCCTAACCCTAAACTTAACCCTAACCCTAACCCTAACCCTAACCCTATCCCTTTCCCTAACAAAAACCGAAAGCCTAAACTTAACCCTTACCCTTACCCTAACCCTAAACCTAACCCTAATCCTAACCCTTAACCTTACCCTAACCCTAAACCTAACCCTAACCCAAACCCTAACTCTAACCTAAGCCTAAAATTAAGCCTTACCCTTACCCTAACCCTAACCCCAACCCTAACCTAACCCTTACCCTAACCCTAACCCTAACCCTAACCCTTACCCTCACCCTAACACTAACCCTAACCCCTATCCCTAAACCTCGCCCTAACCCTTACGCTTACCCTAACCCTAACTCTAAACTTAACCCTAAACCAAACCCTAAGCCTAACAGTAACCCTTACCCTTACCGTAACCCTAACCGTAACCCTAACCCTAATCCTATTCCTCACCCTTACCCTTACCCTAACCCTAACCTTAACCCTAACCCTAACCCTAATCCTAACCCTATCACTTACCCTTACCCTCACTCTAACCCTAACCCTAACCTTTACCCTTACCCTAACCCTAACCGTAAATCTAACCCTAACACTAACCCTAACCCTTAGCCTAACCCAAACCCTAACCCTAACCCTAACCCTTACCCTTACCTTAACCTAAACCCTAACCCTAACCCTAAACCTTACCCTAACCCTAACCCTAACCCTAACCCTAACACCTAACCCTAACCCTAATTCTCACCCCTACCCTTACCCTAACCCTAACCCTAACCTTAACCCTAACTCTAACCCTAACCCTTACCCTTACCCTAACCCTAACACCTAACCCTAACCCTAATTCTAACCCCTACCCTTACCCTAACCCTAACCCTAACCTTAACCCTAACTCTAACCCTAACCCTTACCCTTACCCTAACCCTAACCCTAACCCTCACCCTTACCCTTATGCAAATCAATTAATATAATTCAACACATCAACAGGAGCAAAGAGAAAAATCACATGATTGTCTTAATAGACGCGGAAAAGGCATTTGACAAGATCCAACCCCCCTTTATGTTAAAAGCTCTGGAGAAACTAGGAATCCATGGAACATTCCTCAATGTAATAAAGGCTGTGTATGAGAAACCTACTGCTAGTATTACACTGAATGGTGAAAATCTAAAGCCATTCCCTCTAAAATCAGGAACGAGACAAGGATGCCCACTCTCTCCACTCCTCTTTAACATAGCACTAGAATTCCTAGCCAGTGCAATAAGGCAAGAAGCAAGCATAAAGGGGATCCAAGTAGGCAAAGAGGAAATAAAACTATCCCTCTTTGCAGATGACATGATTCTGTATTGAAAGAATCCTATAGACTCTACTTCCAAGCTCCTTGAGCTGATCCAAAGCTTTGGAAGAGTAGCAGGCTATAAAATCAACCCTCAAAAATCAACTGCCTTCCTTTATGCCAACAGTGAGAGGAACGAGGCAATAATCAGGAAAGAAACTCCTTTCACAATAGCCTCAAAGAAAATAAAGTACCTAGGAATTAGCTTAACTAAGAATGTAAAGGACCTTTTTGACGAAAACTTTAGAACCCTAAAAAATGAAATTAAAGCAGAACTAAGGAAATGGACAAACCTCCCATGCTCCTGGATTGGAAGAATCAACAATGTGAAAATGACAATCTTGCCAAGAGCTATCTACAAATTCAATGCAATACCCATCAACATACCAATGACATTCTTTAAAGAAATAGGAGGGGCAATCCAAAATTTCATAAGGAATAATTAAAGACCCCGTATAGCAAAAACACTTCTTACCAGAAAGAACAGCGCTGGAGGAATTTCAATTCCAAACTTTAGACTCTAACCCTTACTCTTAACCAAACCCTTCCCCTAAACCTAACCCTAACCCTAACCCTAAACCTAACCCTAACCTTAACTCTAAACCTTACCCTAACCCTAACCCTAACCCTAAACCGTACCCTAACCATAACCATAACCCTAACCCTTACCCTAACCCTAACCCTAATCCTAACCCCTAACCCTAACCCAAACCCTTACACTTACCCTTACCCTAACCTTAACCCTAACCCTAACCCTAACCCTTACCCTTACCCTAACCCTAAACCTAACCCTAACCCAAACCCTAAGCCTAACCCTAACCCTAACCCTTACCCTTACCCTAACCCTAATCCTAACCCTGAACCTAACCCTAAACGTTACCCTTACCCTAACCCTACCCTAAACTTAACCCTAATCCTAACCCTAACCCTAACACTTACCCTTACCCTAACCCTAACCCTAACCATAACCCTTACGCTAACCCTAAACCTAACCCTAACCCTAAACTTCACCCTAACCCTAACCCTAACCCTTACCCTAATCCTAACCCCAACCTAACCCTAACCCTAACCCTAACCCTAACCCTAACCTAACCCTAACCCTACCCCTAACCCTAACCCTTACCCTAACCCTAACCCTTACCCTTACCCTAACACTAACCCTAAAACTAACCCTAACCCTAACCCTAACCCCTAACCCTAACCCAAACCCTAACCCAGACCCTAACCCTAACTCTAACGCTTACACTTACACTCAGCGTAACCCTAAATCTAAGCCTAACCCTAACCCTAACCCTTACCCTTACCCTAACCCTAACCCTAACCCTAACCTTTACCCTTACCATAACCCTAAACCTAACCCTAACCCAAACCCTAAGCCTAATCCTTAGCCTAATCCTAACCCTGACCCTAACCATAAACGTTACCGTTACCCTAACCCTACCCTAACCTTAACCCTAATCCTAACCGTAACTGTAACCCTAATTCTTACCCTTTCCCTAATCCTAACCCTTACCCTAACCCTAAACTTAACCCTAACCCAAACCCTAACCCTTACCCTTACCCTAACCCTAACCCTAAACCAAACCCTAAGCCTTACCCTTACCCTAACCCTAAACCTAACCGTAACCCTAACCCTAACCCTTACCCTAACCCTAACCCTAACCCTTACCCTAACCCTAACCCTAACCCTACGCCTTACCCTTACCCTAACCCTAAACCTAACCCTAACCCTAACCCTAACCCTTACCGTAACCCTAAACTTAACCCTAACCCTAACCCCTAACTCTAACCCTAACACTAACCCTTACCCTTATCCTAACTCTAACCCGAACCTTAACCCTAACCGTAACCCTAACCCTTAAACTTACCCTAACTCTAACCCTAACCCTAACCCAAACCCTTACCCTTACCCTAAACCTAACCCTAACCTTAACCCTAACCTATCCCTAAGCCTAAGCCTAACGCTAACCCTTACCCTTACCCTAACCCTAACCCTAACCTTCACCCTAACACTAACCCTAACCCTAACACTAACCCTTACCCTAACCCTAACCCTAACCTTCACCCTAAAACTAACCCTAACCCTAACACTAACCCTTACGCTTACCCTAAACCTAACCCTAACCCTTACCCTTACCCTAACCCTAAACCTAAACTTAACCCTAACCCTAACCCTAACCCTTACCCTTACCCTTACCCTAACGCTAACTCTAACCCTTACCCTATATCTAACCCTAACCCTAACCCTTACCCTTATCCTAACCCTAACCCTAAACCTAACCCTAACCCTAACCCTTACCCTTACCCTAAACACTAACCCTAACCCTAACCCTAACCCTTACCCTAGCCGTAACCCTAATCCTAACCCTTACCCTAACCCTAACCCTAACCCTTACCCTAACCCTAACCCTAATCCTAAACCTTACACTTACCCTAACCCTTACCCTAAACCTAACCCTTACCCTAACCCTGACCCTAAACCTAATCCCAACCCTGACCCTAACACAAACCTTAACCCTTACCCTTAACCTAATCCTAACCATAACCTTCACCCTAACACTAACCCTAACCCTAACCCTAACCCTTGTCCTTACCCTAACCTAAACCTTATCCTAACCCAAACCCTAACCTAAGCCTAACCCTAACCGTAACCCTTAGTCTAACAAACCCTAACCCTAACCCTTACCCTAAACCTAACCCTAACCCTAACCCTAACCCTAACCCTAACCCTAACCCAAACCTTAACTCTAACCTTAACGCTAACACTAACCCTTACCCTTACCGTAACCGTAAAGCTAAACCTAACCCAAGCCCTAACCCTTACCCTAACCCTAACCCTAACCTTAACCCTAACCCTAATCCTTACCCTAACCCTAACGCTTAGCGTAACCCTAATCCTAACCCTTATCCTAATCCTAACCCTAACCTTAACCCTAACCCTAACACTAACCCTCATCCTAACCCTAACCCTAAACCAAACTCTTACCCTTACCCTTACCCTAACCCTAACCCTAACCATAACCCTAACCCTTACCCATACCCTAACCCTAAACCTAACCCAACCCAAACCCTAACCCTAAGCCTAAGAGTAACCCTAACCCTTACCCTTACCCTAAACCTAAACCTAACCCTGACCCTAACCTTAACCGTTACCCTTACCCTAACCCTACCGTAACCTTAAGGCTAACCCTAACCCTAACCCTAACCCTAATCCTTACCCTTACCCTAACCCTAACCCTAACCCTAAACCTAACCCTAACCCTAACGCTAACTCTTACCCTTACCCTAACCCTAACCATAACCCTAAACCTAAGACTAACCCTTACCCTTACACTAACCCTAACCCTAACACTTACCCTATCCCTAACCCTAACCCTAACCCTTACCCTTACACTAACCCTAACCCTAACCCTAACCCTAACCCCTAACCCTAAACCTAAACCTAACCCTTAACCTTACCCTAACCCTAAACCTAGCAATAACCCAAACCCTAACCTAAGCTAACCCTAACCTAAGCTAACCCTTACCTAACCCTAACCCTAACTCTAACCCTAACCCTTACCACAACCCTAACCGTAAGGTTCACCCTAACACTAACCCTAACCCTAACTCTAACACTTACCCTTACCTTATCCTTAACCCTAACCTTAACCCTAACCCTAAACCTAACCCTAACCCTTACCCTTACCCTAACTCTAACCCTAAACCTAAACATAACCCTATCCCGTACCCTAACCCAAACCCAAACCCTAACCCTAATTTTTACCCTTACCGTAACCCTAAACCTAAACCTTAACCCAACCCTAACCCTAACCCTTACCCTTACCGTAACGCTAACCCTAACCCTAACCCTAACCCTAACGCTAACCACTAACCCTATCCTTAACCCTAAACCTAACTCTAACCCTAAACCTAAACCTAACCCCTAACCCTAACGCTAACCCTAAACCTTGCACTTACCCAAACCCTAAACCTAAACTTAACCCTAATTCTAACCCTAAACCTAACCCTTACCCTTACCGTAACCCTAAACCAAACCCTAACCCAAACCCTTCCCCTAATCCTAACCCTAACCCTTACCCTTACCCTAACCATAAACCTAACACTTACCCTAACCGTAACCCTAACCCTTACCCTAACCCTAACCCTAACCCTAACCCTTACCCTTACCCTAACCCTAAACTTAACACTAACCCTAACCCTAACCCCAACCCTTACCCTAACCCTAACCCTTGCCCTTACCCTAACACTAAGCTTAACCCTACCCTAACCCTTACCCTTACCCTAACCGTAACCATAACCCTAACTAATAACCCTAACCCTAACCCTAAACCTTACCCTTACCCTAACACTAACCCTAACCTCAATCCTAACCCTAACCCTAAGCCTTACCCTTACCCTAACCCTGAACCAAACTCTAACCCAAACCCTAAGCCTAACCGTAACCCTTACCCTAACCCTAACCCCAACCCTAACCCTTACCCTTACCCTTACCCTAACCCTAAAGCTAACCCTAACCCTTATCATAACCCTAACCCTAACCCTACCTTAACTAATAACCCTAACCCTAACCCTACCACTAACCCTTATCCTAAACCTAACCCTAAATCTAACCCTAACCTAAACCCTAACCCTAAACCTAACCCTAACCCAAACCCTAACCCTAACCCTAACCCTAATCCTAACCCTTACCCTTACACAAACGGTAACCCTAACCTAAACCTAAACCTAACCCTAACCCTAACCCTTACCCTAAACCTAACCATAACCCTAACCCTTACCCTAAACCTAACAATAACCCTAACCCCTAACCCTAAACGTAACCCTAACCCTTCCCCTTACCCCAACCCTAAACGTAACCCTAACCCAAACCCTAACCTAAGCCTAACCCTAACCGTAAACTTACCCTAACCCTAACCCTAACCCTAACCCTAACCCTTACCCTAACCGCAACCCTAATGTTCACCCTAACACTAACACTAACCATAACACTAACCCTTACCCTAAACCTAACCCTAACTCTAACCCTTACCGTTACCGTATCCCTAACCCTAACCCTAACACTTACCCATACCCTAACCCTAACCCTAAGCTTAACCCTAACCCTAACCCTTACCCTAACCCTAACCCTAAGCCTAACCCTAATTCTAACCCTTACCTTAATCCTAACCCTAACCTTAACCCTAACCCTCACAATAACCCTAACCCTAACCCTAACCCTTACCCTTAAACTAACCGTAACCCTAAACCTAACCCTAAATTAACCCTAACCCTAACTCTAACCCTAACCCTAACCCTTACCCAAACCCTAACCCTAACCCTAAACCTTACCCTAACCATAACCTAACCCTAACACCTAACCCTAAACCTAACCCTTTCCCTTACCCTAACCCTAAACTTAACCCTAACCCAAACCCTAACCGAAGCTAACCCTAACCGTAACCCTAACCCTTACCCTAACCTTAACCCTAACTCTAACCCTAACCCTTACCATAACCCTAACCGTAACGTTCACCCTAACCCTAACCCTAAGCCTAACACTAACCCTTACCCTTACCGTAAACCTAACCCTAACTCTAACACTTACCCTTACCTTATCCCTAACCCTAACCTTAACCCTAACCCTAACCCTAACCCTAATCCCTACCCTTACCCTAACCCTAACCCTAACCCTAAACCTAACCCTTACCCTTACCCTAACTCTAACCCTAAAGCTAAATCTAACCCTATCCCGTACCCTAACCCAAACCAAAACCCTAACCCTATCCCTTAACCTTACCGTAACCCTAACCCTAACCCTTAACCTAACCCTAACCCTAACCCTTACCCTTACCCTAACCCTAAACCTAACACTTACCCTAACCGTAACCCTAACCCTTACCCTAACCCTAAACCTAACCCTAACCCTAACGCTTACCCTTACCCTAACCCTAAACTTAACACTAACCCTAACCCTAAGCCTAACCCTTGCCCTTACCGTAACACTAAGCTTATCCCTACCCTAACCCTTACCGTTACCCTAACCGTAACCATAACCCTAACTAATAACCCTAACCCTAACCCTAAACTTTACCCTAACCCTAACCCTAACCTCAATCCTAACCGTAACCCTAAGCCTTACGCTTACCCTAACAGTAAACCAAACTCTAACCCAAACCCTAAGCCTAACCGTAACCCTTACCCTAAACCTAACCCTTACCCTTACCCTTACCCTTACCCTTACCCTAACCCTAAAGCTAACCCTAACACTTACCATAACCCTAACCTAACTAATAACCCTAACCCTAACCCTAACACTAACCCTTATCCTAAACCTAACGCTAAACCTAACCCTAACCCAAACCCTAACCCTAAACCTAACCCTAACCCAAACCTTAACCCTAAACCTAACCCTAACCCACACCCTAACCCTAACCCTAATCCTAACCCTTACCCTTACGCTAACCCTAACTCTAACCCTAACCCTTACCCTTACACAAACCGTAACCCTAACCTAAACCTAAACCTAACCCTAAACCTAACCCTTACCCTAAACCTAACCCTAACCCTAACCCTAACCCTAACCCTAACACTAACAATAACCCTAACCCCTAACCCTAAACGTAACCCTAACCCTTGCCCTTACCCTAAGCCTAAACCTAACCCTAATCCAAACCCTAACCTAAGCCTAACCATAACCGTAACCTTACCCTAACCTAACCCTAACCCTAACCCTAACCCTTACCCTAACCGCAACCCTAACCTTCTCCCTAACACTAACACTAACCCTAACACTAACCCTTACCCTAAACCTAACCCTAACTCTAACCCTTACCCTTACCGTATCCCTAACCCTAACCCTAACACTTACCCTTACCCTAACCCTAACCCTAACCTTAACCCTAACCCTAACCCTTACCCTAACCCTAACCCTAAGCCTAACCCTAATCCTAACCCTTACCCTAATTCTAACCCTAAACTTAACCCTAACCCTAACCTTAACCCTAACCCTCACAATAACCCTAACCCTAACACCTAAACCTAACCCAAACACTTACCCTTACCCTTACCCTACCCTAACCCTAACCATAACCCTAACCCTTACCCTTACCCTAACCCTAAACCTAACCCTAACCCAAACCCTAACCCTAAGCCTAAGCCTAACCCTAACCCTTACCCTTACCGTAACCCAAACCTAACCCTAACCTTAACCGTTACCCTTACCGTAACCCTACCCTAACCTTAAGGCTAACCCTAACCCTAACCCTAACCCTAATCCTTACCTTACCCTAACCCTAACCCTAACCCTAACCTAACCCTAACCCAAACCCTAACCCTTACTCTTACCCTAACCCTATCCATAACCCTAACCCTTACCCTTATTCTAAATTTAACCCTAACCCTAACCCTATCCCTTACTCTAACCCTAACCCTTAACCTTATCCTAAATTTAACCCTAAACCTAACCCTAACCCTAACCCTAACCCTTACCCTTACCCTAACCCTAACCCTAACCCTAAACCTAACCCTTACCCTAACCCTAACCCTAACCCCTACCCTAACCATAACCCTAACCCTTACCCTTACCCTAACCCTAAACCTAACCCTAACCCTAACCCTAACCCTTACCTTTACCCTAACCCTAAACCTATCCCTAACCCTAACCCAAAACCTAACTCTAACCCAAACTCTAACGCTAACCCTAACCATAATACTAACCCTTACCCTAATCCTAACCCGAACCCTAACCCTAACCCTAACCCTAACCTAACCCTAACCCTAACCCTAAACTTAACCCTAACCCTAACCCTAATGCTAACCCTTACCCTTACCCTAACCCTTACCCTAACGCTAACCCTAACCCTTACCCTAACCCTAACCCTAACCCTAACCCTAACCAAAACACTAATCTTAACCCTTACCCTTAACATAACCCTAATCCTAACCCTAACCCTAATCCTAACCTTAACCCCAACCCTAACCCTAACCCTAACCCTTACCCTTACTCTAACCCTAACTATGACCAATCCCCTAACCCTAACTTTTAACCTAACCCTAACCCTAACCCTTACCCTTACCCTAACCCTAACCCCAACCTTAACCCTAACCTTAACCCTAACCCTAACCCTAAACCTTACCCTTACCCTAACCCTAACCCTTACCCTAACCCTAAACCTAACCCTAACCACAACCCTAACCCTAACCCTTACTCTAATGTAACCCTAAGCCTAACCCTAACCCTTACCCTTACCCTTATCGTAACCCTAACCTTAACATTAACCTTAACCCTAACACTAACCCTAACCCTTATTTTACCCTAACCCTAAACCTAACCCTAAACCTAACCCTAACCCTAATCCTTACCCTTAACCTAACCCTAACCCTAAACCTAACCATAACCCTTACCCTAACCCTAACCCTAACCGCTAACCCTAACCCTAACCCTAACCCTTACACTTACCGTAACCCTAACCCAAAACTTAACCCTAAGCCTAACCCTAACCCTAACCCTAACCTAACCCTAACCCCTAACCCTAACCCTAACCCTTATCCTTACCCTAACCCTAACCTTAACCCTAACCCTAAGTCTTACCCTTACCCTTACCGAAACCCTAACCCTAAACCTAACCCTAAACCTAACCCTAACCCTTACCCTCACCCTAACCCTAACCCTAATCCTAACCCTAACCCTAACCCTTACCTTAACCCTAACAATAACCCTAACCCCTAACCCTAAACGTAACCCTAACCCTAACCCTAACCCTAACCCTAACCCAAACCCTAACCTAAGCCTAACCCTAACCATAACCCTTACCCATACCCTAATCCTAACCCCAACCCTAACCCTAACCCTTACCCTAACCCTAACCCTAACCTTCACCCTAACACTAACACTAACCCTAACACTAACCCTTACGCTTACGCTAAACCTAACCCTAACCCTTACCCTTACCCTAACCCTAACCCTAACCTTAACCCTAACCCTAACCCTTACCCTTACCCTTACCCTAACGCTAACTCTAACCCTTACCCTATATCTAACCCTAACCCTAACCCTTACCCTTACCCTAACCCTAAACCTAACCCTAATCCTAACCCTTACCCTTACCCTAACCCTAACCTTAACCCTAACCCTAACCCTAACCCTAAACCTTACCCTAACCCTAACCCTAACTTATAACCCTAACCCTAACCCCAACCCTAACCCTAACCCTAACCCTAACCCTTACCCTAACAATAACCCTAACCCTAAACCTAACACTTACCCTTAAAATAACCCTAACCCTAACCCTAACACTAACCCTTACTCTCACCCTAACCCTAACCCTAATCATAACCCTTACCCTGTCCCTAACCCTAACACTAACCCTAACTAATAATCCTAAACCTAACCCTAACACTTACCCTTACCCTAACCCTAGCCCTAACCCTAAACCTAACCCTTACCCTAACCTAAACCTAACCCTAAACCTATCCCCTAAACCAAACCCTAACCCTAACCCTTACCCTGACCCTAAACCTAACCCTAACCTTAACTCTAATCCTAACCCTAATCCTAACCCTAAATCTAACCCTTACCCTAACCCTAACCGTAACCCTAGCCTAACACTTACCCATATCCTAACCCTAACCCTAACCTTAACCCTAACCCTAACCCTATCCCTAACCCTTACCCTTACCCTAAAGCTAAACCAAACCCTAACCCTAACCCTAACCCTAACCCCAAACTTAACCCTAACCTTAACCCTAACCCTAACCCTAAACCTTACCCTTACCCTAACCCTAACCCTTACCCCAACCCTCACCCTTACCCTCAACCTAACGATAACCCTAACCCTAACCCTTACCCTTACCCTAACCCTAACCCTAAACCTAACCCTAACCCTAACCCTAACCCTTACTCTAACGTAACCCTAAGCCTAACCCTAACCCTTACCCTTAACCTAATCGTAACCCTAACCTTAACATTAACCTTAACCCTAACCCTAACCCTAACCCTTACCTTACCCTAACCCTAACCCTTACCCTTACCCTAACCCTAACCCTAACCCTAACCCCAACCCTAACGCTGACCCTAAGCCTAACCCCAACCTTAACCCTAACCTTAACCCTAACCCTAACCCTAACCCTTACCATTACCCTAACCCTAACCCTTACCATAAACCTAACCATAACCCTAACCCTAACCCTTACCCTTACCCTAACCCCAAACCTAACCATTTCCCTAAACCTAACCCTAACTAATAACCCTAACCGTAACCCTAAATCTTACACTTAACTCAACCCTAACCCTAACCTTAACCCTAACCCTAATCCTAACCCTAACACTTACCCTTACCCTTACCCTAACTCTAACCCTAACCCTAACACTAACCCTTACCCTTACCCTATCTCTAACCCTAAACCTAACCCTAAACCTAACCTTAACCCTTACTCTTACCCTATCCCTAACCCTAATCCTAACCCTTACCGTGTCCCTAACCCTAACCCTAACCCTAACCCTAACCCTAACCCTTACCTTTACCCTAACCCTAAACCTATCCCTAACCCTAACCCAAAACCTAACTCTAACCCAAACTCTAACGCTAACCCTAACCATAATACTAACCCTTACCCTAATCCTAACCCGAACCCTAACCCTAACCCTAACCCTAACCTAACCCTAACCCTAACCCTAAACTTAACCCTAACCCTAACCCTAATGCTAACCCTTACCCTTACCCTAACCCTTACCCTAACGCTAACCCTAACCCTTACCCTAACCCTAACCCTAACCCTAACCAAAACACTAATCTTAACCCTTACCCTTAACATAACCCTAATCCTAACCCTAACCCTAATCCTAACCTTAACCCCAACCCTAACCCTAACCCTAACCCTTACCCTTACTCTAACCCTAACTATGACCAATCCCCTAACCCTAACTTTTAACCTAACCCTAACCCTAACCCTTACCCTTACCCTAACCCTAACCCCAACCTTAACCCTAACCTTAACCCTAACCCTAACCCTAAACCTTACCCTTACCCTAACCCTAACCCTTACCCTAACCCTAAACCTAACCCTAACCACAACCCTAACCCTAACCCTTACTCTAATGTAACCCTAAGCCTAACCCTAACCCTTACCCTTACCCTTATCGTAACCCTAACCTTAACATTAACCTTAACCCTAACACTAACCCTAACCCTTATTTTACCCTAACCCTAAACCTAACCCTAAACCTAACCCTAACCCTAATCCTTACCCTTAACCTAACCCTAACCCTAAACCTAACCATAACCCTTACCCTAACCCTAACCCTAACCGCTAACCCTAACCCTAACCCTAACCCTTACACTTACCGTAACCCTAACCCAAAACTTAACCCTAAGCCTAACCCTAACCCTAACCCTAACCTAACCCTAACCCCTAACCCTAACCCTAACCCTTATCCTTACCCTAACCCTAACCTTAACCCTAACCCTAAGTCTTACCCTTACCCTTACCGAAACCCTAACCCTAAACCTAACCCTAAACCTAACCCTAACCCTTACCCTCACCCTAACCCTAACCCTAATCCTAACCCTAACCCTAACCCTTACCTTAACCCTAACAATAACCCTAACCCCTAACCCTAAACGTAACCCTAACCCTAACCCTAACCCTAACCCTAACCCAAACCCTAACCTAAGCCTAACCCTAACCGTAACCCTTACCCATACCCTAATCCTAACCCCAACCCTAACCCTAACCCTTACCCTAACCCTAACCCTAAACTTCACCCTAACACTAACACTAACCCTAACACTAACCCTTACGCTTACGCTAAACCTAACCCTAACCCTTACCCTTACCCTAACCCTAACCCTAACCTTAACCCTAACCCTAACCCTTACCCTTACCCTTACCCTAACGCTAACTCTAACCCTTACCCTATATCTAACCCTAACCCTAACCCTTACCCTTACCCTAACCCTAAACCTAACCCTAATCCTAACCCTTACCCTTACCCTAACCCTAACCTTAACCCTAACCCTAACCCTAACCCTAAACCTTACCTTAACCCTAACCCTAACTTATAACCCTAACCCTAACCCCAACCCTAACCCTAACCCTAACCCTAACCCTTACCCTAACAATAACCCTAACCCTAAACCTAACACTTACCCTTAAAATAACCCTAACCCTAACCCTAACACTAACCCTTACTCTCACCCTAACCCTAACCCTAATCATAACCCTTACCCTGTCCCTAACCCTAACACTAACCCTAACTAATAATCCTAAACCTAACCCTAACACTTACCCTTACCCTAACCCTAGCCCTAACCCTAAACCTAACCCTTACCCTAACCTAAACCTAACCCTAAACCTATCCCCTAAACCAAACCCTAACCCTAACCCTTACCCTGACCCTAAACCTAACCCTAACCTTAACTCTAATCCTAACCCTAATCCTAACCCTAAATCTAACCCTTACCCTAACCCTAACCGTAACCCTAGCCTAACACTTACCCATATCCTAACCCTAACCCTAACCTTAACCCTAACCCTAACCCTATCCCTAACCCTTACCCTTACCCTAAAGCTAAACCAAACCCTAACCCTAACCCTAACCCTAACCCCAAACTTAACCCTAACCTTAACCCTAACCCTAACCCTAAACCTTACCCTTACCCTAACCCTAACCCTTACCCTAACCCTCACCCTTACCCTCAACCTAACGATAACCCTAACCCTAACCCTTACCCTTACCCTAACCCTAACCCTAAACCTAACCCTAACCCTAACCCTAACCCTTACTCTAACGTAACCCTAAGCCTAACCCTAACCCTTACCCTTAACCTAATCGTAACCCTAACCTTAACATTAACCTTAACCCTAACCCTAACCCTAACCCTTACCTTACCCTAACCCTAACCCTTACCCTTACCCTAACCCTAACCCTAACCCTAACCCCAACCCTAACGCTGACCCTAAGCCTAACCCCAACCTTAACCCTAACCTTAACCCTAACCCTAACCCTAACCCTTACCATTACCCTAACCCTAACCCTTACCATAAACCTAACCATAACCCTAACCCTAACCCTTACCCTTACCCTAACCCCAAACCTAACCATTTCCCTAAACCTAACCCTAACTAATAACCCTAACCGTAACCCTAAATCTTACACTTAACTCAACCCTAACCCTAACCTTAACCCTAACCCTAATCCTAACCCTAACACTTACCCTTACCCTTACCCTAACTCTAACCCTAACCCTAACACTAACCCTTACCCTTACCCTATCTCTAACCCTAAACCTAACCCTAAACCTAACCTTAACCCTTACTCTTACCCTATCCCTAACCCTAATCCTAACCCTTACCGTGTCCCTAACCCTAACCCTAACCCTAACCCTAACCCTAAACCTTGCCCTAACCCAAACCCTAATCCTTACCCTAACCCTAACCCTAACCCTAACACCTAACCCTAACCCTAACCCTAACCATTACCCTTACCCTAACCCTAACCTTAACCCTAACCCTAACCCTAACCCTAAACCTAACCTTACGCTTACCCTAACCCAAAACCTAAACCGAAGCCAAGCCCTAACCCAAATCTTAACCCTAACCCTTACCCTAACAATAACCCTAACCCTAACCCTAACCCATACCCTTACCATAACCCTAACCTTAACCCTAATCCTAACCCTAACCCTAACCCTTACCCTTATCCTAACCTTAACCCCAACCCTTACCCTAACCCTAACCCTAACTAATAACCCTAACCCTAACCCTAAACCTTACCCTTAACTTAACCCTAACCCTAACCTTAACCCTAACTCTAACCCTAAACCTAACACTTACACTTACCATAACCCTAACCCTAACCCTAGCACTAAACCTTACCCTTACCCTAACCCTAACCCTAAACCTAATCCTAACCCTAACATTAACCCTCACTCTTACCCTAACCCTAACCCTAATCCTAACCCTTACCCTGTCCCTAACCCTAACACTAACCCTAACTAATAATCCTAACCCTAACACTTACCCTTACCCTAACCCTAAACCTAAACTTAACCCTAACCCTAACCCTAACCCTTACTCTAACGTAACCCTAAGCCTAACCCTAACCCTTACCCTTACCCTAATCCTAAACCTAAACTTAACCCTAACCTTAACCCTAACGCTAACAATAACCCTTACCTTACGCTAACCCTAACCCTAACCCTAAACCTAACCCTAACCCTAACCCTTACCCCTAACCTAACCCTCACCCTAAACCTAACCGTAACCCTTACCCTAACCCTAACCCTAATCCCTAACCCTAACCCTAACCCTAACCCTTACAGTTACCCTAAGCCTAACCCTAAACTTAACCCTAAGCCTCAGGCTAACCCTAACCCTAACACTAACCCTAACCTAACCTTAACCCTAACCTTAACTCTAACCCGAACTCTAACCCTAACCCTAACCCTGACACTTACCCTTACCCTAAACCTAACCCTAAACCTAACCCCAACCCTAACCCTAACCCTAACCTTTACCCTAAAACTAACCCTAACTCTAACCCTAAGTGATAACCCTAACCCTAACCCTTACCCTTACCCTAACCCTAACCTTAACCCTAACCCTATCCATAACCCTAATCTTTACCGTTACCCTAACCCTAAACCTAACCCTTACCCAAACCCTAACCCTAACCCTAACCCTAACCCTAACCCTTACCCTTACCCTAAGCCTAAGCCAAACCCTAAGCCTAACCCTAACCCTAAACCTTAACCTTACCCTAACCCTAACCCTAACCCTAAACCTAACCGTATCCTTAACCCTAACCCTAACCCTTACCCTTACCCTAAGCCTAAACCAAATCCGAAGCCTAACCCTCACCCTAACCCTTAAACTTACCCTAACCCTAACCCTACCCCTAACCCTAACCCTAACTTATAAGCCTAACCCTAACCCTAACCCTAACCCTTACCCTAACCCTAACCCTAACCCTAACCCTAACTAATAACCCTAACCCTAACCCTAACACTTACACTTATCCTAATTCTAACCCTAAACTTAACCCTAACCCAAACACTAACTCTAACCCTGACCCTAACCCTAACACTAACCCTAACCCTAACCCTAACCCTAACCCTAACCCTAAACCTTGCCCTAACCCAAACCCTAATCCTTACCCTAACCCTAACCCTAACCCTAACACCTAACCCTAACCCTAACCCTAACCATTACCCTTACCCTAACCCTAACCTTAACCCTAACCCTAACCCTAACCCTAAACCTAACCTTACGCTTACCCTAACCCAAAACCTAAACCGAAGCCAAGCCCTAACCCAAATCTTAACCCTAACCCTTACCCTAACAATAACCCTAACCCTAACCCATACCCTTACCATAACCCTAACCTTAACCCTAATCCTAACCCTAACCCTAACCCTTACCCTTATCCTAACCTTAACCCCAACCCTTACCCTAACCCTAACCCTAACTAATAACCCTAACCCTAACCCTAAACCTTACCCTTAACTTAACCCTAACCCTAACCTTAACCCTAACTCTAACCCTAAACCTAACACTTACACTTACCATAACCCTAACCCTAATCCTAGCACTAACCCTTACCCTTACCCTAACCCTAACCCTAAACCTAATCCTAACCCTAACATTAACCCTCACTCTTACCCTAACCCTAACCCTAATCCTAACCCTTACCCTGTCCCTAACCCTAACACTAACCCTAACTAATAATCCTAACCCTAACACTTACCCTTACCCTAACCCTAAACCTAAACTTAACCGTAACCCTAACCCTAACCCTTACTCTAACGTAACCCTAAGCCTAACCCTAACCCTTACCCTTACCCTAATCCTAAACCTAAACTTAACCCTAACCTTAACCCTAACGCTAACAATAACCCTTACCTTACGCTAACCCTAACCCTAACCCTAAAACTAACCCTAACCCTAACCCTTACCCTTAACCTAACCCTCACCCTAAACCTAACCGTAACCCTTACCCTAACCCTAACCCTAATCCCTAACAATAACCCTAACCCTAACCCTTACAGTTACCCTAAGCCTAACCCTAAACTTAACCCTAAGCCTCAGGCTAACCCTAACCCTAACACTAACCCTAACCTAACCTTAACCCTAACCTTAACTCTAACCCGAACTCTAACCCTAACCCTAACCCTGACACTTACCCTTACCCTAACCCTAACCCTAAACCTAACCCCAACCCTAACCCTAACCCTAACCTTTACCCTAAAACTAACCCTAACTCTAACCCTAAGTGATAACCCTAACCCTAACCCTTACCCTTACCCTAACCCTAACCTTAACCCTAACCCTATCCATAACCCTAATCTTTTCGTTACCCTAACCCTAAACCTAACCCTTACCCAAACCCTAACCCTAACCCTAACCCTAACCCTAAACCTTACCCTTACCCTAAGCCTAAACCAAACCCTAAGCCTAACCCTAACCCTAACCCTTAACCTTACCCTAACCCTAACCCTAACCCTAAACCTAACCGTATCCTTAACCCTAACCCTAACCCTTACCCTTACCCTAAGCCTAAACCAAATCCGAAGCCTAACCCTCACCCTAACCCTTAAACTTACCCTAACCCTAACCCTACCCCTAACCCTAACCCTAACTTATAAGCCTAACCCTAACCCTAACCCTAACCCTTACACTAACCCTAACCCTAACCCTAACTAATAACCCTAACCCTAACCCTAACACTTACACTTATCCTAATCCTAACCCTAAACTTAACCCTAACCCAAACACTAACTCTAACCCTGACCCTAACCCTAACACTAACCCTAACCCTAACCCTAACCCTTACCCTAACCCTAACCCTAACCCTAACCCTTACCATTACCCTAAACCTAACCCTAACCCTAACCTTAACCCTAACTCTAACCCTTACCCAACCGTAACACTTACCCTAACCCTAACCCTAACCCTAACCCTAAACCTTGCCCTAACCCTAACCCTAATCCTTACCCTAACCCTAACCCTAACCCTAACAATTACCCTTACCCTAACACTAACCTTAACCCTAACCCTAACCCTAAACCTAACCTTACATTTACCCTAACCCTAAACCTAAACCTAACCCAAACCCTAACCCTAACCCTAACCCTAACCCTTACCCTAACAATAACCCTAATCCTAACCCTAACCCATAACCTTACCATAACCCTAACCTTAACCCTAATCCTAACACTAACCCCAACCCTTATCCTTATCCTAACCTTAAACCCTAACCCTAATCCTAAACATAACCTAACCATTACCGTTACCCTAACCCTAACCCTAACCCCAAACCTTACCCTAACCCAAACCCTAACAAATAACCCGAACCCTAACCCTAAACCTTACCCTTAACTTAACCCTAACCATAATCTTAACCCTAACTCTAACCCTAACCCTAACACTTACCTTACCATAACCCTAACCCTAACCCTAACACTAACTCTTACCCTTACCCTATCCCTAACCCTAAACCTAACCCTAACCCTAACATTAACCCTTACACTTACCCTAACCCTAACCCTAATCCTAACCCTTACCCTGTCCCTAACCCTAACACTAACCCTAACTAATAATCCTAACCCTAAAACTTACCATTACCCTAACCCTAACCCTAACCCTAACCCTAACCTAACCCTAACCCTTACCCTTACCCTAACCCTAACCCTAAATTTAACCCTAACCCTAGCCGTAACCCTTACTCTAACGTAACCCTAAGCCTAACCCTAACCCTTACCCTTACCCCAATCCTAAACCTAACCTTAACCCTAACCTTAACCCTAACGCTAACAATAACCCTTACCTTACCCTAACCCTAACCCTAACCCTAAACCTAACCCTAACACTAACCCTTACCTTAACCTAACCCTAACCCTAAAACTAAATGTAACCCTCACCCTAACCCTAACCCTAATCCCTAACACTAACCCTAACCCTAACCCTTACCCTTAATCTAACCCTAACCCTAAAACTAACCGTAACCCTTACCTTAACCCTAACCCTAATCCCTAACCCTAACCCTCACCCTAACCCTTACAGTTACCCTAAGCCTAACCCTAAACTTAACCCTAAGCCTAACCATAACCCTAACCATTACCCTAACCCTAATCCTAACCTATCCCCAACCCTAACCTTAATTCTAACCCGAACTCTAACCCTAACCCTAACCCTAACACTTACCCTTACCCTAACCCTAACCCTAAACCTAACCCCAACTCTAACGCTAACCCTAACCCTTACCTTAAATCTAACCCTAACTCTAACCCTAAGTAATAACCCTAACCCTAACCCTTACCCTTACCCTAACCCTAACCTTAACCCTAACCCTAACCATAACCCTAACCCTTACCGTTACCCTAACCCTAAACCTAACCCTAACCCAAACCCTAACCCTAAACCTAACCCTAACCCTTACCCTTACCCTAAGCCTAAACCAAACCCTAAGCCTAACCCTAAACCTAACCCTTAACCTTACCCTAACCTTAACCCTAAGCTTAACCCTAACCCTAACCCTAACCCTTACCCTTATCCT
>JANJXV010000080.1:2737500-2745000 GCA_024803745.1 Megascapheus bottae
CTAACCCTAACCCTAACCATAAACCTAACCCTAACCCTAACCCTTACCCTTACCCTAACCCTAACCCTAACCCTAACCCTAACCCTTACTCTAACGTAACCCTAACCCTAACCCTAACCCTTACCCTTACCCTAACCCTAACCCTAACCCTAACCCTTACCCTTACCCTAACCCTAACCCTAACCTTAACCCTAACCCTAACCCAAACCCTAAGCCTAACCCTAAGCCTTACCCTTACCCTAACCCTAACCCTAACCTTAACCCTTACCCTAACCCTAACCCTAACCCTTACCTTTACTCTAACCCTAACTCTAACACTTACCCTAACCCTAACCCTAACCTAACCCTTACCATTACCATAACCCTAACCCTAAACCTAACCCTAACCTCTAACCCTAACCCTAAACCTAACCTTTACCCTTACCCTAACCCTAACCTTAACACTAAACCTAAACCAAACGCTAACCCTAACCCTAAGCCTTACACTTACCCTAACCCTAAACCTAAACCTTACCCTTAGCCTAACCCTAACCCTAACCCTTACCCTTACCCTAACCCTAACCCTAACCTAACCCTAACCCTAACCCTAACCGCTAACCCTAACCCTAACCCTTAACCTTACCCTAAACCTAACCCTAACCTTAACCCTAACCCTAACCCAAACCCTAACCCTAACCCTAAGCCTTACACTTACCCTAACCCTAACCCTAACCCTTACCCTTACCCTAACCCTAACCCTTACCCTTACGCTAACACTAACCCTAAAACTATCCCTAACCCTAACACTAACCTTAACCCTTATCCTTAACCTAACCCTAACCCAAACTTTCACCCTAACACTAGCCCTAACCCTAAGCCTAACCCTTACCCTTACGCTAACCCTAAACCTAACCCTAACACTAACCCTAACCCTAACCCTAACCCAAACCCTAACCCTAACCCTAATCCTAACCCTTACCCTTATCCTAACTCTAACCCTAACCCTAACCCTTACCCTTACCCTAACTCTCACCCAAACCCTAACCCTAACCTAACCCTAACCTTAAACCTTACCCTTAACCTAACCCTAATCCTAACCCTAAACCTAACCCTTACCCTAACCCTAACCCTAACCCTAAACCTTATCCTCACCCTAACCCTAACCCTAAACTTAACCCTAACCCTAACCCTAACCTTAACCCTAACCCTAACCCTAACCCAAACCCTAACCCTAACACTTACCCTTAACCTAACCCTAACCCTAACCCTAACTCTAAACCTAACTCTAACCCTAACCGTAACCCTTACCCTTACCCTAAACCTAACCCTAAACCTAACCCTAACCCTAATCCCTATCCCTAACCCAAACCCTTACCCTTACTCTTACCCTAAACCTAACCCTAACCCTAACTCTTACACTTACCCTAACCTAAACCTAACCCTAACCCTAACCCTAACCCTAACCCTAACTCTTACACTTACCCTAACCCTAACCCTAACCCTTACCCTTACCCTAACCCTAACCCTAACTCTAACCCTAACAATAACCCTTACCCTAACCCTAACCCTAACCCTTAACTTTACTCTAACCCTAACTCTAACACTTACTCTAACCCTTACCCTATCCTAACCCTTACCATTACCCTAACCCTAACCCTAAAACTAACCCTAACCTCTAACCCTAACCCTAACCCTAACCTTTACCCTTACCCTAAAACTAACCCTAACCTTAACACTAAACCTAACCCAAACCCTAACCCTAACCCTAAGCCTTACACTTACCCTAACCCTAACCCTAAAACTTACCCTTACCCTAACCCTAACCCTAACCCTTACCCTTACCCTAACCCTAACCCTAACCTAACCCTAACCCTAAACCCTAACCCTAACCCTAACCCTAACCCTTACCCTTACCCTAACCCTAACCCTAACCTAACCCTAACCCTAACCCCTAACCCTAACCCTAACCCTAACCCTAACCCTTACCCTTACCCTAACCCTAACACTAACATTAACCCTAACCCCAACCCAAACCCTAACCCTAACCCTAAGCCTTACCCTTACCCTAACCCTAACCCTAACCCTTACCCTTACCGTAACCCTAACGCTAACCCTTACCCTTACCCTAAACCTAACCCTAACCCTAACCCTTACCCTAACCCTAACCCTAACCCTTACCCTAACCCTAACCCTTACCCTTAAGGTAACACTAACCCTAAAACTAACCCTAACCGTTACCCTAACACTAACCTTAACCCTTATCCTTAACCTAACCCTAACCCAAACTTTCACCCTAATCCTAACACTAGCCCTAAACCTAACCCTAATCCTTACCCTTACCCTAACCATAAACCTAACTCTAACCCTAAACCTAACCCTAACCCAAACCCTAACCCTAACCCTAATCCTAACCCTTACCCTTACCCTAACCCTAACCCTAACCCTAACCCTTATCCTTACACTAACCCTAAACCTAACCCTAACCCAAATCCTAACCCTAACCTAACCCTAACCTTAAACCTTACCCTTACTCTAACCCTAATCCTAACCCTAAACCTAACCCTTACCCTAACCCTAACCCTAACGTTAACCCTTACCCTCACCCTAACCCTAACCCTAACCTTAACCCTAACCCTAACCCTCACCTTAAACCTAACCCTAACCCTAACTTTAACCCTAACCCTAACCCTAACCCAAACCCTAACCCTAACACTTACCCTTAACCTAACCATAACCCTAACCCTAACCCTAAACCTAACTCTAACCCTAAACCTAACCCTTACCCTTACCCTAACCCTAACCCTAAACCTAACCCTAACCCTACTCCCTAACCTTAACCCAAACCGTTACCCTTACGCTTACCCTAAACCTAACCCTAACCCTAACCCTAACCCTAAACCTAACATTAACCCTTACCCTAAACTTTACCCTAACCCAAACCCTAACCCTAACACTAACTCTTACACTTACCCTAACTCTAACACTACCCTAAGCCTAAACCTATCCCTAACCCTTACCCTAACCCTTACACTTACCCTAACCCTAACCCTAAACCTAACCCTAACCCTAACCCAAACCCTAACCCTTACCCTTACCCTAACCCTAACCCTAACCCTAAGCCTTACCCTTACCCTAACCCTAACCCTAATCCTACCCTTACCCTTACCCTAAACCTAACCCTAACCCTAACCGGAACATTAACCTAACCCTTACCGTAACTCTAACCCTAATCCCTAACCCTTACCCTTTCCCTAACCCTAACCCTAACCCTAACCTCTAACCCTAAACCTAACCCTAACCCAAACCCTAACACTAACCCTAACCCTAACCCTTACCCTTACCCTAACCCTAACCGTAACCCTAACCCTAATCCTATTCCGAACCCTTACCCTTACCCTAACCCTAACCCCTAAACCTAACGCTAACCTTAACCCGTACCCTTACCCTAACCCTTACCCTAGCCCTAAACCTTACCATTACCCTAACCCTAACCCTAAACCTAACTCTAACCCTGACCCTAAACTTACCCTAAACCTAACCCAAACCCTAACCCTAACCGTAACCCTAACCCTAACCTAAATCTAACCCCAACCCTAACCCTTACCCTAACCCTTAACCTAACCCTAACCCTAACCCTAACCCTGACCCTAACCCTTACCGTAAACCTAACCAAAACCCTAATCCTAATCCTAACCCTAACCCTAACCTAACCCTAACCCTAACCGTAACCCTTATCCTAACCCTTACCCTAACCCTAACTCTTACCCCTACCCTAACCCTAACCCTAAACCTAACTCTAACCCTGACCCTAACCCTAACCCTAACCCTTACCCTAACCCTAACCCCAAACCTTACCCTTACCCTAATCGTAACCCTAACCCTAAACCTAAACCTTACCCTTACCCTTACCCTAACCCTAACCCTAACCTTAACACTAACCCTAACCCTAACCGTAACCCTAACCCTTACCCTTACCCTAACACTAATATTAATCCTAAACCTAACCCTAAAACTTACCCTAAACCTAACCCTAACCCTAAACCCTAATCCTAAACCTAACGATTACCTTTACCCTTACCCTTACACTAACCCTAAACTTAACCATAACCCTAACCCTAACCCTAACCCTTACCCTTACCCTAAACCTAAACCTAACCCTAACCCAAACCCTAACCCTAACGCTAAACCTTAGCTTAACCCTAACACTAACCCTTACCCTAACCCTAACCCTAACCCTAACCCTAACACTTACCCTTACCATAACCCTAAATCTAACCCTAACCCAAACCTTAACCCTAACCCTTACCCTAACCCTAACACTAACCGTAACCCTTACCCTAAACCTAACCCTAACTATTACCCTTACCCTTACCCTAACCATAACCCTAATCCTAACCTTAACCCTAACCCTAACCCTTACCCTTACACTAACCATAATCCTAACCCTAACCCTAACCCAAACCTAACCCTAAAACTTACACTTACCCTAACACTAACCCTAACCCCAAACCTAACCCTAACCCTAACCCGTAAAACTAACCCTAATCCTAACCCTTTCCCTTACCCTAGCCCTAACCCTAACCCTAACCCTAACCTAATCTAACCCTAACCCTAACCTAACCCTAACCCTAACCTAACCCTAACCCTAATCCTAACCCTAAACCTAATCCTAACCCTTACTATTACCCTAACCCTATCCCTAACCCTAACCCTAACCCTTACCCTTACCCTAACCCTAAACCTAACCCTTACCCTTACCCTAACCCTAACCCTAACCTTAACCCTAACACTAACCCTAAACCTAACCCTTACACTTAACCTAACCCTAACCCTAATCCAAACCCTAAACCTAAACCTAACCCTAACTCTAACACTAACCTTAACCTTTACCCTAACCCTAACCCTAACCCTTACCCTTAACCTAACCCTAACCCTAATCCTAAACCTAACCCTAAACCTAACCCTAACCCTAACCCTAACCCTAACCCTTACCCAACCCTAAACCTAACCCTTACCCTAACGCTAACCGTAACCCTAAACCTAAGAGTTACCCTTACCCTCACCCTAACCCTAACCCTTACCCTAACCCTAACCCTAACCCTTACCCTTACCCTAACCCCAACCCTAACCCTAACCCCTAACCCTAACCTTAACCCTTAACCTAACTCTAAACCTAATCCTAACCCTAACCCTAACCCTTACCCTAACCCTAACCCTAACCCTAACCCTAAACTTAACCCTAACCCTAACCCTAACCCGTACCCTTACCCTTACCCTAACCCTAACCCTAAACCTAACACTAACCCTAACACTAACACTTACCCTTACCCTAACCGTAACCCTAACCCTAAACCTAACCCTAACCCTTACCCTTACCCTAACCCTAAACCTAACGTGAACCGTAACGGTAACCCTAACCCTTACGCTAACCCTAACCCTAAACCTAACCCAAACCCTAACCCTTACCCTTACCCTAACTCTAACACTAACCTTAACCCTAACCCTAAACCAAACCGTAACCCTAACCCTTACGCTTACCCTAAGCCTAACCCTAACCCTAAACCTAATCCTAAACCTAACCCTAACACTTACCCTAACCCTAACCTTAACCCCTAATCCTAACCCTAAACCTAACTCTTACCCTTACCCTAACACTAACCCTAAGCTTAACCCTAACCCTAACCCTAACCCTAATCCTTACCCTTACCCTAACCCTAAACCTAACCATAAGCCAAACCCTAACCTTAACCCCAACCCGAACCCCAACCCTAACCCTTACCGTTACCCTAACCCTAACCCTAAGCTTAACCCTAACCCTAAACCTAACCCTTACCCTTACCCTAACCATAACCCTAACCCTAACCCTACACCTAACTCTAACCCAACCGTAAACCCTACCCTTAACCTAACCCTAACACTAAACCTAACCCTAACCCTAACCCTTACCCTAAACCTAACCCTAAGCCTAACCCTAACACTTACCATTACCCTAACCCTTGCGCTAACCCTAACCCTAACCCTTACACTAACCCTAACCCTAACCCTAACCCTAAACCTCACTAATAACCCTAACCTTAACCCTTACCCTTACCCTAACCCTAACCCTATACTGAAACCTAAACCTAACCCTAACACTAACCCTTGCCGTTACCCTAACCCTAAACCTAACCCTAACCCTAACCCTAACCCTTGCCCTTACCCTAACCCTAACCCTAACCCTTACCCTAACCCTAAACCTAACCGTAATTAATAACCCTAACCCTAACCCAAACCCGTACCCTTACCCTAACCCGAACCCTAACCTTAACCTTAACCCTAACCCTAACCCTTACGGTACCCTAACCCTGAACCTAACCCTAAACCAAACCCTAACCCTTACCCGTACCCTAACCCTAACCGTAACCCTAACTCTTACCCTTACCCTAACCCTAACCCTAACCTTATCCCTAACCCTAACACTAACCCTAACACTTACGCTTAACCTAAACCTAACCCTAATCCTAACCCTAAACCTAAACCTAACCCTAATCCTAACCCTAACCTTAACTCTAACCCTAACCCTAACCCTTACCCTTAACCTAACCCTAACCCTAATCCTAAACCTAACCCTAACCCTAACCCTAAACCTTACCTAACCCTAACCCTAAACCTTACCCTAATCCTAACCGTAACCCTAACCCTAACCGTTACCCTTACCCTCACCCTAACCCTAACCCTTACCCTAACCCTAACCCTAACCCTTACCCTTACCCTAACCCTAACCCTAACCCTAACCCCTAACACTAACCTTAACCCTTACCCTAACTCTAAACCTAACCCTAACCATAACCCTAACCCTTACCCTTACCCTAACTCTAAACCTTAACCTTACCCCAATCCTAACACTAACCCTAACACTAACCCTGAATCTTACCCTAACCTTAAGCCTAACCCTAACTCTAACCCTAACCCTAAACCTAACCCTTACCCTAACCTTACCCTAAGCCTAACCCTAACCCTTAACCTTACCCTAAACCTTGCCCTAACCCTAACCCTAACCCTTACACTAACCCTAACCCTAAACCTAACCCCAACCCTAACTAATAACCCTAACCCTAACCCTTATCCTTAACCTAAACCTAACCCTAAACCTAACACTAACACTAACCCTTGCCCTTACCCTAACCCTAAACCTAACCCTAACCCTAACCCTAACATTTACCCTTACCCTAACCCTAACCCTAACCCTAACCCTAACACTTACTCTAACACTAACCCTAACCCTAACCCTTAACCTAACCCTAACCATAACCCTAAACCTAACCCTTAACCTAACCCTAACCCTAACCATAACCCTAACTAATAACCCTAATCCTAACCCCAAACCTTACCCTTACCCTAACCCTAACCCTAACCCTAACCCTAACCTAACCCTTACCCTTACCCTTACCCTAACAGTAAACCTAACCCTTACCCTAACCCTAACCCTTAATCTAACCCTAACCCTAACCCTAACCCTAACCTAACCCTTACCTTACCCTA
>JANJXV010000080.1:2757500-2767500 GCA_024803745.1 Megascapheus bottae
ACGCTAATGCTAACCCTTACCCTAAACCTAACCATAACCCTAACCCTAATCCTAACCCTAACACTAAAACTAACCCTAACCCTAATCCTTACCCTTAACCTAACCCTAACCCTAAACCTAACCGTAACCCTTACCCGAACCCTAACACTAACCCCTAACCCTAACCCTAACACTTACAGTTACCCTAACCCTAACCTGAAACTTAACCCTAAGCCTAACCCTAACCCTAAACCTTACCCTAACCCTAACGCTAACCCTAACCCCTAACCCTAACCCTAACCCTAACCCTTAACTTTACCCTAACCCTAACCTTAACCATAACCCTAACCCTAACCCTAACCCTAACCCTTACGCTTACCCTTACCCTAACCCTAACCCTAAACCTAACCTCTAACCCTAACCCTAACCCTAACCCTTACCATAACCCTAAACCGAATCCTAACCCTAACCCTACCCTTACCCTTACCCTAACCCTAAACTTAACCCTAACCCTAACCCTAACCCTAACCCTTACCCTTACCCTAACCCGAACCCTAAACCTTACCCTTACCCTTACCCAACCCCTAACCCTAAAACTAACCCTAACCCTAACCCTAACCCTTACCCTCACCCTAACCCTAACCCTAACCCTAACCCTTACCCTAATCCTAACCCTAACCCAAACCCTTACTAATAATCCTAACCCTAACCCTAAACCTTACCCTTCAACTAACCCTAACCCTAACATTAACTCTAACCCGAACCCTAAACCTAACCCTGCCCTAACACTTACCCTTTCCCTAACCCTAAATCTAACCCTTACCCTTACCCTAACCCTAACCCTAAACCTAACCCTAACCCTAACCCTAACCCTTACCTTACCCTAACACTACCCCTAACACTTACCCTTACCCGAACCCTAACACTAACCCTAACTAATAACCCTAACCCTAACCCGAACCATAACGCTTGCCCTTACCCTAACCCTAACCCTAACCTTAACCCTAAACCTAACCCTAACCCAAACCCTAACTCTAACCCTAACCCTAACCCTAACCCTTACTCTAACCTAAGCCTAAACCAAACCCTAAGCCTAACCCTAACCCTAACCCTTAACCTTACCCTAACCCTAACTGTACCCCTAACCCTAACCCTAACTAATAATCCTAACCCAAACCCTAACCCTAACCCTTACCCTAACCCTAACCTTAACCCTAACCCTAACCCTTACTAATATCCCTAACCCTAACCCTAACACTTACCCTTTTCCTAAACCTATCCCTACCCCTAACCCTAACCCTAACCCTTACCCTTACCCTAACCCTAAACCTATCGCTAACCCTAACCCTAACCCTAACCGTAACTTTAACCCTACCTCTAATCCTTACCCAAACTATAACCCTAACCCTAACCCTAACCCTAAACCTTACCCTAACGTTAACCCTTACCCTAACCCTAACCCTAACCCTAACCCCTAACCCTAACTCTAACCCTAACGCTTACCCTTACCCTAACCCTAACCTTAACCCTAACCCTTATCCTAAACCTAACCTTACGCTTACCTTAACCCTAAACCTAAACCTAACCCAAACCCTAACCCTAACCCTAACCCTAACCCTAACCTTAACCCTAACCCTAACCATAACCCTAACACTTACCCTTACCATAACACTAACCCTAACCCTAACACTAACCCTTACCCTTACCCTAAACCTAACCCTAACCCTAACCTTAACCATTACTCTTACCCTAACCCTAACCCTAATCCTAACCCTTACCCTTACCCTAACCCTAACCCTAAAACTAACCCTAACCCTAACCCTAACCCTTACCCTTACCCTAACCCTAACCCTAACCCTAACCCTTACCCTAACCCTAACCCTAACTAGTAACCCTAACCCTAATCCTAACCTTTACCCTTACCCTAACCCTAACCCTAACCTTATCCCTAACCCTAACCCTAACCCTTACCCTAACCCTAACCCTTACCCTTTCCCTTACCCTAACCCTAAAATTAAACCTAACCCAAACCCTAACCCTAACTCTAACCTAACCCTAACCCTTACCCTTACCCTAAACCTAAACCAAACCCTAAGCCTAACCCTAAAACTAACCCTTAACCTTACCCTAACCCTAACCTTAACCTTAACCCTAACCCTAACCCTAACCCTTACCCTTACCCTAACCCTAAACCTAACACTAAACCTAACCCTAACCCTTACCCTTACCCTAAACCTAAACCTAACCCTTACCCTAACCCTAACCCTAACTAATAACCCTAACCCTAACCCTAAACCTTACCCTTAACCCTAACCCTAACCTTAACCCTAACCCTAACCCTAACCCTAACACTTACCCTTACCCTAACCCTAACGCTAACCCTAACACTAACCCTTACCCTAACCCAAACCCTAACCCTAAACCTAACCCTAACACTAACCTTAACCCTTACTCTTACCCTAACCCTAACCCTAATCCTAAACCTTACCCTTTCCCTAACCCTAACCCTAACTCTAACTAATAACCCTAACCCTAACCCTAACACTTACCCTTACCCTAACCCTAACCCTAAACCTAAACCTAACCCTTACTCTAACATAACCCTAACCTTAAACCTAACCCCTAACCCTAACCCTAACCCTTACCCTGACCCTAACCCTAACCCTACCCTTAACTCTAACCCTAACCCTAATCCTAACCCTAACCCTAATCCTTAACCTAACCCCAACCCTAACCTAACCCTAACCCTAACACTTACCCTTATCCTAACCCTAACCCTAACCTTAACCCTAACCCTAACCCTATCCCTAACCCTATCCCTAACCCTTACCCTTGCCCTAACCCTAAACCTAACCCTAACCCAAACCCTAACACTAACCCTAACCCTAACACTTACTCTTACCCTAATCCTAACCCTAACCTTAACCGTAACCCTAAACCCTAACCCATACCCGTAACATAACACTAAACCTAACCCTAACCATAACACTTACCCGTACCCTAACTCTATCCCTAACCCTAACCCTAAACCTAACCCTAACCATTACCCTAACCCTAACCCTAACCCTAATCCCTAACTCTAACCCTAACCATTACCAACACCCTAACCCTAACCTTGACACTAACCCTAACCCTAACCCTTATCCTTACCCTAACCCTAAACCTAACCCTAACCAAAACCCTAACCCTACCCCTATCGCTAACCCTAACCCTTACCCTTACCCTAAACCTAACCCGAACCCTAAACCTAACCCTAACCTTAACCCTAACCCTAAACCTTACCCTTACCCTAATGCTAACCCTTACCCTAAACCTAACCATAACCCTAACCCTAACCCTAAACCTAACGCTAAAACTAACCCTAACCCTAATCCTTACCCTTAACCTAACCCTAACCCTAAACCTAACCCTTACCCTCACCCTAACCCTAACCCTAACCCTAACCCTTACCCTAATCCTAACCCTAACCCAAACCCTTACTAATAATCCTAAACCGAACCCTAAACCTTACCCTTCAACTAACCCTAACCCTAACCTTAACTCTAACCCGAACCCTAAACCTAACCCTGCCCTAACACTTACCCTTTCCCTAACCCTAAACCTAACCCTTACCCTTACCCTAACCCTAACCCTAAACCTAACCCTAACCCTAACCCTAACCCTTACCTTACCCTAACAGTAACCCTAACACTTACCCTAACCCTAACCCTAACACTAACCCTAACTAATAACCCTAACCCTAACCCGAACCCTAACGCTTGGCCTTACCCTAACCCTAACCCTAACCTTAACCCTAAACCTAACCCTAACATAAACCCTAACCCTAACCCTAACCCTAACCCTTACTCTAACCTAAGCCTAAACCAAACCCTAAGCCTAAGCCTAACCCTAACCCTTAACCTTACCCTAACCCTAACCGTACCCCTAACCCTAACCCTAACTAATAATCCTAACCCAAACCCTAACCCAAACCCTTACCCTAACCCTAACTTTAACCCTAACCCTAACCGTAACTAATATCCCTAACCCTAACCCTAACACTTACCCTTATCCTAAACCTATCCCTAACCCTAACCCTAACCCTAACCCTTACCCTAACCCTAAACCTATCGCTAACCCTAACCCTAACCCTAACCCTAACAGTAACTTTAACCCTACCTCTAATCCTTACCCTAACTCTAACCCTAACCCTAACCCTAACCCTAAACCTTACCCTAACGTTAACCCTTACCCTAACCCTAACCCTAACCCTAACCCCTAACCCTAACTCTAACCCTAACGCTTACCCTTACCCTAATCCTAACCTTAACCCTAACCCTTATCCTAAACCTAACCTTACGCTTACCTTAACCCTAAACCTAAACCTAACCCAAACCCTAACCCTAACCCTAACCCTAACCATAACCTTAACCCTAACCCTAACCATAACCCTAACACTTACCCTTACCATAACACTAACCAAAACCCTAACACTAACCCTTACCCTTACCCTAACCCTAACCCTAACCCTAACCTTAACCGTTACTCTTACCCTAACCCTAACCCTAATCCTAACCCTTACCCTTTCCCTAACCCTAACACTAACCCTAACTGATAATCCTAAACCTAACCCTAACACTTACCCTTACCCTAACCCTAACCTTAACCCTAAACCTAACCTTTAACCTAACCCTAACCCTAACCTTTACCGTTACCCTAACTCTAAACCTAACCCTAAGTAATAACCCTAACCCTAACCCTTACACTAACCCTAAACCCTAACCCTAACCCTAACCCTAAACCTAACCGTTACCCTTACGCTATCCCTAAACCTAACCCTAACCAAAACACCAACCCTACCCCTATCCCTAACCCTAACCCTTACCCTGACCCTAAACCTAACCCTAACCCTAACCCTAACCCTAACCCCAAACTTAACCCTAACCTTAACCCTAACCCTAACCTTAAAACTTACCCTTACCCCAACCTTAACCCTTACCCTAAACCTAATCTTAACCCTAACCCTAACACTTACCCTTACCCTTACCCTAACCCTAACCCTAAACCTAACCCTAACCCTAACCCTAACCCTAACCCTAACCCTTACTCTAACGTAACCCTAAGCCTAACCCTAACCTTTACCCTTACCCTAATAGTAACCCTAACCTTAACCATAACCTTAACCTTAAACCTAACCCTAACCCTAATCCTTACCCTTAAGCTAACCCTAACCCTAAACCTATCCGTAACCCTTACCCTAATCCTAACACTAACCCCTAACGCTAACCCTAACCCTAACCCTTACAGTTACCCTAACCCTAACCCGAAACTTAACCCTAAGCCTAACCCTAACCCTAACCCTTACCCTGACCCTAACCCTAACCCTCAGCCCCAACTCTAACACTAACCCTAACCCTTACCCTTACCCTAAACCTAACCTTAACCCTAACCCTAACCCTAACCCTAACCCTTACGCTTACCCTAACCCTAAACCGAACCCCTAAACCTAACCCTAACCCTTTCCATAACCCTAACCCTAATCCTAACCCTAACCCTTACCCTTACCCTAACCCTAACACTAACCCTAACCCTTACCCTTACCCTAAACCTAACCCTAAACCTTACCCTTACCCTTACCCAAACCCTAACCCTAAAACTAACCCTAAACCTAACCCTAACCCTTACCCTCACCCTAACCCTAACCCTAACCCTAACCCTAACCCTTAACCTAATCCTAGCCCTAAGCCAAACCATAACTAATAACCCTAACCCTAACCCTAAGTCTTACCCTTCACCTAACCCTAACCCTAACCTTAACTCTAACCCGAACCTTAAACGTAACCCTAACCCTAACACTTACCCTTACCCTAACCCTAACCCTAACTCTTACCTTTACCCTAGCCCTAACTCTAAATCTAACCCTAACCCTAACCCTAACTCTTACGTTACCCTAACCCTAACCCTAACCCTTACCCTAACCCTAACCCTAACCATAACCCTAACCCTAACTAATAACCCTAACCCTAACCCTAACACTTACCCTTACCCTAACCCTAACCCTATCCCTAACCCTTACCCTTACCCTAACCCTAACCCTAAACCTAACCCTAACCCTAAAACTAACCCTAACCCTTAGCCTTACCCTAAAAACAACCCTAACCCTAACCCTTCACCTATCCCTAACTCTGACTCTAACCCTAACTAATAACCCTTAACCTAACCCTAACCCTTACCCTTACCCTATCCATAACCCTAACCCCTAACCCTAACGCTAACCCTTACCAATACCCTAACCCTACCCTTAGCCATAACCCTAACCCTAACCCTAACACTTACCCTTACCCTAACCCTAAACCTAACCGTAACCCAAGCTCTAACCCTACCCCTGCCCCTAACCCTAACCCTTACCCTTACCCTAACCCTAACCCCAACCCTAAAGCTAACCCTAACCCTAACCCCAACCTTAACACTAACCTTAACCCTATACCTAACCCTAACCCTTACCCTAAACCTAACCATAACCCTAATCCTAACCCTTACCCTTACCCTAACGCTAACCCTAAACTTAACCTTAACCCTAACCCTAACCCTTACTCTAACGTAACCCTAAGCCTAACCCTAACCCTTACCCATACCCTAATCCTAAAACTAACTTTAACCCTAACCTTAACCCTAACCCTAACAATAACCCTTACCTTACCCTATCCCTAACCCTAATCCTAAACCTAACCCTCAACCTAACCCTTACCCTTAACCTAACCCTAACCCTAAGCCTATCCGTAACCCTTACCCTAACCCTAACCCTAACCTCTAACGCTAACCCTAAAACTAACCCTTACAGTTACCCTAAGCCTAACCCTAAACTTAACCCTAAGCCTAACCCTAAAACTAACCCTTACCCTAACCCTAACCCTAACCCTAACCCCTAACCCTAACCCTAACCATTACCCTTACCCTAACCCTAAACTTAACCCTAACCCTAAACCTAACCCTAACCCTAACCCTAACCCTTACCCTCTCCCTCACCCTAACTCTAATCCTAACCCTAACCCTTACCCTAACCCTAACCCCAACCCTAACGAATAACCCTAACCCTAACACTAAACCTTACCCTTCACCTAACCCTCAACCTAACCTTAAATCTAACCCGAACCCTACCCCTAACCCTAACCCTAACACTTACCCTTATCCTAACCCTAACCCTATCCCTAACCCTTACCCTTACCCTAACCCTAACCCTAACCCTTACCCTTACCCTAAACCTAAACCTAACCCTTACCCTAACCCTAACCCTAACTAATAACCCTAACCCTAACCCTAAACCTTACCCTTAACCCTAACCCTAACCTTAACCCTAACCCTAACCCTAACCCTAACACTTACCCTTACCCTAACCCTAACGCTAACCCTAACACTAACCCTTACCCTAACCCAAACCCTAACCCTAAACCTAACCCTAACACTAACCTTAACCCTTACTCTTACCCTAACCCTAACCCTAATCCTAAACCTTACCCTTTCCCTAACCCTAACCCTAACTCTAACTAATAACCCTAACCCTAACCCTAACACTTACCCTTACCCTAACCCTAACCCTAAACCTAAACCTAACCCTTACTCTAACATAACCCTAACCTTAAACCTAACCCCTAACCCTAACCCTAACCCTTACCCTGACCCTAACCCTAACCCTACCCTTAACTCTAACCCTAACCCTAATCCTAACCCTAACCCTAATCCTTAACCTAACCCCAACCCTAACCTAACCCTAACCCTAACACTTACCCTTATCCTAACCCTAACCCTAACCTTAACCCTAACCCTAACCCTATCCCTAACCCTATCCCTAACCCTTACCCTTGCCCTAACCCTAAACCTAACCCTAACCCAAACCCTAACACTAACCCTAACCCTAACACTTACTCTTACCCTAATCCTAACCCTAACCTTAACCGTAACCCTAAACCCTAACCCATACCCGTAACATAACACTAAACCTAACCCTAACCATAACACTTACCCGTACCCTAACTCTATCCCTAACCCTAACCCTAAACCTAACCCTAACCCTTACCCTAACCCTAACCCTAACCCTAATCCCTAACTCTAACCCTAACCATTACCAACACCCTAACCCTAACCTTGACACTAACCCTAACCCTAACCCTTATCCTTACCCTAACCCTAAACCTAACCCTAACCAAAACCCTAACCCTACCCCTATCGCTAACCCTAACCCTTACCCTTACCCTAAACCTAACCCGAACCCTAAACCTAACCCTAACCTTAACCCCAACCCTAAACCTTACCCTTACCCTAATGCTAACCCTTACCCTAAACCTAACCATAACCCTAACCCTAACCCTAAACCTAACGCTAAAACTAACCCTAACCCTAATCCTTACCCTTAACCTAACCCTAACCCTAAACCTAACCCTTACCCTCACCCTAACCCTAACCCTAACCCTAACCCTTACCCTAATCCTAACCCTAACCCAAACCCTTACTAATAATCCTAAACCGAACCCTAAACCTTACCCTTCAACTAACCCTAACCCTAACCTTAACTCTAACCCGAACCCTAAACCTAACCCTGCCCTAACACTTACCCTTTCCCTAACCCTAAACCTAACCCTTACCCTTACCCTAACCCTAACCCTAAACCTAACCCTAACCCTAACCCTAACCCTTACCTTACCCTAACAGTAACCCTAACACTTACCCTAACCCTAACCCTAACACTAACCCTAACTAATAACCCTAACCCTAACCCGAACCCTAACGCTTGGCCTTACCCTAACCCTAACCCTAACCTTAACCCTAAACCTAACCCTAACATAAACCCTAACCCTAACCCTAACCCTAACCCTTACTCTAACCTAAGCCTAAACCAAACCCTAAGCCTAAGCCTAACCCTAACCCTTAACCTTACCCTAACCCTAACCGTACCCCTAACCCTAACCCTAACTAATAATCCTAACCCAAACCCTAACCCAAACCCTTACCCTAACCCTAACCTTAACCCTAACCCTAACCGTAACTAATATCCCTAACCCTAACCCTAACACTTACCCTTATCCTAAACCTATCCCTAACCCTAACCCTAACCCTAACCCTTACCCTAACCCTAAACCTATCGCTAACCCTAACCCTAACCCTAACCCTAACAGTAACTTTAACCCTACCTCTAATCCTTACCCTAACTCTAACCCTAACCCTAACCCTAACCCTAAACCTTACCCTAACGTTAACCCTTACCCTAACCCTATCCCTAACCCTAACCCCTAACCCTAACTCTAACCCTAACGCTTACCCTTACCCTAACCCTAACCTTAACCCTAACCCTTATCCTAAACCTAACCTTACGCTTACCTTAACCCTAAACCTAAACCTAACCCAAACCCTAACCCTAACCCTAACCCTAACCATAACCTTAACCCTAACCCTAACCATAACCCTAACACTTACCCTTACCATAACACTAACCAAAACCCTAACACTAACCCTTACCCTTACCCTAACCCTAACCCTAACCCTAACCTTAACCGTTACTCTTACCCTAACCCTAACCCTAATCCTAACCCTTACCCTTTCCCTAACCCTAACACTAACCCTAACTGATAATCCTAAACCTAACCCTAACACTTACCCTTACCCTAACCCTAACCTTAACCCTAAACCTAACCTTTAACCTAACCCTAACCCTAACCTTTACCGTTACCCTAACTCTAAACCTAACCCTAAGTAATAACCCTAACCCTAACCCTTACACTAACCCTAAACCCTAACCCTAACCCTAACCCTAAACCTAACCGTTACCCTTACGCTATCCCTAAACCTAACCCTAACCAAAACACCAACCCTACCCCTATCCCTAACCCTAACCCTTACCCTGACCCTAAACCTAACCCTAACCCTAACCCTAACCCTAACCCCAAACTTAACCCTAACCTTAACCCTAACCCTAACCTTAAAACTTACCCTTACCCCAACCTTAACCCTTACCCTAAACCTAATCTTAACCCTAACCCTAACACTTACC
>JANJXV010000080.1:2777500-2780000 GCA_024803745.1 Megascapheus bottae
AACTCTAACCATTACTCTAACGTAACCCTAAGCCTAACCCTAAACCTTACCCTTACCCTAATCCTAAACCTAACCTTAACCCTAACCTTAACCCTAACCCTAACAATAACCCTTACCTTACCCTATCCCTAACCCTAACACTAAACCTAACCCTAAACCTAACCCTTACACTTAACCTAACCCTAACCCTAAACCTAACCGTAACCCTTACCCTAACCCTAAACCTAAACCCTAACGATAACCCTAAACCTAACCCTTACAGTTACCCTAAGCCTAACCCTAAACTTAACCCTAAGCCTAACCCTAAAACTAACCCTTACCCTAACCCTAACCCTAACCCTAACCCCTAACCCTAACCCTAACCCTAAACCTTACCCTTACCCTAACACTAACCTTAACCCTAACTCTAACACTAACCCTAACCCTTACGCTTACCCTAACCCTAAACCTAACCCAAACCCTAACCCTAACCCTAACCCTTACCCTAAACCTAACCCTAATGCTAACACTTACCCTTACCCTTACCCTAACCCTAACCCTAAACCTAACCCTAACCCTAACCCTAACCCTAACCCTTAGCCTCACCCTCACCCTAACTCTAATCCTAAACCTAACCCTTACCGTAACCCTAACCGAAACCCTAACTAATAACCCTAAATCTAAACCTAAACCTTACCCTTCACCTAACCCTAACCTTAACTCTAACCGAACCCTACCCCTAACCCTAACCCTAACACTTACTCTTATCCTAACCCTAACCCTATCCCTAACCCTTACCCTTACCATAACCCTAACCCTAACCCAAACCCTAAACCTAACCCTAACCCTAACGCTTACCCTTACACTAATCCTAACCCGAACCTTAACCCTAACCCTTACACTAACCCTTACCCTTAACCTATCACTAACCCTAACCCCTAACCCTAACCCTAATCATTACCAACACCCTAACCCTAACCTTAACCGTAACCCTAAACCTAACCCTTACCCTTACCCTAACCCTAACCAAAACCCTAACCCTACCCCTATCCCTTCCCTAACCCTTACCCTTACCCTAAACCTAACCCTAAACCTAACCCTAACTAATAACCCTAACCCTAACCCTAACACTTACACTTCTCCAAAACCTAACCCTAAACCTAACCCTAACCCAAACCCTAACTCTAACCCTAACCCTAACCCTAACACTTACCCTTACTCTAAAACTAAACCTAACCCTTACCGTAACCCTAACCCTAACACTAACCCTAACCCTAACCCTTACCCTAACCGTAACCCTAACCCTAACCCTTACCCTTAACCTATCACTAAACCTAACCCTAACCCTAACCCTTACCCTTACCCTAACCCTAACCCTAACCCTAATCCCAACCCTAATCCTTACCCTAACGCTAACACTAACCCTAACCCCTAACCATAACCCTAACCATTACCAACACCCTAACCCTAACCTTAACACTAACACTAAACCTAACCGTTACCCTTACCCTAACCCTAAACCTAACCCTAACCAAAACACTAACCCTACCCCTATCCCTAACCCTAACCCTTACCCTTACCCTAAACCTAACCCTAACCCTAACCCTAACCCCAACCTTAACCCTAACCTTAACCGTAACCCTAACCCTAAACCTTACCCTTACCCCAACCCTAACCCTTACCCTAAACCTAACCATAACCCTAACCCTAACCCTTACCCTTACCCTAACCCTAACCCTAAACCTAACCCTAACCCTAACCCTAACCCTAAACCTTACTCTAACGTAACCCTAAGCCTAACCCTAACCCTTACCCTTACCCTAATCGTAACCCTAATCTTAACCATAACATTAACCCTAAACCTAACCCTAACCGTTACCCTTACCCTAACCCTAAACCTAACCCTAACCAAAACACTAACCCTACCCCTATCCCTAACCCTAACCCTTACCCTTACCCTAAACCTAACCCTAACCCTAACCCTAACCCCAACCTTAACCCTAACCTTAACCGTAACCCTAAGCCTAAACCTTACCCTTACCCCAACCCTAACCCTTACCCTAAACCTAACCATAACCCTAACCCTAACCCTTACCCTTACCCTAACCCTAAACCTAAACCTAACCCTAACCCTAACCCTAACCCTAACCCTTAATCTAACGTAACCCTAAGCCTAACCCTAACCCTTACCCTTACCCTAATCGTAACCCTAATCTTAACCATAACATTAACCCTAAACCTAACCCTAACTCTAATCCTTACCCTTAACCTAACCCTAACCCTAAACCTAACCGTAACCCTTACCCTAATCCTAACACTAACCCCTAACCCTAACCCTAACCCTAACCCTTACAGTTAACCTAACCCTAAACCGAAACTTAACCCTAAGCCTAACCCTAACCCTTACGCTTACCCTAACCCTAAACCTAACCCCTATCCCTAACCCTAACCCTAACCCTTACCCTAACCCTAACCCTTACCCTAACCCTAACCCTAAACCTAACCCTAACCCTAACCCTAA
>JANJXV010000080.1:2785000-2790000 GCA_024803745.1 Megascapheus bottae
CCCTAACCCTAACCGTACCCCTAACCCTAACCCTAACCCTAACCCTAACCCTTACCCTTACCCTAACCCTAACCTTAACCCTAACCCTAACCCTAATCCTTACGCTTACCCTAACCCTAAACCTAACCCCTAACCCTAACCCTAACCCTAACCCTTAACCTAACCCTGACCCTAATCGTAACCCTAACCCTAATCCTTACCCTTACCCTTACCTTAACCCTAACCCTAACCCTAAACCTAAACCTTACCTTTACCCTAACCCTAAACCTAAAACTTACCCTTACCCTTACCCTTACCCAAACCCTATCCCTAAACCTAACCCTAACCCTAACCCTAACCCTTACCCTCAGCCTAACCCGAACCCTAACCCTAACCCTAACCCTTACCCTAATCCTAACACTAACCCAAACCCTAACTAATAACCCTAACCCTAACCCTAAACCTTACCCTTCACCTAACCCTAACCCTAACCTTAACTCCAACACGAACCCTAAAGCTAACCCTAACCCTAACACTTACCCTTACCCTAACGCTAACCCTAACCCTAACACTTACCCTTACCCTAACCCTAACCCTTACCCTAACCCTTACCCTTACCCTAACCCTAACCCTAAACCTAAACCTAACCCTAACCCTAACCCTTACCCTTACCCTAACCCTAAACTTAACCCTAAACCTAACCCTTACCCTAACCCTAACCCTAATCCTAACCCTAACTAATAAACCTAATCCTAACCCTAACCCTTACCCTTAGCCTAACCCTAACCCTAACCTTACCCCTAACCCAAATCCTAACCCTAACCCTAAGCCTAACCCTAACCCTTACCCTTACCCTAAGCCTAAACCAAACCCTAAGCCTAGCCCTAACCCTAACCCTTAACCTTACCCTAACTCTAACCCTAACCTTAACCCTAACCCTAACCCTAATCCTTACCCTTACCCTAACCCTAACCCTAACCCTAACCCTAACCCTAAACCTAACCCTAACCCTAACCCTAACCCTAATCCTTACTCTAACGTAAAACTAACCTAAACCTAACCCTAACACTTACCCTTACCATAACCCTAACCCTAACCTTAACCCTAACCCTAACCCAAACCCTTACCCTAACCCTAACCCTAACCCTAACCCTTACAATTACACTAACCCTAACCCTAAACCTAACCCTAATCCTAACCCTAATCCTAAACCTTACCCTAACCCTAACCCTAAACCTAACCCTAACCGTAAACCTTACCCTTACCCTAACCCTAACCCTAACCCTTATACTAACACAAACGCTAACACTATGCCTAACCCTAACCCTTTCCCTTACCCTTACCCTAACCGTAACCGTAACCCTACCCCTAACCCTAACTCTAACCCTAACCCTAACTAATAACCATAACCCTAACCCTTACCCTTACCCTTACCCTAACCCTAACCCTAACCTTAACCCTAACCGTAACCCTAACCCTTACCCTTACCCTAAACCTAACTCTTACCCAAACACTAAACCTAACCCTAACCCTAACCCTCACACTTCCCCTAACCGTAACCCTAACCCTAACCCTAAACCTAACCCTAACCCTAACCCTCACCCTTACCCTAAAGCCAAACCTAACCCTAACCCTAACCCTAACCCTAACCCTTACCCACACCCTACCCCTAACCATAACACTAACCCTAACCCTTACCCTTACCCTAACCCTAAACGTAACCCTAAACCTAACGCTAACCCTAACTCTAACCCTAAACCTTCCCCTAACCCTAACCCTAACCCTAACCCTAACCCTTACCCTTACACTAACCGTAACCCGAAACGTAACCCTAAACTTAATCCTAACCCTAACTCTAAACCTAACCCTAACGCTAACCCTAACCCTAACCCCTAACCCTAACCCTAACACTAACCCTTACCCTTACCCTAACCCTAACCTAAAACCTAACCCTAAACCTAACCCTAAACCTTACCCTTACCCTAACCCTAAACCTAACCCAAACCCTAACAGTAACCCTAACCCTAATCCTTCCCCTAACCGAAACCCAAATCCTAACCCTAACCCTAAACCGTACCCTTACCCTAACCCTAACCTTAACCCTAACCCTAACCCTAACCCTAACCCTTACCCTAACCCTAAACCTAACCCTAACACAAACCCTAACCATACCCCAAAGCCTAACCCTTACCCTTAACCTAACCCTAACCCTAACCCTAACCCCAACCTTAACCCTAACCTTAACCCTAAACTTAACCCTAAACCTAACCCAAACCCTAACCCTAAACCTAAGCCTAACACTTACCCTTACCCTAACCCTAACACTTACCCTTACCCTTACCCTAACCCCAACTCTAAACAAAACCCTAACCCTAACCCTAACCTTACCCTTACCCTAACCCTAACCCTAAACTTAACCCTAACCCTAACCCTAACCCTAACACTTACCCTTACCATAACCCTAACCCTAACCCTAACACTAAACCTTACCCTTACCCTAACCCTAACCCTAAACCTAACCCTAACCATAACCTTAACCCTTACTCTTAACTTAACCCTAACGCTAATCCTAACCTTTACCCTGTCCCTAACACTACCGCTAACCCTAACTAATAATCCTAACCCTAACCCTAACCCTTACTCTGACCCTAACCCTAACCCGAAAATTAACTCTAACCCTAACCCTAATCCTAACCCAAACCTAACCCTTACCCTAACCCTAAACCTAAGCCTAACCCTAACACTTACCGTTACCATAATCCTAACGCTAACCTTAACCCTAACTCTAACCCTAACCCTAACCCTAACCCTAAGCCTAACCCTAACACTTACCCTTACCCTTACCCTAACCCTAAACCTAACCTTAACCCTAACCCTAACCCTAACCCTAACCCTTACCCTAACCCTAAACCTAACCCTAACACAAACCCTAACCATACCCCAAAGCCTAACCCTTACCCTTACCCTTACCCTAACCTTAACCCTAACCCTAAACCTAACCCTAACCCTTATCCTTAATCTAACCCAAAACCTAACCCTAACCCTAACCCTTACCGTTACCCTAACCCTAACCCTAACCGTAACCCTAAACCTAACCCTAACTCTTACTCTTACTCTAACCCTAACCCTAAATCTAACCATAATGCTAACCCTTACCAATACCCTAACCTTACCCTTAACCTAACCCTAACCCTATCCCTAACCCTAACCCTTACCCTTACCCTAACCCTAAACGTAACCCTAACCCAAACCCAAACCCTAACCCTAAACCTTACCCTTACCCTAACCCTAAACCTAACCCTAACCCTAACACTAACCCTTACCCTTACCCTAGGGCTAACCCTTACCCTAACGCTAACCCTTACCCTAAACCTAACCATAACCCTACACCTAACCCTTACCCTAACCCTAACCCTAACCCTAACCCTAACTCTTACTCTAACGTAACCCTAAGCCTAAGCCTAACCCTTACCCTTACCCTAATCCTAACCCTAACCTTAACCCTAACCTTAACCCTAACCCTAACAATAACCCTTACCTTACCCTAACCCTAACCCTTAACCTACCCCTAAATCTAACCCTAACCCTTACCCTTAACCTAACCCTAACCCTAAACCTAACAGTAACCCTTACCCTAACCCTAACCCCTAACCCTAACCCTAACCCTAACCATTACAGTTACCCTAAGCCAAAACCTTACCCTTACCCTAACCCTAACACTAACCCCAACCCGTAACCCTAACCCTAATCCTAACACTTACACTTCCCCTAACCTTAACCCTAACCCTAACCCTTAACCTTACCCTAACCGTAACCCTAACCTTAACCCTAACCCTAACCCTAACCCTAACCTTAATCCTAACCCTAACCCTATCCTTAACCCTTACCCTTACCCTAACCCTAAACCGAACCCTAAACCAAACCCTAACCCTTAACCTAAACCTCACCCTAACCCCTAACCCTAACCCTTACCATACCCTAACCCTAACCTTAACCCTAACCCTATCCCTAACCCTAAACCTAACCCTAACCCTTAACCTAACCCTAACCCTAACCCTAACCCCTAACCCTAACCCTTACCAATACCCTAACCATAACCTTAACCCTACCCCTACCCCTAACCCTAAACCTAACCCTAACCCTTAACCTAACCCTAACCCTAACCCTAACCCCTAACCCTAACCCTTAACAATACCCTAACCCTAAACTTAACCCTAACCCTCACCCTTACCCTAATCCAAAACCTAACCCTAACCCAAAACCTAACCCTACCCCTATACCTAACCCTAACCCTTACACTTGCCCTAACCCTAAACCTAACCCTAACCCTAACTCTTACCCTTAACCTAACCCTAAACCTAACCGTAAACCTTACCCTAACACTGACCCTAACGCCTAAACCTAACCCTAATCCTTACAGTTACCCTAACCCTAACCGTAAACTTAACCCTAAGCCTAACCCTCACCCTAACCCTTACCCTAACCCTAACCCTAATCCTAACCCTAACCCTTAACCTTACCCTAACCCTAACCGTACCCCTAACCCTAACCCTAACCCTAACCCTTACCCTTACCCTAACACTAACCTTAACCCTAACCCTAACCCTAATCCTTACGCTTACCCTAACCCTAAACCTAACCCATAACCCTAACCCTAACCCTAACCCTAATCCTTACCCTTACCCTAACCTTAACCCTAACCCAAACCCTAACCCTAAACCTTACCTTTACCCTAACCCTAACCCTAAACCTAACCCTAACCCTTAACCTAACCCTAACCCTAAACCTAACCCTAACCCTAACCCTTACCCTTACCCTAACCCTAAACGTAACCCTAACTCAAACCCAAACCCTAACCCTAACCCTAACCCTTACCCTTACCCTAACCCTAAACTTAACCCTAACCCTAATCCTAACCCTAACCCTTATCCTTAATATAACCCAAAACCTAACCCTAACCCTAACCGTTAACCTTACCCTAACCCTAACCCTAACCGTAACCCTAAACCTAACCCTAACCC
>JANJXV010000080.1:2802500-2805000 GCA_024803745.1 Megascapheus bottae
CTAACCCTAAACCTTACCCTTACCCTAATCCTAAACCTAACCTTAACCCTAACCTTAACCCTAACCCTAACAATAACCCTTACCTTACCCTATCCCTAAACCTAACACTAATCCTAACCCTAAACCTAACCCTTACACTTAACCTAACCCTAACCCTAAACCTAACCGTAACCCTTACCCTAACCCTAAACCTAAACCCTAACGCTAACCCTAAACCTAACCCTTACAGTTACCCTAAGCCTAACCCTAAACTTAACCCTAAGCCTAACCCTAAAACTAACCCTTACCCTAAACCTAACCCTAACCCTAACCCCTAACCCTAACCTAAACCTTACCCTTATCCTAACCCTAACCTTAACCCTAACCCTAACACTAACCCTAACCCTTATGCTTACCCTAACCCTAAACCTAACCCAAACCCTAACCCTAACCCTAACCCTAACCCTTACCCTAAACCTAACCCTAATGCTAACACTTACCCTTACCCTTACCCTAACCCTAACCCTAAACCTAACCCTAACCCCAACCCTAACCCTAACCCTTACCTCACCCTCACCCTAACTCTAATCCTAACCCTAACCCTTACCCTAACCCTAACCGAAACCCTAACTAATAACCCTAACTCTAAACCTAAACCTTACCCTTCACCTAACCCTAACCTTAACTCTAACCGAACCCTACCGCTAACCCTAACCCTAACACTTACTCTTATCCTAACCCTAACCCTATCCCTAACCCTTACCCTTACCCTAACCCTAACCCTAACCCAAACCCTAAACCTAACCCTAACCCTAACGCTTACCCTTACAGTAATCCTAACCCGAACCTTAACCCTAAACCTTACCCTAACCCTTACCCTTAACCTATCACTAACCCTAAGCCCTAATCCTAACGCTAATCATTACCAACACCCTAACCCTAACCTTAACCGTAACCCTAAACCTAACCCTTACCCTTACCCTAACCCTAAACTAACCCTAACCAAAACCCTAACCCTACCCCTATCCCTTCCCTAACCCTTACCCTTACCCTAAACCTAACCCTAACCCTAACCCTAACTAATAACCCTAACCCTAACACTTACACTTCTCCTAAACCTAACCCTAAACCTAACCCTAACCCAAACCCTAACTCTAACCCTAACCCTAACCCTAACACTTACCCTTACTCTAACACTAAACCTAACCCTTACCCTAACCCTAACCCTAACACTAACCCTAACCCTAACACTTACCCTAACCGTAACCCTAACCCTAACCCTTACCCTTAACCTAACCCTAAACCTATCCCTAACCCTAACCCTAACCATACCCCTAACCTTAACCCTAACCCTAACCCTAACCCTTACCCTTAACCTATCACTAAACCTAACCCTAACCCTAACCCTTACCCTTACCCTAACACTAACCCTAACCCTAATCCCAACCCTAATCCTTACCCTAACGCTAACACTAACCTTAACCCCTAACCATAACCCTAACCATTACCAACACCCTAACCCTAACCTTAACACTAACACTAAACCTAACCGTTACCCTTACCCTAACCCTAAACCAAACCCTAACCAAAACACTAACCCTACCCCTATCCCTAACCCTAACCCTTACCCTTACCCTAAACCTAACCCTAACCCTAACCCTAACCCCAACCTTAACCCTAACCTTAACCGTAACCTTAACCCTAAACCTTAACCTTACCCCAACCCTAACACTTACCCTAAACCTAACCATAACCCTAACCCTAACCCTTACCCTTACCCTAACCCTAACCCTAAACCTAACCCTAACCCTAACCCTAACCCTAACCCTTACTCTAACGTAACCCTAAGCCTAACCCTAACCCTTACCCTTACCCTAATCGTAACCCTAATCTTAACCATAAACTTAACCCTAAACCTAACCCTAACTCTAATCCTTACCCTTAACCTAACCCTAACCCTAAACCTAACCGTAACCCTTACCCTAATCCTAACACTAACCCCTAACCCTAACCCTAACCCTAACCCTTACAGTTAACCTAACCCTAACCCGAAACTTAACCCTAAGCCTAACCCTAACCCTTACGCTTACCCTAACCCTAAATCTAACCCCTATCCCTAACCCTAACCCTAACCCTTACCCTAACCCTAACCCTAACCCTAACCCTTACCCTAACCCTTACCCTAACCTTAACCCTAACCCTAACCCTAACCCTAACCCTTACACTAACCCTAACCCTAAACCTAACCCTAAAACTAACCATAACCCTAACCCTAACCCTTACCCTAATCCTAACCCTAACCCTTAACCTTACAGTAACCCTAACCCGAACCCTAACCCTAAACCTAACCCTAACCCTAACCCTAACCCTTACCCTTACCCTAACCCTAAACCTAAACCTGACCCTAATCGTAACCCTTACCTTACCCTAACACTAACCCTAACCATAACCCTAACCCTTACCCTAACCCTAACCCTAATCTTAACCCTTACCCTAACACTAACCCTAACCCTAAACCTAA
>JANJXV010000080.1:2810000-2820000 GCA_024803745.1 Megascapheus bottae
TAACCCTAACCCTAACCCTTATCCTAACCCTAACCCTAATCCTAACCCTAACCCATAACCTTACCCTAACCCTAACCGTACCCCTAACCCTAACCCTAACCCTAACCCTTACCCTTACCCTAACCCTAACCTTAACCCTAACCCTAACCCTAATCCTTACGCTTACCCTAACCCTAAACCTAACCCCTAACCCTAACCCTAACCCTTAACCTAACCCTGACCCTAATCCTAACCCTAACCCTAATCCTTACCCTTACCCTAACCTTAACCCTAACCCTAACCCTAAACCTAAACCTTACCTTTACCCTAACCCTAACCCTAAACCTTACCCTTACCCTTACCCTTACCCAAACCCTAACCCTAAACCTAACCCTAACCCTAACCCTAACCCTTACCCTCAGCCTAACCCGAACCCTAACCCTAACCCTAACCCTTACCCTAATCCTAACCCTAACCCAAACCCTAACTAATAAGCCTAACCCTAACCCTAAACCTTACACTTCACCTAACCCTAACCCTAACCTTAACTCCAACACGAACCCTAAAGCTAACCCTAACCCTAACACTTACCCTTACCCTAACCCTAACCCTAACCCTAACACTTACCCTTACCCTAACCCTAACCCTTACCCTAACCCTTACCCTTACCCTAACCCTAACCCTAAACCTAAACCTAACCCTAACCCTAACCCTTACCCTTACCCTAACCCTAAACTTAACCCTAACCCTAACCCTTACCCTAACCCTAACCCTAATCCTAACCCTAACTAATAAACCTAATCCTAACCCTAACCCTTACCCTTACCCTAACCCTAACCCTAACCTTACCCCTAACCCTAACCCTAACCCTAACCCTTACCCTTACCCTAACCCTAACCCTAAACCTAACCCTAACCCAAATCCTAACCCTAACCCTAAGCCTAACCCTAACCCTAACCCTAACCCTAACCCTTACAATTACACTAAACCTAACCCTAAACCTAACCCTAATCCTAACCCTAATCCTAAACCTTACCCTAACCCTAACCCTAAACCTAACCCTAACCGTAAACCTTACCCTTACCCTAACCCTAACCCTAACCCTTATACTAACACAAACGCTAACACTATGCCTAACCCTAACCCTTACCCTTACCCTAACCGTAACCGTAACCCTAACCCTAACCCTAACTCTAACCCTAACCCTAACAAATAACCCTAACCCTAACCCTTACCCTTACCCTTACCCTAACCTAAACCCTAACCTTAACCCTAACCGTAATCCTAATCCTTACCCTTACCCTAAACCTAACTCTTACCCAAACACTAAACCTAACCCTAACCCTAACCCTCACACTTCCCCTAACCGTAACCCTAACCCTAACCCCAACCCTAACCCTAACCCTAACCCTAAACCTAACCCTAACCCTAACCCTCACCCTTACCCTAAAGCCAAACCTAACCCTAACCGTAACCCTAACCCTAACCCTTACCCACACCCTACACCTAACCCTAACCCTAACCCTAACCCTAACCCTAAACCTAAGCCTAACCCTAACACTTACCCTTACACTAATCCTAACGCTAACCTTAACCCTAACCCTAACCCTAACCCTAAGCCTAACCCTAACACTTACCCTTACCCTAACCCTAACCCTAACCTTAACCCTAACCCTATCCCTAACCCTAACCCTTACCCTTACCCTAACCCTAAACGTAACCCTAACCCAAACCCAAACCCTAACCCTAACCCTAACCCTTACCCTTACCCTAACCCTAAACGTAACCCTAACCCAAACCCAAACCCTAACCCTAACCCTGACCCTTACCCTTACCCTAACCTTAACCCTAACCCTAAACCTAACCCTAACCCTTATCCTTAATCTAACCCAAAACCTAACCCTAACCCTAACCGTAACCCTAAACCTAACTCTAACTCTTACTCTTACTCTAACCCTAACCCTAACTCTAACCCTAACGCTAACCCTTACCAATACCCTAACCTTACCCTTAACCTAACCCTAACCCTAACCCTAACCCTAACCCTAACCCTAACCTTACCCTTAACCTAACCCTAACCCCAACCCTAACCCTAACCCTAACCCTAACCCCTAACCCTAACCCTAACCCTAACCCTAACCCTAACCTTAACCCTAACCCTCACCCTTACCCTAACCCTAAACCTAACCCTAACCCAAAACCTAACCCTACCCCTATACCTAACCCTAACCCTTACCCTTGCCCTAACCCTAAACCTAACCCTAACCCTAACTCTTACCCTTAACCTAACCCTAAACCTAACCGTAAACCTTACCCTAACACTAACCCTAACGCCTAAACCTAACCCTAACCCTAATCCTTACAGTTACCCTAAAGCTAACCGTAAACTTAACCCTAAGCCTAACCCTAACCCTAACCCTTATCCTAACCCTAACCCTAATCCTAACCCTAACCCTTAACCTTACCCTAACCCTAACCGTACCCCTAACCCTAACCCTAACCCTAACCCTAACCCTTACCCTTACCCTAACCCTAACCTTAACCCTAACCCTAACCCTAATCCTTACGCTTACCCTAACACTAAACCTAACCCCTAACCCTAACCCTAACCCTTAACCTAACCCTGACCCTAATCCTAACCCTAACCCTAATCCTTACCCTTACCCTAACCTTAACCCTAACCCTAACCCTAAACCTAAACCTTACCTTTACCCTAACCCTAACCCTAAACCTTACCCTTACCCAAACCCTAACCCTAAACCTAACCCTAACCCTAACCCTAACCCTTACCCTCAGCCTAACCCGAACCCTAACCCTAACCCTTACCCTAATCCTAACCCTAACCCAAACCCTAACTAATAAGCCTAACCCTAACCCTAAACCTTACCCTTCACCTAACCCTAACCCTAACCTTAACTCCAACACGAACCCTAAAGCTAACCCTAACCCTAACACTTACCCTTATCCTAACCCTAACCCTAACCCTAACACTTACCCTTACCCTAACCCTAACCCTTACCCTAACCCTTACCCTTACCCTAACCCTAACCCTAAACCTAAACCTAACCCTAACCCTAACCCTTACCCTTACCCTAACCCTAAACTTAACCCTAACCCTAACCCTTACCCTAACCCTAACCCTAATCCTAACCCTAACTAATAAACCTAATCCTAACCCTAACCCTTACCCTTACCCTAACCCTAACCCTAACCTAACCCTAACCCAAATCCTAACCCTAACCCTAAGCCTAACCCTAACCCTTACCCTTAACCTAAGCCTAAACCAAACCCTAAGCCTAGCCCTAACCCTAACCCTTAACCTTACCCTAACTCTAACCCTACCCTTAACCCTAACCCTAACCCTAACCCTAATCCTTACCCTTACCCTAACCCTAACCCTAACCCTAACCCTAAACCTAACCCTAACCCTAACCCTAACCCTAATCCTTACTCTAACGTAAAACTAACCTAAACCTAACCCTAACACTTACCCTTACCATAACCCTAACCCTAAACTTAACGCTAACCCTAACCCAAACCCTTACCCTAACCCTAACCCTAACCCTAACCCTTACAATTACACTAACCCTAACCCTAAACCTAACCCTAATCCTAAACCTTACCCTAACCCTAACCCTAAACCTAACCCTAACCGTAAACCTTACCCTTACCCTAACCCTAACCCTAACCCTTATACTAACACAAACGCTAACACTATGCCTAACCCTAACCCTTACCCTTACCCTAACCGTAACCGTAACCCTAACCCTAACCCTAACTCTAACCCTAACCCTAACAAATAACCCTAACCCTAACCCTTACCCTTACCCTTACCCTAACCCTAACCCTAACCCTAACCCTAACCCTAACCCTAACCTTAACCCTAACCGTAACCCTAATCCTTACCCTTACCCTAAACCTAACTCTTACCCAAACACTAAACCTAACCCTAACCCTAACCCTCACACTTCCCCTAACCGTAACCCTAACCCTAACCCCAACCCTAACCCTAACCCTAACCCTAAACCTAACCCTAACCCTAACCCTTACCCTTACCCTAAAGCCAAACCTAACCCTAACCCTAACCCTAACCCTAACCCTTACCCACACCCTACCCCTAACCCTAACACTAACCCTAACCCTTACCCTTACCCTAACCCTAAACCTAACCCTAAACCTAACGCTAACCCTAACCCTAACCCTAAACCTTCCCCTAACCCTAACCCTAACCCTAACCCTTACCCTTACACTAACCGTAACCCGAAACGTAACCCTAAACTTAACCCTAACCCTAACTCTAAACCTAACCCTAACGCTAACCCTAAACCTAACCCCTAACCCTAACCCTAACACTAACCCTTACCCTTACCCTAACCCTAACCTAAAACCTAACCCTAACCCTAACCCTAAACCTTACCCTTACCCTAACCCTAAACCTAACCCAAACCGTAACAGTAACCCTAACCCTAATCCTTCCCCTAACCCAAACCCAAATCCTAACCCTAACCCTAAACCGTACACTTACCCTAACCCTAACCTTAACCCTAACCCTAACCCTAACCCTAACCCTTACCCTAACCCTAAACCTAACCCTAACCCAAACCCTAACCATACCCCAAACCCTAACGCTTACCCTTAACCTAACCCTAACCCTAACCCTAACCCTAACCCTAACCCCAACCTTAACCCTAACCTTAACCCTAAACTTAACCCTAAACCTAACCCAAACCCTAACCTTTACTCTAACCCAAACCCTAACCCTAACCCTAACACTTACCCTTACCCTTACCCTAACCCCAACTCTAAACATAACCCTAACCCTAACCCTAACCCTTACCCTTACCCTAACCCTAACCCTAACCTTAACCCTAACCCTAACCCTAACCCTAACACTTACCCTTACCATAACCCTAACACTAACCCTAACCTTAACTCCAACATGAACCCTAAAGGTAACCCTAACCCTAACACTTACCCTTACCCTAACCCTAACCCTAACCCTAACACTTACCCTTACCCTAACCCTAACCCTTACCCTAACCCTTACCCTTACCCTAACCCTAACCCTAAACCTAAACCTAACCCTAACCCTAACCCTTACCCTTACCCTAACCCTAAACTTAACCCTAACCCTAACCCTTACCCTAACCCTAACCCTAATCCTAACCCTAACTAATAAACCTAATCCTAACCCTAACCCTTACCCTTACCCTAACCCTAACCCTAACCTTACCCCTAACCCTAACCCTAACCCTAACCCTTACCCTTACCCTAACCCTAACCCTAAACCTAACCCTAACCCAAATCCTAACCCTAACCCTAAGCCTAACCCTAACCCTTACCCTTACCCTAAGCCTAAACCAAACCCTAAGCCTAGCCCTAACCCTAACCCTTAACCTTACCCTAACTCTAACCCTAACCTTAACCCTAACCCTAAACCTAATCCTTACCCTTACCCTAACCCTAACCCTAACCCTAACCCTAAACCTAACCCTAACCCTAACCCTAACCCTAATCCTTACTCTAACGTAAAACTAACCTAAACCTAACCCTAACACTTACCCTTACCATAACCCTAACCCTAACCTTAACCCTAACCCTAACCCAAACCCTTACCCTAACCCTAACCCTAACCCTAACCCTTACAATTACACTAACCCTAACCCTAAACCTAACCCTAATCCTAACCCTAATCCTAAACCTTACCCTAACCCTAACCCTAAACCTAACCCTAACCGTAAACCTTACCCTTACCCTAACCCTAACCCTAACCCTTATACTAACACAAACGCTAACACTATGCCTAACCCTAACCCTTACCCTTACCCTAACCGTAAACGTAACCCTAACCCTAACCCTAACTCTAACCCTAACCCTAACAAATAACCCTAACCCTAACCCTTACCCTTACCCTAACCCTAACCCTAACCTTAACCCTAACGTAACCCTAACCCTAACCCCAACCCTAACCCTAACCCTAACCCTAAACCTAACCCTAACCCTAACCCTCACCCTTACCCTAAAGCCAAACCTAACCCTAACCCTAACCCTAACCCTAACCCTTACCCACACCCTACACCTAACCCTAACACTAACCCTAACCCTTACCCTTACCCTAACCCTAAACCTAACCCTAAACCTAACGCTAACCCTAACCCTAACCCTAAACCTTCCCCTAACCCTAACCCTAACCCTAACCCTTACCCTTACACTAACCGTAACCCGAAACGTAACCCTAAACTTAACCCTAACCCTAACTCTAAACCTAACCCTAACGCTAACCCAAACCCTAAACCCTAACCCTAACCCTAACACTAACCCTTACCCTTACCCTAACCCTAACCTAAAACCTAACCCTAACCCTAACCCTAAACCTTACCCTTACCCTAACCCTAAACCTAACCCAAACCCTAACAGTAACCCTAACCCTAATCCTTCCCCTAACCCAAACCCAAATCCTAACCCTAACCCTAAACCGTACCCTTACCCTAACCCTAACCTTAACCCTAACCCTAACCCTAACCCTAACCCTTACCCTAACCCTAAACCTAACCCTAACCCAAACCCTAACCATACCCCAAACCCTAAAGCTTACCCTTAACCTAACCCTAACCCTAACCCTAACCCTAACCCCAACCTTAACCCTAACCTTAACACTAAACTTAACCCTAAACCTAACCCAAACCCTAACCTTTACTCTAACCCAAACCCTAACCCTAACCCTAACACTTACCCTTACCCTAACCCTAACACTTACCCTTACCCTTACCCTAACCCCAACTCTAAACATAACCCTAACCCTAACCCTAACCCTTACCCTTACCCTAAACCTAACCCTAACCTTAACCCTAACCCTAACCCTAACCCTAACACTTACCCTTACCATAACCCTAACCCTAACCCTAACACTAAACCTTACCCTTACCCTAACCGTAACCCTAAACATAACCCTAACCATAACCTTAACCCTTACTCTTAACCTAACCCTAACGCTAATCCTAACCTTTACCCTGTCCCTAACACTACCGCTAACCCTAACTAATAATCCTAACCCTAACCCTAACCCTTACTCTGACCCTAACCCTAACCCGAACCTTAACTCTAACCCTAACCCTAATCCTAACCCAAACCTAACCCTTACCCTAACCCTAAACCTAAGCCTAACCCTAACACTTACCCTTACCCTAATCCTAACGCTAACCTTAACCCTAACTCTAACCCTAACCCTAACCCTAACCCTAAGCCTAACACTAACACTTACCCTTACCCTAACCCTAACCCTAACCTTAACCCTAACCCTATCCCTAACCCTAACCCTTACCCTTACCCTAACCCTAAACGTAACCCTAACCCAAACCCAAACCCTAACCCTAACCCTAACCCTTACCCTTACCCTAACCTTAACCCTAACCCTAAACCTAACCCTAACCCTTATCCTTAATCTAACCCAAAACCTAACCCTAACCCTAACCCTTACCCTTACCCTAACCCTAACCCTAACCGTAACCCTAAACCTAACCCTAACTCTTACTCTTACTCTAACCCTAACCCTAACTCTAACCCTAACGCTAACCCTTACCAACACCCTAACCTTACCCTTAACCTAACCCTAACCCTAACCCTAACCCTAACCCTAAACCTAACCCTAACCTTACCCTTAACCTAACCCTAACCCTAACCCTAACCCTAACCCCTAACCCTAACCCTAACCCTAACCCTAACCTTAACCCTAACCCTCACCCTTACCCTAACCCTAAACCTAACCCTAACCCAAAACCTACCCCTACCCCTATACCTAACCCTAACCCTTACCCTTGCCCTAACCCTAAACCTAACCCTAACCCTAACTCTTACCCTTAACCTAACCCTAAATCTAACCGTAAACCTTACCCTAACACTAACCCTAACGCCTAAACCTAACCCTAACCCTAATCCTTACAGTTACCCTAACCCTAACCGTAAACTTAACCCTAAGCCTAACCCTAACCCTAACCCTTACCCTAACCCTAACCCTAATCCTAACCCTAACCCTTAACCTTACCCTAACCCAAACCGTAACCCTAACGCTAACCCTAACCCTAACCCTAACCCTTACCCTTACCCTAACCCTAACCTTAACCCTAACCCTAACCCTAATCCTTACGCTTACCCTAACCCTAAACCTAACCCCTAACCCTAACCCTAACCCTAACCCTTAACCTAACCCTGACCCTAATCCTAACCCTAACCCTAATCCTTACCCTTACCCTAACCTTAACCCTAACCCTAACCCTAAACCTAAACCTTACCTTTACCCTAACCCTAACCCTAAACCTTACCCTTACCCTTACCCTTACCCAAACCCTAACCCTAAACCTAACCCTAACCCTAACCCTAACCCTTACCCTCAGCCTAACCCGAACCCTAACCCTCAACCTAACCCTTACCCTAATCCTAACCCTAACCCAAACCCTAACTAATAACCCTAACCCTAACCCTAAACCTTACCCTTCACCTAACCCTAACCCTAACCTTAACTCCAACACGAACCCTAAAGCTAACCCTAAACCTAACACTTACCCTTACCCTAACCCTAACTCTAACCCTAACACTTACCCTTACCCTAATCCTAACCCTTACCCTAACCCTTACCCTTATCCTAACCCTAACCCTAAACCTAAACATAACCCTAACCCTAACCCTTACCCTTACCCTAACCCTAAACTTAACCCTAACCCTAACCCTTACCCTAAACCTAACCCTAATCCTAACCCTAACTAATAAACCTAATCCTAACCCTAACCCTTACCCTTACCCTAACCCTAACCCTAACCTTACCCCTAACCCTAACCCTAACCCTTACCCTTACCCTAACCCTAACCCTAAACCTAACCCTAACCCAAATCCTAACGTTAACCCTAAGCCTAACCCTAACCCTTACCCTTACCCTAAGCCTAAACCAAACCCTAAGCCTAACCCTAACCCTAAACCTTAACCTTACCCTAACTCTAACCCTAACCTTAACCCTAACCCTAACCCTAATCCTTACCCTAACCCTAACCCTAACCCTAACCCTAAACCTAATCCTAACCCTAACCCTAACCCTAATCCTTACTCTAACGTAAAACTAACCTAAACCTAACCCTAACACTTACCCTTACCATAACCCTAACCCTAACCTTAACCCTAACCCTAACCCAAACCCTTACCCTAACCCTAACCCTAACCCTAACCCTTACAATTACACTAACCCTAACCCTAAACCTAACCCTAATCCTAACCCTAATCCTAAACCTTACTCTAACCCTAACCCTAAACCTAACCCTAACCGTAAACCTTACCCTTACCCTAACCCTAACCCTAACCCTTATACTAACACAAACGCTAACACTATGCCTAACCCTAACCCTTACCCTTACCCTAACCGTAACCGTAACCGTAACCCTAACCCTAACTCTAACCCTAACCCTAACTAATAACCCTAGCCCTAACCCTTACCCTTACCCTTACCCTAACCCTAACCCTAACCTTAACCCTAACCGTAACCCTAATCCTTACCCTTACCCTAAACCTAACTCTTACCCAAACACTAAACCTAACCCTAACCCTAACCCTCACACTTCCCCTAACCGTAACCCTAACCCTAACCCCAAACCTAACCCTAACCCTAACCCTAAACCTAACCCTAACCCTAACCCTCACCCTTACCCTAAAGCGAAACCTAACCCTAACCCTAACCCTAAACCTAACCCTTACCCACACCCTACCCCTAACCCTAACACTAACCCTAACCCTTACCCTTACCCTAACCCTAAACCTAACCCTAACCCAAACCCTAACCTACCCCTACCCCTAACCCTAACCCTTACCCTTACCCTAACCCTAACCCTAACGCTAACCCTAACCCCAACCTTAACCCTAACCTTAACCCTAACCCTAACACTAACCCTTACCCTTACCCTAGGGCTAACCCTTCCCCTAACCCTAACCCTTACCCTAACCCTAACCCTAACCCTAAACCTAACCCTAACCCTAACCCTAA
>JANJXV010000080.1:2825000-2845000 GCA_024803745.1 Megascapheus bottae
CCTTAACCCTAAACCTTACCTTTACCCTAACCCTAACCCTAAACCTTACCCTTACCCTTACCCAAACCCTAATCCTAAACCTAACCCTAACCCTAACCCTAACCCTTACCCTAATCCTAACCCTAACCCAAACCCTAACTAATAAGCCTAACCCTAACCCTAAACCTTACCCTTCACCTAACCCTAACCCTAACCTTAACTCCAACACGAACCCTAAAGCTAACCCTAACCCTAACACTTACCCTTACCCTAACCCTAACCCTAACCCTAACACTTACCCTTACCCTAACCCTAACCCTTACCCTAACCCTTACCCTTACCCTAACCCTAACCCTAAACCTAAACCTAACCCTAACCCTAACCCTTACCCTTACCCTTACCCTAAACTTAACCCTAACCCTAACCCTTACCCTAACCCTAACCCTAATCCTAACCCTAACTAATAAACCTAATCCTAACCCTAACCCTTACCCTTACCCTAACCCTAAACCTAACCCTAACCCACATCCTAAACCTAACCCTAAGCCTAACCCTAACCCTTACCCTTACCCTAACCCTAACCCTAAACCTAACCATAACCCACATCCTAAACCTAACCCTAAGCCTAACCCTAACCCTTACCCTTACCCTAAGCCTAAACCAAACCCTAAGCCTAACCCTAACCCTAACCCTTTACCTTACCCTAACTCTAACCCTAACATTAACCCTAACCCTAACCCTAATCCTTACCCTTACCCTAACCCTAACCCTAACCCTAACCCTAACCCTAAACCTAACCCTAACCCTAACCCTAACCCTAATCCTTACTCTAACGTAAAACTAACCTAAACCTAACCCTAACACTTACCCTTACCATAACCCTAACCCTAACCTTAACCCTAACCCTAACCCAAACCCTTACCCTAACCCTAACCCTAACCCTAACCCTAACCCTTACAATTACACTAACCCTAACCCTAAACCTAACCCTAATCCTAAACCTTACCCTTACCCTAACCCTAACCCTAACCCTTATACTAAAACAAACGCTAACACTATGCCTAACCCTAACCCTTACCCTTACCCTAACCGTAACGGTAACCCTAACCCTAACCCTAACTCTAACCCTAACCCTAACTAATAACCCTAACCCTAACCCTTACCCTTACCCTTACCCTAACCCTAACCCTAACCTTAACCCTAACCGTAACCCTAACCCTTACCCTTACCCTAAACCTAACTCTTACCCAAACACTAAACCTAACCCTAACCCTAACCCTCACACTTCCCCTAACCGTAACCCTAACCCTAACCCCAACCCTAACCCTAACCCTAACCCTAAACCTAACCCTAACCCTCACCCTTACCCTAAAGCCAAAGCTAACCCTAACCTTAACCCTAACCCTAACCCTTACCCACACCCTACCCCTAACCATAACACTAACCCTAACCCTTACCCTTACCCTAACCCTAAACCTAACCCTAAACCTAACGCTAACCCTAACCCTAACCCTAAACCTTCCCCTAACCCTAACCCTAACCCTAACCCTAACCCTTACCCTTACACTAACCGTAACCCGAAACGTAACCCTAAACTTAACCCTAACCCTAACTCTAAACCTAACCCTAACGCTAACCCTAACCCTAACCCCTAACCCTAACCCTAACACTAACCCTTACCCTTACCCAAACCCTAACCTAAAACCTAACCCTAACCCTAACCCTAAACCTTACCCTTACCCTAACCCTAAACCTAACCCAAACCCTAACAGTAACCCTAACCCTAATCCTTCCCCTAACCCAAACCCAAATCCTAACCCTAACCCTAAACCGTACCCTTACCCTAACCCTAACCTTAACCCTAACCCTAACCCTAACCCTTACCCTAACCCTGAACCTAACCCTAACCCAAACCCTAACCTACCCCAAACCCTAACCCTTACCCTTAACCTAACCCTAACCCTAACCCTAACCCCAACCTTATCCCTAACCTTAACCCTAAACTTAACCCTAAACCTAACCCAAACCCTAAACTTTACTGTAAACCAAACCCTAACCCTAACCCTAACCCTAACACTTACCCTTACCCTAACCCTAACACTTACCCTTACCCTTACCCTAACCCCAACTCTAAACATAACCCTAACCCTAACCCTAACCCTTACCCTTACCCTAACCCTAACCCTAACCTTAACCCTAACCCTAACCCTAACCCTAACACTTACCCTTACCATAACCCTAACCCTAACCCTAACACTAAACCTTACCCTTACCCTAACCGTAACCCTAAACCTAACCCTAACCATAACCTTAAACCTTACTCTTAACCTAACCCTAACGCTAATCCTAACCTTTACCCTGTCCCTAACACTACCGCTAACCCTAACTAATAATCCTAACCCTAACCCTAACCCTTACTCTGACCCTAACCCTAACCCGAACCTTAACTCTAACCCTAACCCTAATCCTAACCCAAACCTAACCCTTACCCTAACCCTAACCCTAAGCCTAACCCTAACACTTACCCTTACCCTAATCCTAACGCTAACCTTAACCCTAAATCTAACCCTAAACCTAACCCTAACCCTAAGCCTAACCCTAACACTTACCCTTACCCTAACCCTAACCCTAACCTTAACCCTAACCCTATCCCTAACCCTAACCCTTACCCTTACCCTAACCCTAAACGTAACCCTAACCCAAACCCAAACCCTAACCCTAACCCTAACCCTTACCCTTACCCTTACCCTAACCTTAATCCTAACCCTAAACCTAACCCTAACCCTTATCCTTAATCTAACCCAAAACCTAACCCTAACCCTAACCCTTATCCTTACCCTAACCCTAACCCTAACCGTAACCCTAAACCTAACCCTAACTCTTACTCTTACTCTAACCCTGACCCTAACTCTAACCCTAACGCTAACCCTTACCAATACCCTAACCTTACACTTAACCTAACCCTAACCCTAAACCTAACCCTAACCCAAACCCTAACCTACCCCTACCCCTAACCCTAACCCTTACCCTTACCCTAACCCTAACCCTAACGCTAACCCTAACCCTAACCCCAACCTTAACCCTAAACTTAACCCTAACCCTAACACTAACCCTTAACCTTACCCTAGGGCTAACCCTTACCCTAACGCTAACCCTTACCCTAAACCTAACCATAACCCTAAACCTAACCCTTACCCTTACCCTAACCCTAACCCTAAACCTAACCCTAACCCTAACCCTAACCCTAACTCTTACTCTAACGTAACCCTAAGCCTAAGCCTAACCCTTACCCTTACCCTAATCCTAACCCTAACCTTAACTCTAACCTTAACCCTAACCCTTACAATAACCCTTACCTTACCCTAACCCTAACCCTTAACCTACCCCTAAATCTAACCCTAACCCTTACCCTTAACCTAACCCTAACCCTAAACCTAACAGTAACCCTTACCCTAACCCTAACTCTAACCCCTATCCCGAACCATTACAGTTACCCTAATCCAAAACCTTACCCTTACCCTAACCCTAACACTAACCCCAACCCGTAACCCTAACCCTAATCCTAACCCTTACACTTACCCTAACCTTAACCCTAACCCTAACCCTAACCCTTAACCTTACCCTAACCGTAACCCTAACCTTAACCCTAACCCTAACCCTTACTCTTACCCTAACCCTAACACTAACCCTAATCCTAACCCTAACCCTAACCCTAACCCTTACTCTTACCCTAACCCTAACCTTAACCCTAACCTAACCCTTACCCTAACCCTAACCCTTACTAATAATCCTAACCCTTACCCTAAATCTTACCCTTACCTCAACCCTAACCCTACCCTTAAACCTAACCCTAATCCTAACCCTAACACTTACCCTTACCCTAACCCTAACCTTAACTCTAACAATAACCCTTACCCTTACCCTAACCCTAACCCTAAACCTAACCCTAACCCTAACCTTAACTCTTACTCTTACCCTAACCCTAACCCTAATCCTAACCGTTACCTTGTCCCTAACCCTAACCATAACCCTAACTAATAACCCTAACCCTAACCCTAACACTTACCCTTATCCGAACCCTAACCCTAAACCTAAACCTCACCCTTACCCTAACCCTAACCCTAACCCTAAACCTAACCACTAACCCTAACCCAAACCCTAACCATTACCCTGAACCTAACCCTAACCCTAAACTTAACTCTAACCCTAGCCCTAATCCTCACCCTAACCCTAACTCTTACCCTAACCCTAACCCTAACCCTAACCCTAACAATAACCCTAACACTTACCCTTACCCTTACCCTAACCCTAACCTTAATCCTAACCCTAACCCTATCCTTAACCCTTACCCTTACCCTAACCCTAAACCGAACCCTAAACCAAACCCTAACCCTTATCCTAAAACTCACCCTAACCCCTAACCCTAACGCTTACCATACCCTAACCCTAACCTTAACCCTAACCCTATCCCTAACCCTAAACCTAACCCTAACCCTTAACCTAACCCTAACCCTAACCCTAACCCCTAACCCTAACCCTTACCAATACCCTAACCCTAACCTTAACCCTAACCCTACCCCTAACCCTAAACCTAACCCTAACCCTTAACCTAACCCTAACCCTAACCCTAACCCCTAACCCTAACCCTTAACAATACCCTAAAACTAACCTTAACCCTAACCCTCAACCTTACCCTAATCCTAAACCTAACCCTAACCCAAAACCTAACCCTACCCCTATACCTAACCCTAACCCTTACCCTTGCCCTAACCCTAAACCTAACCCTAACCCTAACTCTTACCCTAAACCTAACCCTAAACCTAATCGTAAACCTTACCCTAACACTAACCCTAACGCCTAAACCTAACGCTAACCCTAATCCTTACAGTTACCCTAACCCTAACCGTAAACTTAACCCTAAGCCTAACCCTCACCCTAACCCTTACCCTAACCCTAACCCTAATCTAACCCTAACCCTTAACCTTACCCTAACCCTAACCGTACCCCTAACCCTAACCCTAACCCTAACCCTTACCCTTATCCTAACCCTAAACTTAACCCTAACCCTAACCCTAATCCTTACGCTTACCCTAACCCTAAACCTAACCCCTAACCCTAACCCTAACCCTAACCCTTAACCTAACCCTGACCCTAATCCTAACCCTAACCCTAATCCTTACCCTTACCCTAAGCTTAACCCTAAACCTAACCCTAACCCTAAACCTTACCTTTACCCTAACCCTAACCCTAAACCTTACCCTTACCCTTACCCAAACCCTAACCCTAAACCTAACCCTAACCCTAACCCTAACCCTTACCCTCAGCCTAACCCGAACCCTAACCCTAACCCTAACCCTTACCCTAATCCTAACCCTAACCCAAACCCTAACTAATAACCCTAACCCTAACCCTAAACCTTACCCTTCACATAACCCTAACCCTAACCTTAACTCCAACACGAACCCTAAAGCTAACCCTAACCCTAACACTTACCCTTACCCTAACCCTAACCCTAACCCTAACACTTACCCTTACCCTAACCCTAACCCTTACCCTAACCCTTACCCTTACCCTAACCCTAACCCTAAACCTAAACCTAACCCTAACCCTAACCCTTACCCTTACCCTAACCCTAAACTTAACCCTAACCCTAACCCTTACCCTAACCCTAACCCTAATCCTAACCCTAACTAATAAACCTAATCCTAACCCTAACCCTTAACCTTACCCTAACCCTAACCCTAACCTTACCCCTAACCCTAACCCTAACCCTAACCCTTACCCTTACCCTAACCCTAACCCTAAACCTAACCCTAACCCAAATTCTAACCCTAACCCTAAACCTAACCCTAAACCTAACACTTACCCTTACCCTAATCCTAAACCTAACCCTAACTCTAACACTAACACTTACCCTTACCCTAACCCTAACCCCAAACCTAACCCTAACCCTAACCCTTACCCTTACCCTAACCCCAAACCTAACACTAACCCTAACCCAAACCCTAACCCTTACCCTAACCCTAACCCTAAACCTTACTCTAATACTAACCCTAACCCTAACCCTAACCCTTACCCTAAACCTAACCCTAAACCTAACCCTAAGTAATAACAATAACCCTAACCCTAACTCTTACCCTTACCCTAACCCAAAACCTACCCCTAACCCAAACCCTAACCCTAACCCTAACCGTAACCCTTACCCTAAATCTAACCCTAACCCTGACCCTTACCCTTACCCTAACCTTAACCCTAACCGTAACCCTTACCCTAACCCTAACCCTAACCCTAACTAATAACCCTAACCCTAACCCTATCATTTACCCTTACCCTAACCCTAACCCTAAACCTAACCCTAAACCAAACCCTAACCCTAACCCTAACCCTAAACCTAAACCTAACCCTAACCCTAACCCTAACCCTTACTCTTACCCTAACCCTAACCCTAACCCTAACCTTAACCCTACTCTAACGTAAGCCTAACCCTAAGCCTTATCCTTACCCTAACCGTAACCCTAACCCTAACCCCAACCCTAACCCTAACCCTAACCCTAACCGTAAATCTTACCCTTACCCTAACTCTAATTCTAACCCTAACCCTAAACCTAATCCTAACCCTTACCCTAAAGCTTACCCTAACCCTAAACCTAACCCCTAACCCTAACCCTATCCTAATCCTTACCCTTACCCTAACCCTAATCCTAAACTTCACCCTAACCCTAACCCTAACACTAAACCTTACCCTTACCCTAACCCTAACCCTAAACCTAACCCTAACCATAACCTTAAACCTTACTCTTAACCTAACCCTAACGCTAATCCTAACCTTTACCCTGTCCCTAACACTACCGCTAACCCTAACTAATAATCCTAACCCTAACCCTGACCCTTACCCTTACCCTAACCTTAACCCTAACCGTAACCCTTACCCTAACCCTAACCCTAACCCTAACTAATAACCCTAACCCTAACCCTATCATTTACCCTTACCCTAACCCTAACCCTAAACCTAACCCTAAACCAAACCCTAACCCTAACCCTAACCCTAACCCTAAACCTAACCCTAACCCTAACCCTTACCCTTACCCTAACCCTAACGCTAACCCTAACCTTAACCCTACCCTAACGTAACCCTAACCCTAACCCTAACCCTTACCCATACCCTACCCTAACCCTAACCTTAACACTAACCTTAACCATAACCCTAACCCTTACCCTTACCCTTACCCTAACCCCAAACATAACACTAACCCTAACCCTAACCCTAACCCTAAACCTAACTAATAACCCTAACCCTAACCCTAACCCTCACCCTTACCCTAATCCTAACCCTAACCTTAACCCTAACCTTAACCCTAACTGTAACCCTTACCCTTACCCTAACCCTAAACTTAACCCTAACCCAAACCCTAACTCTAACAGTAACCCTAACCCTAAGCCTTATCCTTACCCTAACCGTAACCCTAACCCTAACCCCAACCCTAACTCTAACCCTAACCCTAACCGTAAATCTTACCCTTACCCTAACTCTAATTCTAACCCTAACCCTAAACCTAATCCTAACCCTTACCCTAAAGCTTACCCTAACCCTAAACCTAACCCCTAACCCTAACCCTATCCTAATCCTTACCCTTACCCTAAACCTAATCCTAAACTTCACCCTAACCCTAACCCTAACACTTACCCTTACCCTAACCCTAACCCTTACCCTAACCCTTACCCTTACCCTAACCCTAACCCTAAACCTAAACCTAACCCTAACCCTAACCCTTACCCTTACCCTAACCCTAAACTTAACCCTAACCCTAACCCTTACCCTAAACCTAACCCTAATCCTAACCCTAACTAATAAACCTAATCCTAACCCTAACCCTTACCCTTACCCTAACCCTAACCCTAACCTTACCCCTAACCCTAACCCTAACCCTAACCTTTACCCTTACCCTGACCCTAACCCTAAACCTAACCCTAACCCAAATCCTAACCCTAACCCTAAGCCTAACCCTAACCCTTACCCTTACCCTAAGCCTAAACCAAACCCTAAGCCTAACCCTAACCCTAACCCTTAACCTTACCCTAACTCTAACCCTAACCTTAACCCTAACCCTAACCCTAATCCTTACCCTTACCCTAACTCTAACCCTAACCCTAACCCTAACCCTAAACCTAACCCTAACCCTAACCCTAACCCTAATCCTTACTCTAACGTAAAACTAACCTAACCCTAACACTTACCCTTACCATAACCCTAACCTTAACCTTAACCCTAACCCTAACCCAAACCCTTACCCTAACCCTAACCCTAACCCTAACCCTAACCCTTACAATTACACTAACCCTAACCCTAAACCTAACCCTAATAATAAACCTAATCCTAAACCTTACCCTAACCCTAACCCTAAACCTAACCCTAACCGTAAACCTTACCCTTACCCTAACCCTAACCCTAACCCTTATACTAACACAAACGCTAACACTATGCCTAACCCTAACCCTTACCCTTACCCTAACCATAACCGTAACCCTAACCCTAACCCTAACTCTAACCCTAACCCTAACTAATAACCCTAACCCTAACCCTTACCCTTACCCTTACCCTAACCCTAACCCTAACCTTAACCCTAACCGTAACCCTAACCCTTACCCTTACCCTAAACCTAACTCTTACCCAAACACTAAACCTAACCCTAACCCTAACCCTCACACTTCCCCTAACCGTAACCCTAACCCTCACCCCAACCCTAACCCTAACCCTAAACCTAACCCTAACCCTAACTCTCACCCTTACCCTAAAGCCAAACCTAACCCTAACCCTAACTCTTACCCACACCCTACCCCTAACCCTAACACTAACCCTAACCCTTACCCTTACCCTAACCCTAAACCTAACCCTAAACCTAACACTTACCTTTACCCTAATCCTAAACCTAACCCTAACTCTAACACTAACACTTACCCTTACCCTAACCCTAACCCCAAACCTAACCCTAACCCTAACCCTTACCATTACCCTAACCCCAAACCTAACACTAACCCTAACCCAAACCCTAACCCTTACCCTAACCCTAACACTAAACCTTACTCTAATACTAACCCTAACCCTAAACCTAACCCTTACCCTAAACCTAACCCTAAACCTAACCCTAAGTAATAACAATAACCCTAACCCTAACTCTTACCCTTAACCTAACCCTAACCCTTACCTTAACCCTAACCCTAACTGTAACTCTTACCCTTACCCTAACCCAAAACCTACCCCTTACCCAAACCCTAACCCTAACCCTAACCGTAACCGTTACCCTAAATCTAACCCTAACCCTGACCCTTACCCTTACCCTAACCTTAACCCTAACCGTAACCCTTACCCTAACCCTAACCCTGACCCTAACTAATAACCCTAACCCTAACCCTATCATTTACCCTTACCCTAACCCTAACCCTAAACCTAACCCTAAACCAAACCCTAACCCTAACCCTAACCCTAACCCTAAACCTAACCCTAACCCTAACCCTAACCCTTACTCTAACCCTAACCCTAACCCTAACCCTAACCTTAACCCTACTCTAACGTAACCCTCACCCTAACCCTAACCCTTACCCATACCCTACCCTAACCCTAACCTTAACACTAACCTTAACCATAACCCTAACCCTAACCCTTACCCTTACCCTAACCCCAAACATAACACTAACCTTAACCCTAACCCTAACCCTAAACCTAACTAATAACCCTAACCCTAACCCTAACCCTTACCCTTACCCTAATCCTAACCCTAACCTTAACCCTAACCTTAACCCTAACTCTAACCCTTACCCTTACCCTAACCCTAAACCTAACCCTAACCCAAACCCTAACTCTAACAGTAACCCTAACCCTAAGCCTTATCCTTACCCTAACCGTAACCCTAACCCTAACCCCAACCCTAACCCTAACCCTAACCCTAACCGTAAATCTTACCCTTACCCTAACTCTAATTCTAACCCTAACCCTAAACCTAATCCTAACCCTTACCCTAAAGCTTACCCTAACCCTAAACCTAACCCCTAACCCTAACCCTATCCTAATCCTTACCCTTACCCTAACCCTAATCCTAAACTTCACCCTAACCCTAACCCTAACACTAAACCTTACCCTTACCCTAACCCTAACCCTAAATCTAACCCTAACCATAACCTTAAACCTTACTCTTAACCTAACCCTAACGCTAATCCTAACCTTTACCCTGTCCCTAACACTACCGCTAACCCTAACTAATAATCCTAACCCTAACCCTGACCCTTACCCTTACCCTAACCTTAACCCTAACCGTAACCCTTACCCTAACCCTAACCCTAACCCTAACTAATAACCCTAACCCTAACCCTATCATTTACCCTTACCCTAACCCTAACCCTAAACCTAACCCTAAACCAAACCCTAACCCTAACCCTAACCCTAACCCTAAACCTAACCCTAACCCTAACCCTTACCCTTACCCTAACCCTAACCCTAACCCTAACCTTAACCCTACTCTAACGTAACCCTAACCCTAACCCTAACCCTTACCCATACCCTACCCTAACCCTAACCTTAACACTAACCTTAACCATAACCCTAACCCGTACCCTTACCCTTACCCTAACCCCAAACATAACACTAACCCTAACCCTAACCCTAACCCTAAACCTAACTAATAACCCTAACCCTAACCCTAACCCTCACCCTTACCCTAATCCTAACCCTAACCTTAACCCTAACCTTAACCCTAACTGTAACCCTTACCCTTACCCTAACCCTAAACTTAACCCTAACCCAAACCCTAACTCTAACAGTAACCCTAACCCTAAGCCTTATCCTTACCCTAACCGTAACCCTAACCCTAACCCCAACCCTAACTCTAACCCTAACCCTAACCGTAAATCTTACCCTTACCCTAACTCTAATTCTAACCCTAACCCTAAACCTAATCCTAACCCTTACCCTAAAGCTTACCCTAACCCTAAACCTAACCCCTAACCCTAACCCTATCCTAATCCTTACCCTTACCCTAACCCTAATCCTAAACTTCACCCTAACCCTAACCCTAACACTTACCCTTACCCTAACCCTAACCCTTACCCTAACCCTTACCCTTACCCTAACCCTAACCCTAAACCTAAACCTAACCCTAACCCTAACCCTTACCCTTACCCTAACCCTAAACTTAACCCTAACCCTAACCCTTACCCTAACCCTAACCCTAATCCTAACCCTAACTAATAAACCTAATCCTAACCCTAACCCTTACCCTTACCCTAACCCTAACCCTAACCTTACCCCTAACCCTAACCCTAACCCTAACCTTTACCCTTACCCTAACCCTAACCCTAAACCTAACCCTAACCCAAATCCTAACCCTAACCCTAAGCCTAACCCTAACCCTTACCCTTACCCTAAGCCTAAACCAAACCCTAAGCCTAACCCTAACCCTAACCCTTAACCTTACCCTAACTCTAACCCTAACCTTAACCCTAACCCTAACCCTAATCCTTACCCTTACCCTAACTCTAACCCTAACCCTAACCCTAACCCTAAACCTAACCCTAACCCTAACCCTAACCCTAATCCTTACTCTAATGTAAAACTAACCTAACCCTAACACTTACCCTTACCATAACCCTAACCCTAACCTTAACCCTAAACCTAACCCAAACCCTTACCCTAACCCTAACCCTAACCCTAACCCTAACCCTTACAATTACACTAACCCTAACCCTAAACCTAACCCTAATAATAAACCTAATCCTAAACCTTACCCTAACCCTAACCCTAAACCTAACCCTAACCGTAAACCTTACCCTTACCCTAACCCTAACCCTAACCCTTATACTAACACAAACGCAAACACTATGCCTAACCCTAACCCTTACCCTTACCCTAACCGTAACCGTAACCCTAACCCTAACCCTAACTCTAACCCTAACCCTAACTAATAACCCTAACCCTAACCCTTACCCTTACCCTTACCCTAACCCTAACCCTAACCTTAACCCTAACCGTAACCCTAACCCTTACCCTTACCCTAAACCTAACTCTTACCCAAACACTAACCCTAACCCTAACCCTAACCCTCACACTTCCCCTAACCGTAACCCTAACCCTAACCCCAACCCTAACCCTAACCCTAACCCTAAACCTAACCCTAACCCTAACTCTCACCCTTACCCTAAAGCCAAACCTAACCCTAAACCTAACCCTTACCCACACCCTACCCCTAACCCTAACACTAACCCTAACCCTTACCCTTACCCTAACCCTAAACCTAACCCTAAACCTAACACTTACCTTTACCCTAATCCTAAACCTAACCCTAACTCTAACACTAACACTTACCCTTACCCTAACCCTAACCCCAAACCTAACCCTAACCCTAACCCTTACCCTTACCCTAACCCCAAACCTAACACTAACCCTAACCCAAACCCTAACCCTTACCCTAACCCTAACCCTAAACCTTACTCTAATACTAACCCTAACCCTAAACCTAACCCTTACCCTAAAGCTAACCCTAAATCTAACCCTAAGTAATAACAATAACCCTAACCCTAACTCTTAGCCTTAACCTAACCCAAAACCTACCCCTAACCCAAACCCTAACCCTAACCCTAACCGTAACCGTTACCCTAAATCTAACCCTAACCCTGACCCTTACCCTTACCCTAACCTTAAACCTAACCGTAACCCTTACCCAAACCCTAACCCTGACCCTAACTAATAACCCTAACCCTAACCCTATCATTTACCCTTACCCTAACCCTAACTCTAAACCTAACCCTAAACCAAACCCTAACCCTAACCCTAACCCTAACCCTAAACCTAACCCTAACCCTAACCCTTACCCTAACCCCAACCCTAACCCTAACCCTAACCTTAACCCTACTCTAACGTAACCCTCACCCTAACCCTAACCCTTACCCATACCCTACCCTAACCCTAACCTTAACACTAACCTTAACCATAACCCTAACCCGTACCCTTACCCTTACCCTAACCCCAAACATAACACTAACCCTAACCCTAACCCTAACCCTAAACCTAACTAATAACCCTAACCCTAACCCTAACCCTCACCCTTACCCTAATCCTAACCCTAACCTTAACCCTAACCTTAACCCTAACTCTAACCCTTACCCTTACCCTAACCCTAAACCTAACCCTAACCCAAACCCTAACTCTAACAGTAACCCTAACCCTAAGCCTTATCCTTACCCTAACCGTAACCCTAACCCTAACCCCAACCCTAACCCTAACCCTAACCGTAAATCTTACCCTTACCCTAACTCTAATTCTAACCCTAACCCTAAACCTAATCCTAACCCTTACCCTAAAGCTTACCCTAACCCTAAACCTAACCCCTAACCCTAACGCTATCCTAATCCTTACCCTTACCCTAACCCTAATCCTAAACTTCACCCTAACCCTAACCCTAACACTAAACCTTACCCTTACCCTAACCCTAACCCTAAACCTAACCCTAACCATAACCTTAACCCTTACTCTTAACCTAACCCTAACGCTAATCCTAACCTTTACCCTGTCCCTAACACTACCGCTAACCCTAACTAATAATCCTAACCCTAACCCTGACCCTTACCCTTACCCTAACCTTAACCCTAAACGTAACCCTTACCCTAACCCTAACCCTAAATAATAACCCTAACCCTAACCCTATCATTTACCCTTACCCTAACAGTAACCCTAAACCTAACCCTAAACCAAACCCTAACACTAACCCTAACCCTAACCCTAAACCTAACCCTAACCCTAACCCTAACCCTTACCCTAACCCTAACCCTAACCCTAACCTTAACCCTACTCTAACGTAACCCTAACCCTAACCCTAACCCTTACCCATACCCTACCCTAACCCTAACCTTAACACTAACCTTAACCATAACCCTAACCCTAACCCTTACCCTTACCCTAACCCCAAACATAACACTAACCCTAACCCTAACCCTAACAATAAACCTAACTAATAACCCTAACCCTAACCCTCACCCTTACCCTAATCCTAACCCTAAACTTAACCCTAACCTTAACCCTAACTCTAACCCTTACCGTTACCCTAACCCTAAACCTAACCCTAACCCAAACCCTAACTCTAACAGTAACCCTAACCCTAAGCCTTATCCTTACCCTAACCGTAACCCTAACCCTAACCCCAACCCTAACCCTAACCCTAACCGTAAATCTTACCCTTACCCTAACTCTAATTCTAACCCTAACCCTAAACCTAATCCTAACCCTTACCCTAAAGCTTACCCTAACCCTAAACCTAACCCCTAACCCTAACCCTATCCTAATCCTTACCCTTACCCTAACCCTAATCCTAAACTTCACCCTAATCCTAACCCTAACACTAAACCTTACCCTTACCCTAACCCTAACCCTAAACCTAACCCTAACCATAACCTTAACCCTTACTCTTAACCTAACCCTAACGCTAATCCTAAACTTTAGCCTGTCCCTAACACTACCGCTAACCCTAACTAATAATCCTAACCCTAACCTTAACCCTTACTCTGACCCTAACCCTAACCCGAACCTTAACTCTAACCCTAACCCTAATCCTAACCCAAACCTGACCTTTACCCTAACCCTAAACCTAAGCCTAACCCTAACACTTACCCTTACCCTAATCCTAAGGCTAACCTTAACCCTAACTCTAACCCTAACCCTAACCCTAACCCTAACCCTAAGCCTAACCCTAACACTTCCCCTTACTCTAACCCTAACCCTAACCTTAACCCTAACCCTATCCCTAATCCTAACCCTTACCCTTACCCTAACCCTAAACGTAACCCTAACCCAAACCCAAACCCTAAGCCTAACCCTAACCCTTACCCTTACCCTTACCCTAACCTTAACCCTAACCCTAAACCTAACCCTAACCCTTATCCTTAATTTAACCCAAAACCTAACCCTAACCCTAACCCTTATCCTTACCCTAACCCTAACCCTAACCGTAACCCTAAACCTAACCCTAACTCTTACTCTTACCCTAACCCTAACCCTAACTCTAACCCTAACGCTAACCCTTACCAATACACTAACCTTACCCTTAACCTAACCCTAACCCTAAACCTAACCCTAACCCAAACCCTAACCTACCCCTACCCCTAACCCTAACCCTTACCCTTACCCTAACCCTAACCCTAATGCTAACCCTAACCCTAACCCCAACCTTAACCCTAACCTTAACCCTAACCCTAACACTAACCCTTACCCTTACCCTAGGGCTAACCCTTACCCTAACGCTAACCCTTACCCTAAACCTAACCATAACCCTAAACCTAACCCTTACCCTTACCCTAACCCTAACCCTAAACCTACCCCTACCCCTAACCCTAACCCTTACCCTTACCCTAACCCTAACCCTAATGCTAACCCTAACCCTAACCCCTAACCCTAATCCTAACCCTAACCATTACAGTTACCCTAAGCCAAAACCTTACCCTTACCCTAACCTAACACTAACCCCAACCCATAACCCTAACCCTAATCCTAACCCTTACACTTACCCTAACCTTAACCCTAACCCTAACCCTTAACCTTACCCTAACCGTAACCCTAACCTTAACCCTAACCCTATCCCTAACCCTTACTCTTACCCTAACCCTAACACTAACCTAATCCTAACCGTAACCCTAACCCTAACCCTTACTCTTACCCTAACCCTAACCTTAACCCTAACCTAACCCTTACCCTAACCCTAACCCTTACTAATAAACCTAACCCTAATCCTAAATCTTACCCTTAACTCAACCCTAACCCTACCCTTAAACCTAACCCTAATCCTAACCCTAACCTTAACCCTAACAATAACCCTTACCCTTACCCTAACCCAAACCCTAAACCTAACCCTAACCCTAACCTTAACTCTTACTCTTACCCTAACCCTAACCCTAATCCTAACTGTTACCCTGTCCCTAACCCTAACCATAACCCTAACTAATAACCCTAACCCTAACCCTAACACTTACCCTTACCCGAACCCTAACCCTAAACCTAAACCTCACCCTTACCCTAACCCTAACCCTAACCCTAAACCTAACCACTAACCCTAACCCAAACCCTAACCGTTACCCTGAACCTAACCCTAACCCTAAACTTAACTCTAACCCTAGCCCTAATCCTCACCCTAACCCTAACACTTACCCTAACCCTAACCCTAACCCTAACCCTAACATTAACCATAACACTTACCCTTACCCTAACCCTAACCTTAACCTTAATCCTAACCCTAACCCTATCCTTAACCCTTACCCTTACCCTAACCCTAAACCGAACCCTAAACCAAACCCTAACCCTTAACCTAAACCTCACTCTAACCCCTAACCCTAACCCTTACCATACCCTAACCCTAACCTTAACCCTAACCCTATCCCTAACCCTAAACCTAACCCTAACCCTTAACCTAACCAAAACCCTAACCCTAACCCCTAACCCTAACCCTTACCAATACCCTAACCCTAACCTTAACCCTATCCCTACCCCTAACCCTAAACCTAACCCTAACCCTTAACCTAACCCTAACCCTAACCCTAACCCCTAACCCTAACCCTTAACAATACCCTAAAACTAACCTTAACCCTAACCCTCACCCTTACCCTAACCCTAAACCTAACCCTAACCCAAAACCTAACCCTACCCCTATACCTAATCCTAACCCTTACCCTTGCCCTAACCCTAACCCTAACCCTAACCCTAACTCTTACCCTTAACCTAACCCTAAACCTAACCGTAAACCTTACCCTAACACTAACCCTAACGCCTAAACCTAACCCTAACCCTAATCCTTACAGTTACCCTAACCCTAACCGTAAACTTAACCCTAAGCCTAACCCTAACCCTAACCCTAACCCTTACCCTAACCCTAACCCTAATCCTAATCCTAACCCTAACCCTTAACCTTACCCTAACCCTAACCGTACTCCTAACCCTAACCCTAACCCTAACCCTTACCCTTACCCTAACCCTAACCTTAACCCTAACCCTAACTATAATCCTTACGCTTACCCTAACCCTAAACCTAACACCTAACCCTAACCCTAACCCTAACCCTTAACCTAACCCTGACCCTAATCCTAACCCTAACCCTAATCCTTACCCTTACCCTAACCTTAACCCTAACCCTAACCCTAACCCTAAACCTTACCTTTACCCTAACCCTAACCCTAAACCTTATCCTTACCCTTACCCAAACCCTAACCCTAAACCTAAACCTAACCCTAACCCTAACCCTTACCCTCAGCCTAACCCGAACCCTAACCCTAACCCTAACCCTTACCCTTAGCCTTACCCAAACCCTAACCCTAAACCTAACACTAACCCTAACCCAAACCCTAACCCTTACCCTAACCCTAACCCTAAACCTTACTCTAATACTAACCCTAAACCTAACCCTAACCCTTACCCTAAACCTAACCCTAAACCTAACCCTAAGTAATAACAATAACCCTAACCCTAACTCTTACCCTTAACCTAACCCTAACCCTTACCTTAACCCTAACCCTAACCCTAACTCTTACCCTTACCCTAACCCAAAACCTACCCCTAACCCAAACCCTAACCCTAACCCTAACCGTAACCGTTACCCTAAATCTAACCCTAACCCTGACCCTTACCCTTACCCTAACCTTAACCCTAACCATAACCCTTACCCTAACCCTAACCCTAAACCTAACTAATAACCCTAACCCTAACCCTATCATTTACCCTTACCCTAACCCTAACCCTAACCCTAAACCAAACCCTAACCCTAACCCTAACCCTAACCCTAAACCTAACCCTAACCCTAATCCTAACCCTTACCCTTACCCTAACCCTAACCCTAACCCTAACCTTAACCCTACTCTAACGTAACCCTAACCCTAACACTAACCCTTACCCATACCCTACCCTAACCCTAACCTTAACACTAACCTTAACCATAACCCTAACCCTAACCCTTACCCTTACCCTAACCCCAAACATAACACTAACCCTAACCCTAACCCTAACCCTAAACCTAACTAATAACCCTAACCCTAACCCTAACCCTCACCCTTACCCTAATCCTAACCCTAAACTTAACCCTAACCTTAACCCTAACTCTAACCCTTACCCTTACCCTAACCCTAAACCTAACCCTAACCCAAACCCTAACTCTAACAGTAACCCTAACCCTAAGCCTTATCCTTACCCTAACCGTAACCCTAACCCTAACCCCAACCCTAACCCTAACCCTAAACCTAACCGTAAATCTTACCCTTACCCTAACTCTAATTCTAACCCTAACCCTAAACCTAATCCTAACCCTTACCCTAAAGCTTACCCTAACCCTAACCCTAACCCCTAACCCTAACCCTATCCTAATCCTTACCCTTACACTAACCCTAATCCTAAACTTCACCCTAACCCTAACCCTAACGCTAAACCTTACCCTTGCCGTAACCCTAAACCTAACCCTAACCCAAACCCTACCCCTAACCCTAACCCTAAACTTAACCCTTACCCTTACCCTAACCCAAACCCTAACCCTAAACCTAACCCTTACCCTTACCCTAACCCTAAATCTAACCCTAACCCTAACCCTTACCTTTACCCTAAACCTAACCAAAACCCTAACCCTAACCCTAAACCTAACCCTAACCCAAACCCTACCCCTAACGCTAAACCTAACCCTTACCCTTACTCTAACCCTAACCCTAACCCTAACCCTTACCCTAACCCCAAACCTAGCACTAACCCTAACCCTAACCCTAACCCTAACCCTTACCCTAACCCTTACCCTTACCCTAACACTAACCCTAACCCTAACCCTCACACTTACGGTAACACTAACCCTAACCCTAACACTAACGAATAACCCTAACCCTTACCCTTACCCTTACCCTAACCCTAACCCTAACATTAACCCCAACCCTAAACCTAACACTTTCCCTTACCCTAAAACTAACCCTAACCCTTACCCTAACCATAACCCTAACACTAACACTACCCCTAACCCTAACCCTTACCCTAACACTAACCCTAAACCTAACCCTTAACCTTACCCTAACCCTAACCATAACCCTAAACCTAACCCTTACCGTAACCCTGCCCTACCCCTAAACCTAATCCTAACCCTAACCCTAACCCTTACCCTTACCCTAACCCTAAACCTAACCCTAACCCAACCCTAACCCTTACCCTCACCCTCACCCTAACCCTAACCCTAACCCTAATCCTTATCCTAACCCTATCCCTAACCCAAACACTAACTAATAACCCTAACCCTAACCCTAAACCTTACCCTTCACCTAACCCTAACCCTAACCTTAACTCTAACCCAAACCCTAACCCTAAACATAACCCTAACACTGACCGTTACCCTAACCCTAACCCTTACCCTTACCTTACCCTAACGCCAAACATAAACCTAACCCTAACCCTAAACCTAACCCTTACCCTTACCCTAACCCTAACCCTAAACCTCACCCTAACCCTAACCGTAACCCTAATTCTAACTAATAACCCTAACCCTAACCCTAACCCTTACCCTAACCCTAACCCTAACCCTAAACTTAACCCTAACTATAACCCTAACCCTAACCTTTACACTTACCCTATCTCTAAACCTAAACCTATCCCAAACCCTAACCCTAACTCTAACCCTAACCCGAACCCATAGCCTTACCCTAAGCCTAAACCAAACCCTAAGCCTAACCCTAACCCTAACCCTTACCCTTACCCTAACCCTAACCCTAACCCTAACCCTAACGCTAATCCTAACCCGAACACTAACCCTTACACTTACTCTAACCCTAACTCTAACCCTTATCCTTACCCTAACCGTAACCCTAACCCTAACCCTAACCTTAACCCTAACACTAACCCTAACCCTAACACTTACCCTTACCCTAACGCTAACCCTAACCCTAACCCTAAACCTAACCCTAACCCAAACCCTAACCCTAACCCTAACACTAACCCTTACCCTTACCCTAAACCTAACCCTAAACTTAACCCTAACCCT
>JANJXV010000080.1:2860000-2862500 GCA_024803745.1 Megascapheus bottae
ACCCTAATCTTAACCCTAACCCTAACCCTAACCCTTACCCTTAACCTAACCCTAACCCTAATCCTAAACCTAAACCTAACCCTAACCCTAACCCTAACCACCAACCCTATCCTTAACCCTAAACCTAACTCTAACCCTAAACCTAAACTTAACCCCTAACCCTAACACTAACCCTAACCCTTACCCTAAACCTAACCCTAAGCCTAACCCTAACCCTAACCCTAACCCCTAACCCTAACCCTAACCCTAAACCTTACCCTTACCCTAACCCTAAACCTAACCCTAACCCTAACCCTAACCCTAACCCTTAACTTTACCCTAACCCAAAACCTAACTCTCACCCAAACTAGAACCCTAACCCTAACCGTAATCCTAACCCTTATCCTAATCGTAACCCTAACCCTAACCCTAACCTAACCCTAACCTAACCCTAACCCTAACCCTAACCCTAACCCCAACCCTTACCCTAACCCTAACTCTAAACCTAACCCTAACCCTAACCCTAACCCTAACAAAAACACTAACCTTAACCCTTACCCTTAACATAACCCTAACCCTAACCCTAACCCTAACCTTAACCCTAACCTTATACCTAACCCTTACCCTTACTCTAACCCTAAACCTAACACTAACCCTAACACTAACCCTAAACCTTACCCTAACCCTAACCATAACCTTCACCCTCAACCTAACCCTAACTCTAACCCTTACCCTTACCTTATCCCTAACCCTAACCTTAACCCTAACCCTAACCCTAACATTAACCCCTACCCTTACCCTAAACCTAACCCTAACCCTAACCCTAACCCTTACCCTAACCCAAACCCTAACCTAAGCTAACCTTAACCGTAAACCTTAGCCTTACCCTAACCCTAACCCTAACCCTAACCCTTACCCTTACCCTAACGCTAACCCTCACCCTAACCCTAAACCTAACGCTAACCCTAACCCTAACCCAAACACTAAACCTACCCCTAACCGTAACCCTAACCATAACCCTTACTCTTACTCTAACCGTAACCCTAAACCTAACCCTAAACTCAACCCTAACCCTAAATCTAAACCTAACCCTAACCCTTACCCTAACCCTAATCCTAAACCTTACCCTAACCCTAACCCTAACCCTAACCCTAACCCCTAACCCTAACCCTAATCCTTACCCTAACCCTAACCTTAACCCTAACCCCTAACCCTAAACCTAAACCTACCCTTACCCTTACCCTAACCCTAACCCTAACCCTAACCCAAACCCTAACCTAAGCTAACCCTAACCGTAACCCTTACCCTTACCCTAACCCTAACCCTAACACTAACCCTAACCCTTACCCTAACCCTAACCATGGCCTTCACCCTAAACCTAACCCTAACTCTAACCCTTACCCTTACCTTATCCCTAACCCTAAACTTAACCCTAACCCTAACCCTAACATTAACCCCTACCCTTACCCTAAACCTAACCCTAACCCTAACCCTAACCCTAAACCTAACCCTAAACTTAACCCTAACCCTAACTCTAAACCTAACCCTAACCCTTACCCTAACCCTAATCCTAACCCTAAACCTTACCCTAACCCTCAACCTAACCCTAACTCTAACCCCTAACCCTCAACCTAATCCTTACCCTTACCCTAACCGTAACCCTAAACCATAAACCTAAACCTAAACCTAACCCTTACCCTTACCCTAACCCTAAACCTAACCCTAACCCAAACCATAACCTAAGCTAACCCTAACCGAAACCCTTACCCTTACCCTAAACCTAACCCTAACACTAACCCTAACCCTTACCCTAACCCTAACTGTAACCTTCACCAGAACCTAACCCTAACTCTAACCCTTACCCTTACCTTATCCCTAACCTAACCTTAACCCTAACCCTAACCCTAACATTAACCCCTACCCTTACCCTAACACTAACCCTAACCCTAACACTAACCCTTACTCTTACGCTAACTCTAACCCTAAACCTAAACCTAACCCTATCCCTTACCCTAACCCAAACCCAAACCCTAACCCTAACACTTACCCTTACCGTAAACCTAACCCTAAACCTTTCCCTAACCCTAACCCTAACCCTTACCATTATCGTGAGGCTAACAATAACCCTAACCCTAACCCTAACCACTAACCCTATCCTTAACCCTAAACCTAACTCTAACCCTAACCCTAACCCTAACCCTAACCCTAATAACCCTAACCATAACCCTAAACCTTACCCTTCACCTAACCCTAACCCTAACCTTAACTCTAACCCGAACCCTAACCCTAACCCTAACCCTAACACTTACCCTTAACCTTACCCTTACCCTAACCCTAACCCTAAAACTAACCCTAAACCTAACCATAACCCTAACCCTTACCCTTAACCTAACCCTAAACCTAACCCTAACCCTAACCCTTACCATTACCCTAACCCTAATCCTAACCCTAACCCTAAACGCAACCCTTAACCTTACCCTTACCCTAACCCTAACCCAAACCGCTAACCGTAACGCTAACC
>JANJXV010000080.1:2870000-2880000 GCA_024803745.1 Megascapheus bottae
CATAACCCTAACACTAACTCTTACCCTAACCCTAACCATAACCCTAACTAATAACCCTAACCCTAACCCTAACCCTTACCCTAACCCTAACCCAAACCTTAACCCTAACCCTAACCCTAACCCTTACCCTTACCCTAACCCTAAACATATCCCTAACCCAAACCCTAACCCTAACCCTAAGCCTAACCCTAACCCTTACCCTTTCGCTAAGCCTAAACCAAACCCTTAGCCTAAGCCTAACCCTAACCATTAACCTTAACCTTATCCTAACCCTAAACTTAACCCTAACTCTAACCCTAACACTTACCCTTACCCTAACCATAACCCTAACCTAAACCTAAACCTAACCGTAACCCTAACCCTAAACTTTACCCTTACCCAAACCCTAACCATAAACCTAACCCTAACCCTAACTCTAACCCTAATACTTACTCTAACGTAACCCTAACGTAACCCTAATCCTAACCCTTACCCTTACCCTAACCCTTACTCTAACCTTAACCCTAACCTTAACCCTAACCCTATTCCTAACCCTTACCCTAACCCTAACCCTAACCCTAACCCTTACACTTACACTAAACCTAACCCTAAACCTAACCCTAATCCTAACCCTAACCCTAACCCTTACCCTAACTCTAACCCTAACCCTTACACTAACCCTAACTCTAACCCTAAACCGTACCCTAACCCTAACCCTAAGCCTAACCCTAACCCTTACCCTAACCCAAACGCTAACACTATCCCTATCCCTAACCCTTACCCTTACCCTAACCGTAACCCTAACCCTAAACCTTACCCTAACCCTAACCCTACCCCTAACTAATAACCCTAACCCTTATCCTAACCCTTACCCTTACCTTAACCCTAACCCTAAACTTAACCCTAACCCTAACCATAACCCTAACCCTTAACCTTACACTAAACCTAACCCTTATCCAAACCCTAACCCTAACCCTAACCCTCACCCTTACCCTAACAGTAACTCTAACCCTAACCCCAACCCTAACCCTATCCCTAACCCTATACCTAACCCTAACCCTAACCCACCCTTACCCTAACCCCAAACCTAACCCTAACCCTAACCCTAACCCTTAACCTAACCCTCCCCTAACCGTAACACGAACCCTAAACCTTACCCTTACCCTAACCCTAAATCTAACCCTAAACCTAACGCTTAACCTTACCCTAACCCTTAACCTAACCCTAACCCTAACCCTAACACTTACCCTTATCCTAACCCTAACCCCAAACCTAACCCTAACCATAACCCTTACCCTTACCCTAACCCCAAACCTAACACTAACCGTAACCCAAAACCTAACCCTTACCCTAACCCTAACCCTAACCCTAACCCTAACCCTAACCCTAACTAATAACCCTAACCCTAACCCTAACACTTACCCTTACCCTAACCCTAACCCTAAACCTAACCCTAAACCAAACCCTAACCCTAACCCTAACCCTAACCCTAACCCTTACCCTTACCCTAACCCTAACCCTAAACCTAACCCAAACCCTTACTCTAACGTAAACCTAACCCTAACCCTAACCCTTAACCTTACCCTAACCCTAACCATAACCTTCACCCTAACTTTAACCGTAACCCTAACCCTAACCCTAACCCTTACCCTTTCCCTAACCCCAAACATAACACTAACCCTAACCCTAACCCTAACCCTAACTAATAACCCTAACCCTAAACCTAAGCCTTATCCTTACCTTAACCGTAACCCTAACCCTAGCCCCAACCCTAACCCTAACCTTAAATCTTACCCTTACCCTAACCCTAATTCTAACCCTAACCCTAAACCTAACCCCTAACCCTAACCCTAATCCTAATCCTTACCCTTACCCTAACCCTAATCCTAAACTTCACCCTAACCCTAACCGTAACGCTAAACCTTACCCTTACCGTAACCCTAAACCTGACCCTAACCCAAAACCTACCCCTAACCCTAACCCTAAACCTAACGCTTACCCTTACCCTAACCCTAACCCTAACCGTAAACCTAACCCTTACCCTTACCCTATCCTAAACCTAACCCTTACCCTAACCCTTAAACTTACCCTAACCCTAACCATAACCCTAACCCTAAACCTATCCCTAACCCAAACCCTACCCCTAACCCTACACCTAACTCTTACACTTACATTAACCCTAACCCTAACCCTAACCCTAATCCTTACCCTTACCCTAACCGCAATCCTAGCAATAACACTAACCCTAACCCTAACCCTTACCCTAACCCTTACCCTAACCCTTCCCCTTACCCTAACACTAACCCTAACCCTAACCCTAACCCTTACGGTAACACTAACCCTAACCCTAACACTAAGTAATAACCCTAACCCTAACCCTAACCCTTACCCATACCGTAAGCCTAACCCTAATCTTAACCCTTACCCTAACGCTAACCCTAACCCTTACCCTTACCCTTACCCTAACCCTAAACCTAACCCTAACCCAAACCCTAACCCTAAACCAAACCTTTACCCTAAACCTAAACCTAACCCTAACCCTTACCTTTACCCTAACCCTAACCCTAACGCTTACCCTTACCCTAAGCCTAAACCAAACCCCAAGCCTAACCTTAACCCTAACCCTTAAACTTAACCTAACCCTAACCCTACTCCTAACCCTAACCCGAACTAATAAGCCTAAACCTAACCCTAACCCTAATCCTTACCCTAAACCTAACCCTAACCCTAACCCTAACTAATAACCCTAACCCTAACCCTAACAGTTACACTTATCCTAACCCTAACCCTAAACCTAACCCTAACCCTAACCCTAACCCTTACCCTCAACCTCACCCTAACCCTAACCCTAACCCTTACCCTATCCCTAACCCTACCCCTAACCCTAACCCGAACTAATAAGCCTAACCCTAACCCTAACCCTAACCCTTACCCTAAACCTAACCCTAACCCTAACCCTAACTAATAACCCTAACCCTAACCCTAACACTTACACTTATCCTAAACCTAACCCTAAACCTAACCCTAACCCAAACCCTAACTCTAACCCTAACCCTAACCCTAACACTTACCCTTACTCTAACACTAAACCTAACCCTTACCCTAACCCTAACCCTAAACCTAACTGTAACCCTTACCCTAACCCTAACCCTAACCCCTAACCCTAACCCTAAACCTAACCCTTACAGTTACCCTAAGCCTAACCCTAAACTTAACCCTAAGCCTAACCCTAAAACTAACCCTTACCCTAACCCTAACCCTAACCCCTAACCCTAACCCTAACCCTTACCCTTACCCTAACCCGAATTTTAACCCTAAACCTAGCCCTAACCCTAACCCTTACGCTTACCCTAAGCCTAAACCTAACACAAACCCTAACCCTAACCCTAACCCCAACCCTTAACCTAAACCTAACCCTGACGCTAACACTTACCCTTACCCTTACACTAACCCTAACCCTAAACCTAACCCTTACCCTATGCTTAACCCTACCCCTAACCCTAACCCTAACTAATAAACCTAACCCTAAACCTAACCCTAACCCTAACACTTACCCTTACCCTAACCCTAGCCCTATCCCTAACCCTTACCCTTACCCTAACCCTAACCCTAAACCTAACCCTAACCCTAACCCTAACCCTTACCCTTACCCTAACCCTAACCCTAACCCTAACTCTTACCCTAACCCTAACCCTAACTCTAACCCTAACTAATAACCCTTAACCTAACCCTAACCCTTACCCTTACCCTAACACTAACCCTAACCCCTAACCCTAACGCTAACCCTTACCAATATCCTAAACCTACCCTTAGCCATAACCCTAACCCTAACCCTAACTCTTACCCTTAACCTAACCCTAAACCTAACCGTAACCCAAGCTCTAACCCTACCCCTGCCCCTAACCCTAACCCTTACCCTTACCCTAACCCTAACCCCAACCCTAATGCTAACCCTAACCCTAACCCCAACCTTAACACTAACCTTAAAACTAACCCTAACCCTAACCCCTACCCTAAACCTAACCATAACCCTAACCCTAACCCTTACCCTTACCCTAACCCTAACCCTAAACTTAACCTTAACCCTAACTCTAACCATTACTCTAACGTAACCCTAAGCCTAACCCTAACCCTTACCCTTACCCTAATCCTAAACCTATCCTTAACCCTAACCTTAACCCTAACCCTAACAATAACCCTTACCTTACCCTATCCCTAAACCTAACACTAAACCTAACCCTAAACCTAACCCTTACCCTTAACCTAACCCTAACCCTAAACCTAACCGTAACCTTTACCCTAACCCTAAACGTAACACCTAACGCTAACCCTAAACCTAACCCTTACAGTTACCCTAAGCCTAACCCTAAACTCAACCCTAAGCCTAACCCTAAAACTAACCCTTACACTAACCCTAACCCTAACCCTAACCCCTAACCCTAACCCTAACCCTTACCCTTACCCTAAACCTAACCCTAACCCTAACCCTAACCCTAACCCCAAACTTAACCCTAACCTTAACCCTAACCGTAAACCTTACCCTTACCCCAACCCTAACCCTTACCCTAAACCTAACCATAACCCTAACCCTAACCCTAAACCTAACCCTAACCCTAACCCTAACCCGAACCCTTACTCTAACCTAACCCTAAGCCTAACCCTAACCCTTACCCTTACCCTAATCGTAACCCTAACCTTAACCATAACCTTAACCCTAAACCTAACCTTAACCCTAAACCTTACCCTTAACCTTACCCTAATCTTAAACCTAACCGTAACCCTTACCCTAATCCTAACACTAACCCCTACAACTAACCCTAACTCTAATGCTTACAGTTACCCTAACCCTAACCCGAAACTTAACCCTAAGCCTAACCCTAACCCTAACCCTTACCCTGACCCTAACCCTAACCCTAAGCCCTACCCCTAACCCTAACCCTTACCCTTACCCTAAACCTAACCTTAACCCTAACCCTAACCCTAACACTTACGCTTACCCTAACACTAAACCTAACCCCTAACCCTAACATTAACCCTAACCCTTACCGTAACCCTAACCCTAATCCTAACCCTAACTCTTACCCTTACCCTAACCCTAAACTTAACCCTAACCTTAACCCTAACCCTAACCCTTACCCTTACCCTAACCCTAACCCTAAACCTTACCCTTACCCTTACCCAAACCCTAACCCTAAAACTAACCCTAACCCTAACCCTAACCCTTACCCTCACCCTAACCCTAACCCTAAACCTAACCCTTAACCTAACCCTAAACATAACCCAAACCATAACTAATAAACCTAACCCTAACCCTAAACCTTACCCTTCACCTAACCCCAACCCTAACCTTAACTCTAACCTGAACCCTAAACGTAACCCTAACCCAAACACTTACCCTTACCCTAACCCTAACCCTAACCCTTACCTTTACCCTAACCTTAACCCTAACCCTAACCCTAACCCTAACCCTAACCCTTACCTTACCCTAACCCTAACCCTAACACTTACCCTAACCCTAACCCTAACCCTAACCCTAACTAATAACCCTAACCCTAACCCTAACCCTAACACTTACCCTTACCCTAACCCTAACCCTCTCCCTAATCCTTACCCTTAAACTAACCCTAAACCTAAACCTAACCCTAACCCTAACCCTAACCCTTACTCTTACCCTAACCCTAACCCTAACCCTAAGTCTTACCCTAACCCTAACCCTAACTCTAACCCTAACTAATAACCCTTAACCTAACCCTAACCCTTACCCTTACCCTAACACTAACCCTAACCCCTAACCCTAACGCTAACCCTTATCAATATCCTAAACCTACCCTTAGCCATAACCCTAACCCTAACCCTAACACTTACCCTTACCCTAACCCTAAACCTAACCGGAACCCAAGCTCTAACCCTACCCCTGCCCCTAACCCTAACCCTTACCCTTACCCTAACCCTAACCCCAACCCTAATGCTAACCCTAACCCTAACCACAACCTTAACACTAACCTTAAACCTAACCCTAACCCTAACCCTTACCCTAAACCTAACCATAACCCTAACCCTAACCCTTACCCTTACCGTAACCCTAACCCTAAACTTAACCTTAACCCTAACTCTAACCATTACTCTAACGTAACCCTAAGCCTAACCCTAACCCTTACCCTTACCCTAATCCTAAACCTAACCTTAACCCTAACCTTAACCCTAACCCTAACAATAACCCTTACCTTACCCTATCCCTAAACCTAACACTAAACCTAACCCTAAACCTAACCCTCATCCCTAACCTAACCCTAACCCTAAACCTAACCGTAACCCTTACCCTAACCCTAAACCTAACACCTAACGCTAACCCTAAACCTAACCCTTACAGTTACCCTAAGCCTAACCCTAAACTTAACCCTAAGCCTAACCCTAAAACTAACCCTTACCCTAACCCTAACCCTAACCCTAACCCCTAACCCTAACCCTAACCCTTACCCTTACCCTAACCCTAACCTTAAACTTAACCCTAACCCTAACCCTAACCCTTACGCTTACGCTAACCCTAAACCTAAACCAAACCCTAACCCTAACCCTAACCCTAACGCTTACCCTAAACCTAACCCTAATGCTAACACTTACCCTTACCCTTACCCTAACCCTAACCCTAAACCTAACCCTAACCCTAACCCTAACCCTTACCCTCACCCTCACCCTAACTCTAATCCTAACCCTAACCCTTACACTAACCCTAACCCAAACCCTAACTAATAACCTGAACTCTAAACCTAAACCTTACCCTTCACCTAACCCTAACCCTAACCTTAACTCTAACCCGAACCCTACCCCTAACAATAAACCCTAACACTTACCCTTATCCTAACCCTAACCCTATCCCTAACCCTTACCCTTACCCTAACCCTAACCCTAAACCAAACCCTAAACCTAACCCTAACCCTAATGCTTACCCTTACCCTAATCCTAACCCGAAACTTAACCCTAACCCTTACCCTAACCCTTACCCTTAACCTATCACTAACCCTAACCCCTAACCCTAACCCTAATCATTACCAACACCCTAACCCTAACCTTAACACTAACCCTAAACCTAACCCTTACCCTTACCCTAACCCTAAACCTAACCCTAACCAAAACCCTAACCCTACCCCTATCCCTAACCCTAACCCTTACCCTTACCCTAAACCTAACCCTAACCCTAACCCTAACTAATAACCCTAACCCTAACCCTAACACTTACACTTCTCCTAAACCTAACCCTAAACCTAACCCTAACCCAAACCCTAACTCTAACCCTAACCCTAACCCTAACACTTACCCTTACTCTAACACTAAACCTAACCCTTACCCTAACCCTAACCCTAACACTAACCCTAACCCTAACCCTTACCCTAACCGTAACCCTAACCCTAACCCTTACCCTTACCCTAAACCTAAACCTATCCCTAACCCTAACCCTAACCCTAACCCTAACCCTAACCTTAACCCTAACCCTAACCATAACCCTTACCCTTAACCTATCACTAAACCTAACCCTAACCCTAACCCTTAACCTTACCCTAACCCTAACCCTAACCCTAATCCTAACCCTAATCCTTGCCTTAACCCTAACACTAACCCTAACCCTAACCATAACCCTAAGCATTACCAACACCCTAACCCTAACCTTAACCCTAACACTAAACCTAACCGTTACCCTTACCCTAACCCTAAACCTAACCCTAACCAAAACACTAACCCTACCCCTATCCCTAACCCTAACCCTTACCCTTACCCTAAACCTAACCCTAACCCTAACCCTAACCCTAACCCCAACCTTAACCCTAAACTTAACCCTAACCCTAACCCTAAAACTTACCCTTACCCCAACCCTAACCCTTACCCTAAACCTAACCATAACCCTAACCCTAACCCTTACCCTTACCCTAACCCTAACCCTAAACCTAACCCTAACCCTAACTCTAACCCTAACCCTTACTCTAACGTAACCCTAAGCCTAACCCTAACCCTTACCCTTACCCTAAACGTAACCCTAACCTTAATCATAACCTTAACCCTAAACCTAACCATAACTCTAATCCTTACCCTGAACCTAACCCTAACCCTAAACCTAATCGTAACCCTTACCCTAATCCTAACACTAACCCCTAACCCTAACCCTAACCCTAACCCTTACAGTTAACCTAACCCTAACCCAAAATTTAACCCTAAGCCTAACCCTAACCCGAACCCTTACCCTGACCCTAACCCTAAGCCCTAACCCTAACCCTTACGCTTACCCTAACGCTAAACCTAACCCCTATCCCTAACCCTAACCCTAACCCTTACCCTAACCCTAACCCTTACCCTAACCCTAACCCTAAACCTAACCCTAACCCTAACCCTAACCCTTACCCTAACCCTTATCCTAACCTTAACCCTAACCCTAACCCTAACTCTAACCCTAACCCTTACCCTAACCCTTACCCTAACCTTAACCCTAACCCTAACCATAACCCTAACCCTAACCCTTACACTAACCCTAACCCTAAACCTAACCCTAAAACTAACCATAACCCTAACCCTAACCCTTACCCTAATCCTAACCCTAACCCTTAACCTTACAGTAACCCTAACCCGAATCCTAACCCTAAACCTAACCCTAACCCTAACCCTAACCCTTGCCCTTACCCTAACCCTGAACCTAAACCTAACCCTAATCCTAACCCTTACCCTTACCCTAACACTAACCCTAACCCTAACCCTAACCCTTACCCTAACCCTAAACCTAATCCTAACCCTTACCCTTACCCTAACACTAACCCTAACCCTAACCCTAACCCTTACCCTAACCCTGACCCTATTCCGAATCCTTACCCTTAAACTAACCCTAACCCTAAACCTAACTCTAACCCTAACCCTAACCCTTACCCTTACCCTAACCCTAACCCTAACCCTAAGTCTTACCCTAACCCTAACCCTAACTCTAACCCTAACTAATAACCCTTAACCTAACCCTAACCCTTACCCTTACCCTAACACTAACCCTAACCCCTAACCCTAACGCTAACCCTCACCAATATCCTAAACCTACCCTTAGTCATAACCCTAACCCTAACCCTAACACTTACCCTTACGCTAACCCTAAACCTAACCGGAACCCAAGCTCTAACCCTACCCCTGCCCCTAACCCTAACCCTTACCCTTACCCTAACCCTAACCCCAAACCTAACCCTAACCCTTACACTAACCCTAACCCTAAACCTAACCCTAAAACTAACCATAACCCTAACCCTAACCCTTACCCTAATCCTAACCCTAACCCTTAACCTTACAGTAACCCTAACCCGAATCCTAACCCTAAACCTAACCCTAACCCTAACCCTAACCCTTGCCCTTACCCTAACCCTGAACCTAAACCTAAACCTAATCCTAACCCTTACCCTTACCCTAACACTAACCCTAACCCTAACCCTAACCCTTACCCTAACCCTAACCCTAATCCTAACCCTTTCTCTTACCCTAACCCTAATCCTAACCCTAACCCTAACCCTAAACCTTACCCTAACCCTAAACCTTACCCTTACCCTAACCCTAACCCTAAACCGAACCCTAACCCTAACCTTAACACTAACCTTAACCCTTACCCTTAACCTAATCCTAACCCTAACCTTCACCCTAACACTAACCCTAACCCTAACCCTAACCCTTACCCTAACCCTAACCCTTAACCTAACCCTAACCCAAACCGTAACCCTAACCCTAACCTTAACCCTAACCCTAACCCTAACCTTAACCCTTACCCTGGCCCTAAGCCTAACCCTTACCGTAAACCTAACCCTAACCCTAACCCGAACCCGAACCCTTACCCTTACACAAAACGTAACCCTAAACCTAACCCTAACCCTAACCCTTACCCTAACCCTAACCCTAACCCTAACCCTTACCCTAACCCTAAAAATAACCCTAACCCGTAACCCTAAACGTAACCCTAACTCTTGCCGTTACCCTAACCCTAAACCTAACCCTAACTCAAACCCTAACC
>JANJXV010000080.1:2895000-2935000 GCA_024803745.1 Megascapheus bottae
CCTCACCCTTACCCTAACCGTAACCCTAACCCTAACCCCAACCCTAACCCTAACCCTAACGCTAAACCTAACCCTAACCCTAACCCTCACCTTTACCCTAAACCCAAACCTAACCCTAACCCTAACCCTAACCCTTACCCTAAACCTAACCCTAACCTAACCCTAAGTAATAACAATAACCCTAACCCTAACTCTTACCCTTAACCTAACCCTAACCCTAACCCTAACCCTAACCCTAACCCTAACCGTAACCCTGTCCTAACCCTAACCCTAATCCTAAACCTAACCCTAACCCTTACCCTTACAGTAACCCTAAACCTAACCCTAACCCAACCCTAACCCTTACCCTCACCCTCACCCTAACCCTAACCCTAACCCTAAACCTAATCCTTACCCTAACCCTATCCCTAACCCAAAAACTAACTAATAACCCTAACCCTAAACCTTACCCTTCACGTAACCCTAACCCTAACCTTAACTCTAACCCAAACCCTAACCCTAAACCTAACCCTAACACTTACCGTTACCCTAACCCTAACACTTACCCTTACCTTACCCTAACGCCAACCCTAAAACTAACCCTAACCCTAAACCTAACCCTTATCCTTACCCTAACCCTAACCCTAAACCTTACCCTAACCCTAACCGGAACCCTAATCCTAACAAATAACCCTAACCCTAACCCTAACCCTTACCCTAATCCTAACCCTAACCCTAAACTTAACCCTAACCATAACCCTAACCCTAACCCTTACCCTTACCCTATCCCTAAACCTAAACCTAACCCAAACAGTAACCCTAACTCTAACCCTAACCCGAACCCATAGCCTTACACTAAGCCTAAACCAAACCCTAAGCCTAACCCTAACCCTAACGCTTAATCTTACCCTAACCCTAACCCTAACCCTAACCCTAACCTTTACCCTTACCCTAACCCTAACCCTAACCCTAAACCTAACCCTAATCCTAACCCTAACACTAACCCTTACACTTTCCCTAACCATAACCCTAACCCTTTCCCTTACCCTAACCCTAACCCTAACCCTAACCCTAACCTTAACCCTAACACTAACCCTAACCCTAACACTTACCCTTACCCTAACCCTAACCCTAACACTAACCCTTACCCTTACCCTAACCCTAACCCTAAACCTAACCCTAATCCTAACCTTAACCCTTACTCTTACCCTAACCCTAACCCTAACCTTAACCCTAACCCGAACCCTAAACCTAACCCTTACCCTAACCTAACCCTAACCTTAAACCTAACCCCTAACTCTAACCCTAACCCTAACCCTTACCCTGACCCTAACCCTAACCCTAACCTTAACTCTAACCCTAACCCTAATCCTAACCCTAACCCTAACCCTAACACTTACCCTTATCCTAACCCTAACCCTAACCTTAACCCTAACCCTAACCTTATCCCTACCCCTTACTCTTACCCTAACCCTAAACCTAACCCGAACCCAAACCCTAACCCTAACCCTAACCCTAACCCTTACCCTTACCCTAATCCTAACCCTAAACTTAACCCTAAACCTAACCCTAACCCTAACCCTTAACCTAACCCTAACCCTAACCCTGACCCCTAACCCTAACCCTAACCCTTACCAATACCCTAACCCTAACCTTAACCCTAACCCTAACCCTAACCCTTACCCTTACCCTAACCCTAAACCTAACAATAACCCAAACTCTAACCCTACGCCTATGCCTAACCGTAGCCCTTACCCTTACCCTAACCCTAACCCAAACCCTAACCCCAACCTTAACCCTAACCCTAACCCTAACCCTTACCCTTACCCTAACCCTCACCATAAACCTACCCCTAACCCTAACCCTAACCCTTACTCTAACGTAACCCTAAGCCTAACCCTAACCCTTACCCTTACCCTAATCCTAACCCTAACCTTAACCCTAACCTGAACCCTAACCCTTACCTTACCCTATCCCTAACCCTAACCCTAAACCTAACCCTAACCCTAATCCTTACCCTTAACCTAACCCTAACCCTAAACCTAACCATAACCCTTACCCTAACCCTAACCCTAACCCCTAAACCTAACCCTAACCCTAACCCTAAGTCTAACCCTAACCCTAACCAAACCCTTACCCTAAACCTAACCCTAACCCTAACCCTTACCCTTAACCTAACCTTTACCCTAACCGTAACTATTACCCTAACCCTAAACCTAACCCTAACTAATAACCCTAACCCTAACCCTATCACTTACCCTTACCCTAACCCTAACCCTAAACCTAACCCTAAACCAAACCCTAACTCTAACCCTAAACCTAACCCTAACCCTAACCCTAACCCTTACCCTTACTCTAACCCCAAACATAACACTAACCCTAACCCTAACTAATAACACTAACCCTAACCCTAATCCTCACCCTTACCCTAATCCTAACCCTAACCTAACCCTAACCTTAACCCTAATTCTAACCCTTACCCTTACGCTAACCCTAAACCTAACCCTAAGCCTAACCCTAACCCTAAGCCTTATCCTTACCCTAACCGTAACCCTAACCGTAACCCCAACCCTAACCGTCAATCTTACCCTTACCCTAACTCTAATTCTAACCCTAACCCTAAACCTAATCCTAACCCTTACCCTAAAGCTTACCCTAACCCTAAACCTAACTCCTAACCCTAACCCTAACCCTAATCCTAATCCTTACCCTTACCCTAACCCTAATCCTAAACTTCACCCTAACCCTAACCCTAACGCTAAACCTTACCCTTACCGTAACCCTAAACCTAACCCTAAACCAAACCCTACCCCTAACCCTAACCCTAACCCTTACCCTAATTCTAACCCTAACCCTAACCCTAACCCTTACACTAACCCTAACCCTAACCCCTAACCCTAACCCTAAACCTAAAATTACCCTTACCCTAACTCTAACCTCAACCCTAACCCTAACCCTAAACCTAACCTTACGCATACCCTAACCCTAAACCTAAACCTAAACCAAACCCTAACCATAACCCTAACCCTAACCCTTACCCTTACCCTAACCCCAAACCTAGCACTAACCCTAACCCTAACCCTAACCCGTACCCTAACCCTTACCCTAACCATTACCCTTACACTAACACTAACCCTAACCCTAACCCTAACCCTTACGGTAACACTAACCCTAACCCTAACACAAACTAATAACCCTAACCCTAACCCTAACACTTACCCTTATCCTAAACCTAACCCTAAACGTAACTCTAACCCAAACCCTAACCCTAACCCTAACCCTAACACTTACCCTTACTCTAACACTAACCCTAACCCTTACCCTAACCCTAACCCTAACACTAACCCTAACACTAACCCTTACCCTAACCCTAACCCTAACCGTAACCCTTACCCTTACCCTAACCCTAAACCTATTCCTAACCCTAACCCTTACCCTTACCCTAACCCTAACCCTAACCTTAACCCTAACTCTAACCTTTACTCTAACCCTAACCCTTACCCTAATTCTAACCCTAACCCTAACCCTAAACCTTACGCTAACCCTAACCCTAACCCTTACCCTAACCCTAACCCTAACCGCTAACCCTAACCCTAAACCTAAAATTACCCTTACCCTAAATCTAACCTCAAGCCTAACCCTAACCCTAAACCTAACCTTATGCATACCCTAACCCTAAACCTAAACCTAAACCAAACCCTAACCCTAACCCTAACCCTAACCCTTACCCTAACAATAACCCTAACCCTAACCCTAACATTTACACTTACCATAACCCTATCCTTAACCCTAATCCTAAACCTAACCCTAACCTTTATCCTTACCCTAACTCTAACCCTAACCCTAACCCTAACCATTACCCTTACCCTAACCCTAACCCTAACCCTAACCCTTACCCTAACCCTACCCCTAACTAATAACCCTAACTCTAGCCCTAAACCTTACCCTTAACTTAACCCTAAACCTAAACTTAACCCTAACCCTAACCCTAACCCTAACACTTACCCTTACCATAACCCTAACTCTAACCCTAACACTAAACATAACCCTTACCCTAACCTTAACCCTAAACCTAACCCTAATCATAACCTTAACCCTTACTCTTACCCTAACCCTAACGCTAATGATAACGTTTACCCTGTCCCTAACCCTACCCCTAACCCTCACTAATAATCCTAACCCTAACCCTAACCCTAACCCTTACTCTGACCCTAACCCTAAACCGAACCTTAAATCTAACCCTAACCCTAATCCTAACCCTAACCCTAACCTTACCCTAACCCTAAGCCTAACCCTAACACTTACTCTTACCCTAACCCTAACGCTAACCTTAACCCTAACCCTAACCCTAACCCGAACACTTACCCTAACCCTAACCCTAACCTTAACCCTAACCCTATCCCTAAACCTAACCCTTACCCTTACCCTAACCCTAACCCTAATCTTAACCCTAACCCTAAACCTAACCCTAACCCTTATACTTAATCTAATCCAAAACCTAACCCTAACCCTAACCCTTACCCTAACCCTAACCGTAACCCTAAACCTAACCCTAACCCTTACCCTTACCCTAACCCTAACCCTAACTCTAACCCTAACGCTAACCCTTACCAATACCCTAAACCTACCCTTAACCCTAACCCTAACCCTAACCCTTACCTTTACCCTAACCCTAACCCTAACCCTAACCCAAACCCTAACCCTACACCTACCCCTACCCCTAACCCTTATCTTTACCCTAACCCTAACCCTAACGCTAACCCTAACCCTAACCCCAACCTTAACCCTAACCTTAACCCTAACCCTAACCCTAACCCTTACCCTAAACCTAACCATAACCCTAACTCTAACCCTAACTCTAACCCTAACTCTTACTCTAACGTAACCCTAAGCCTAACCCTAACCCTTACCCTTACCCTAATCCTAACCCTAACCTTAACCTTAACCTTAGCCCTAACCCTAAAAATAACCCTTACCTTACCCTAACCCTAACCCTAAACCTAACCCTAACTCTAACCCTAACCCTTACACTTAACCTAACCCTAACCCTAAACCTAACCGTAACCCTTACCCTAACCCTAACCCTAACCCCTAACCCTAACCCTAACCCTTACCCTTACAGTTACCCTAAGCCAAAACTTACCCTTACCCTAACCCAAACACTAACCCTAACCCATAACCCTAACCCTAATCCTAACCCTTACCCTTACCCTAACCCTAACCTTAACCCTTAAGCTTATCCTAACCCTAACCCTAACCTTAACCCTAACCCTAACCCTAAAACTAACCCTTACCCTTACGCTAACCCTAACCCTAACCCTAAACCTAACCCTAACCCAAACCATTACTCTTAACCTAACCCTAACCTTAACCCTAACCCTAACCCTTACCCTAACCCTAACCCTTACTAATAACCCTAACCCTAACCCTAAATCTTAGGCTTAAATTAAACCTAACCCTAAAACTTACCCTTACCCTAACTCTAACCGTAACCCTAACACTAACCCTTACCCTTACCCTAAACCTAACCCTAAACCTAACCCAAACCCTAACCTTAACCCTTACTCTTACCCTAACCCTAAACCTAATTCTAACCGTTACCCTGTCCCTAACCCTAACCCTAACCCTAACTAATAACCCTAACCCTAACCCTAACCCTTACCCTTACACAAACCCTAACACTAAACCTAAACCTTACCCTTACCCTAACCCTAACCCTTACCCTAAACCTAACCACTAACCCTAACCCAAACCCTAACCCTTACCCTGACCCTAACCCTAACCCTAAATTTAATTCTAAACCTAACCCCAATCCTAACCCTAACCCTAACCCTTACCCTAACCCTAACCCTAACCTTAATCCTAACCCTAAGCCTATCCTTAACCCTTACCCTTAACCTAACCCTAAACCTAACCCTAAACCAAACCCTAACCCTTAACCTATCCCTAACCCTAACCCCTAACCCTAACCCTTACCAATACCCTAACCCTAACCTTAACCCTAACCCTAACCCCAAACCTAAACCTAAACGTAAACCTTACCCTAACACTAACACTAACCCCTAAACCTAATCCTAACCCTTATAGTTACCCTAACCCTAACCCTAAACTTAACCCTAAGCCTAACACTAACCCTAACCCTTACCCTAACCTAACCCTAATCCTAACCCTAACCCCTAACCCTAACCCTTACCCTAAACCTTACCCTTACCCTAACCCTAACCTTAAACCTAACCCTAACCCTAACCCTTACGCTTACCCTAATCATAAACCTAACACTAACCCTAACCCTAACCCTAACCCTTAACCTAACCCTAACCCTAATCCTAACCCTAACCCTTACCCTTACCCTTACCCTAACCCTAACCTTAACCCTAACTCTAACCCTAACCCTAAACGTTACCCTTACCCTAACCCTAACCCTAAACCTTACCCTTACCCTTACCCAAACCCTAACCCTAAACCTAACCCTAACCCTAACCCTTACCCTCACCTTAACCATAACCCTAACCCTAACCCTAACCCTTACCCTAATCCTAACCTTGACCTAAACCCTAACTAATAACCCTAACCCTAACCCTAAACCTTACCCTTCACCTAACCCTAACCCTAACCTTAACTCTAACCCGAACCCTAAAGCTAACCCTAACCCTAACACTTACCCTTACCCTAACCCTAACCCTAACCCGAACACTTACCCTTACCCTAACCCTAACCCTAAACCTAAAGCTAACCCTAACACTAACCCTTACCCTTAACCTAACCCTAACCTTAACCCTAACCCTAACCCTTATGGTAACCCTAACCCTAACCCTAACAAATAACCCTAATACTAACCCTAACCCTTACGCTTACCCTAACCCTAACCCTAACCTTACCCCTAACCCTAACCCTAACCCTGACCCTTACCCGTAACCTAACCCTAAACCTAACCCTAAACCAAACCCTAATCCTAACCCTAAGCCTAACCCTAACCCTTACCCTAAACCTTACCCTAACAAAACCTAACCTTAACCCTAACCCTAACCCTAAACCTAACCCTTTCCCTTACCCTAATCCTAACACTAACCTTAACCCTAACCCTAACCCTAACCCTTACCCTTAACCTAACCCTAAACCTAACCCTAACCCTAACCCTTACCCTTACCCTAACCCTAACCATAACCCTAAACCTAAACCTAACCCTTTACCTAACCCTAACCCTAACCCTGACCCCTAACCCTAACCCTAACCCTTACCAATACCCTAACCCTAACCTTAACCCTAACCCTAACCCTAACAATTACCCTTACCCTAACCCTAAACCTAACCATAACCCAAACCCTAACCCTACCCCTACCCCTATCCCTAACCCTAGCCCTTACCCTTACCCTAACCCTAACCCTAACCCTGACCCCTAACCCTAACCCTAACCCTTACCAATACCCTAACCCTAACCTTAACCCTAACCCTAACCCTAACAATTACCCTTACCCTAACCCTAAACCTAACCCTAACCCTACCCCTACCCCTATCCCTAACCCTAGCAATTACCCTTACCCTAACCCTAACCCTAACCCTAACCCCAACCTTAACCCTAACCTTAACCCTAACCCTAACCCTAAACCTTACCCTTACTCTAACCCTAACCCTTATCCTAAACCTAACCATAACCCTAACCCTAACCCTTACCCTTACCCTAACCCTAACCCTAAACCTAACCCTAACCCTAACCCTAACTCTAAACCTAACCCTAACCCAAACCCTACCCCTAACGCTAAACCTAACCCTTACCCTTACCCTAACCCTAACCCTAACCCTAACCCTAACCCTTACCCTTACCCTAACCCCAAACCTAGCACTAAGCCTAACCCTAACCCTTATCCTTACCCTTACCCTTACCCTAACACTAACCCTAACCCTAACCCTAACGCTTACGGTAACACTAACCCTAACCCTAACACTAATTAATAACCCTAACCCTAACCCTTACCCTTACCCTAACCCTAACCCTAACCCTAACCCCAACCCTAAACCTAACACTTACCCTTACCCTAAAACTAACCCTAAACCGTACCCTAACCATAACCCTAACACTAACCCTAACCCTAACCCTTACCCTTACCCTAACCCTAACCCTAACCCTAACCCTTACCCTTACCCTAACCCTAACCGTAACCCTAACCCTAACCCTTACCATAACCCTGCCGTAACCCTAACCCTAATCCTAACCCTAACCCTAACCCTTACCCTTACCGTAACCCTAAACCTAACCCTATCCCAACCCTAACCCTTACCCTCACCCTCATCCTAACCCTAACCCTAACCCTAACCCTAATCCTTACCCTAACCCTATCCCTAACCCAAACACTAATAACCCTAACCCTAAACCTTACCCTTCACCTAACCCTAACCCTAACCTTAACTCTAACCCAAACCCTAACCCTAAACCTAACCCTAACACTTACCGTTACCCTATACCTAACCCTTACCCTTACCCTTACCCTAACCCCAACCCTTAACCTTACCCTAACCCTAAACCTAACCCTTACCCTTACCCTAAACCTAACCCTAAACCTTACCCTAACCCTAACCGTAACCCTAATCCTAACTAATAACCCTAACCCTAACCCTAACCCTTACCCTAACCCTAACACTAACCCTAAACTTAAAACTAACCCTAACCCTAACCCTAACCCTTTCCCTTACCCTAACCCTAAACCTAAACCTAACCCAAACCCTAACCCTAACTCTAACCCTAACCCTAATCGATACCCTTACCCGAAGCCTAAACCAAACCCTAAGCCTAACCCTAACCCTAACCCTTACACTTACCCTAACCCTAACCCTAACTAATATCCCTAAACCTAACCCTAAACCTTACCCTTAACTTAACCCTAACCCTAAACTTAACCCTAACACTAACCCTAACCCTACCACTTACCCTTACCCTAACCCAAACCCTAACACTAACCCGTACCATTACCCTAAACCTAACCCTAAACCTAACCCTAATCCTAACCTTAACCCTTACTCTTACCCTAACCCTAACACTAATCCTAACACTTACCCTGTCCCTAACCCTAACCCTAAACCTAACTAATAACCCTAACCCTAGCCCTAACACTTAACCTTACCCTAACCCTAACCCTAACCCTAAACCTAACCCTTACCCTAACCTAACCCTAACCCTAAACCTAACCCCTAACCCTAACCCTAACCCTAACCCTTACCCTGACCCTAACCCTAACCCTAACCTTAACTCTAACCCTAACCCTAATCCTAACCCTAACCCTAACCCTAACCCTAACACTTACCCTTATCCTAACCTTAACCCTAACCTTAACCCTAACCCTAACCCTATCCCTACCCCTTACCCTTACCCTAACCCTAAACCTAACCCTAACCCAAACCCTAACCCTAACCCTAAACGTAACCCTTACCATTACCCTAATCTTAACCCTAACCTTAACCCTAACCCTAACCGTAACCCTTACCCTTAACCTAACCCTAAACCTAACCCTAACCCTAACCCTTAACCTTACCCTAACCCTAACCCTAACCCTAAACCTAACCCTTTACCTAACCCTAACCCTAACCCTGACCCCTAACCCTAACCCTATCCCTTACCAATACCCTAACCCTAACCTTAACCCTAACCCTAACCCTAACCCTTACCTTTACCCTAACCCTAAACCTAACCATAACCGAAACCCTAACCCTACCCCTATCCCTAACCCTAGCCCTTACCCTTACCCTAACCCTAACCCTAACCCTAACCCCAACCTTAACCCTAACCTTAACCCTAACCCTAACCCTAAAACTAACCCTTACCCTTACGCTAACCCTAACCCTAACCCTAAACCTAACCCTAACCCAAACCATTACTCTTAACCTAACCCTAACCTTAACCCTAACCCTAACCCTTACCCTAACCCTAACCCTTACTAATAACCCTAACCCTAACCCTAAATCTTAGGCTTAAATTAAACCTAACCCTAAAACTTACCCTTACCCTAACTCTAACCGTAACCCTAACACTAACCCTTACCCTTACCCTAAACCTAACCCTAAACCTAACCCAAACCCTAACCTTAACCCTTACTCTTACCCTAACCCTAAACCTAATTCTAACCGTTACCCTGTCCCTAACCCTAACCCTAACCCTAACTAATAACCCTAACCCTAACCCTAACCCTTACCCTTACACAAACCCTAACACTAAACCTAAACCTTACCCTTACCCTAACCCTAACCCTTACCCTAAACCTAACCACTAACCCTAACCCAAACCCTAACCCTTACCCTGACCCTAACCCTAACCCTAAATTTAATTCTAAACCTAACCCCAATCCTAACCCTAACCCTAACCCTTACCCTAACCCTAACCCTAACCTTAATCCTAACCCTAAGCCTATCCTTAACCCTTACCCTTAACCTAACCCTAAACCTAACCCTAAACCAAACCCTAACCCTTAACCTATCCCTAACCCTAACCCCTAACCCTAACCCTTACCAATACCCTAACCCTAACCTTAACCCTAACCCTAACCCCAAACCTAAACCTAAACGTAAACCTTACCCTAACACTAACACTAACCCCTAAACCTAATCCTAACCCTTATAGTTACCCTAACCCTAACCCTAAACTTAACCCTAAGCCTAACACTAACCCTAACCCTTACCCTAACCTAACCCTAATCCTAACCCTAACCCCTAACCCTAACCCTTACCCTAAACCTTACCCTTACCCTAACCCTAACCTTAAACCTAACCCTAACCCTAACCCTTACGCTTACCCTAATCATAAACCTAACACTAACCCTAACCCTAACCCTAACCCTTAACCTAACCCTAACCCTAATCCTAACCCTAACCCTTACCCTTACCCTTACCCTAACCCTAACCTTAACCCTAACTCTAACCCTAACCCTAAACGTTACCCTTACCCTAACCCTAACCCTAAACCTTACCCTTACCCTTACCCAAACCCTAACCCTAAACCTAACCCTAACCCTAACCCTTACCCTCACCTTAACCATAACCCTAACCCTAACCCTAACCCTTACCCTAATCCTAACCTTAACCTAAACCCTAACTAATAACCCTAACCCTAACCCTAAACCTTACCCTTCACCTAACCCTAACCCTAACCTTAACTCTAACCCGAACCCTAAAGCTAACCCTAACCCTAACACTTACCCTTACCCTAACCCTAAACCTAACCCGAACACTTACCCTTACCCTAACCCTAACCCTAAACCTAAAGCTAACCCTAACACTAACCCTTACCCTTAACCTAACCCTAACCTTAACCCTAACCCTAACCCTTATGGTAACCCTAACCCTAACCCTAACAAATAACCCTAATACTAACCCTAACCCTTACGCTTACCCTAACCCTAACCCTAACCTTACCCCTAACCCTAACCCTAACCCTGACCCTTACCCGTAACCTAACCCTAAACCTAACCCTAAACCAAACCCTAATCCTAACCCTAAGCCTAACCCTAACCCTTACCCTAAACCTTACCCTAACAAAACCTAACCTTAACCCTAACCCTAACCCTAAACCTAACCCTTTCCCTTACCCTAATCCTAACACTAACCTTAACCCTAACCCTAACCCTAACCCTTACCCTTAACCTAACCCTAAACCTAACCCTAACCCTAACCCTTACCCTTACCCTAACCCTAACCATAACCCTAAACCTAAACCTAACCCTTTACCTAACCCTAACCCTAACCCTGACCCCTAACCCTAACCCTAACCCTTACCAATACCCTAACCCTAACCTTAACCCTAACCCTAACCCTAACAATTACCCTTACCCTAACCCTAAACCTAACCATAACCCAAACCCTAACCCTACCCCTACCCCTATCCCTAACCCTAGCCCTTACCCTTACCCTAACCCTAACCCTAACCCTGACCCCTAACCCTAACCCTAACCCTTACCAATACCCTAACCCTAACCTTAACCCTAACCCTAACCCTAACAATTACCCTTACCCTAACCCTAAACCTAACCCTAACCCTACCCCTACCCCTATCCCTAACCCTAGCAATTACCCTTACCCTAACCCTAACCCTAACCCTAACCCCAACCTTAACCCTAACCTTAACCCTAACCCTAACCCTAAACCTTACCCTTACTCTAACCCTAACCCTTATCCTAAACCTAACCATAACCCTAACCCTAACCCTTACCCTTACCCTAACCCTAACCCTAAACCTAACCCTAACCCTAACCCTAACTCTAAACCTAACCCTAACCCAAACCCTACCCCTAACGCTAAACCTAACCCTTACCCTTACCCTAACCCTAACCCTAACCCTAACCCTAACCCTTACCCTTACCCTAACCCCAAACCTAGCACTAAGCCTAACCCTAACCCTTATCCTAACCCTTACCCTTACCCTAACACTAACCCTAACCCTAACCCTAACGCTTACGGTAACACTAACCCTAACCCTAACACTAATTAATAACCCTAACCCTAACCCTTACCCTTACCCTAACCCTAACCCTAACCCTAACCCCAACCCTAAACCTAACACTTACCCTTACCCTAAAACTAACCCTAAACCGTACCCTAACCATAACCCTAACACTAACCCTAACCCTAACCCTTACCCTTACCCTAACCCTAACCCTAACCCTAACCCTTACCCTTACCCTAACCCTAACCGTAACCCTAACCCTAACCCTTACCATAACCCTGCCGTAACCCTAACCCTAATCCTAACCCTAACCCTAACCCTTACCCTTACCGTAACCCTAAACCTAACCCTATCCCAACCCTAACCCTTACCCTCACCCTCATCCTAACCCTAACCCTAACCCTAACCCTAATCCTTACCCTAACCCTATCCCTAACCCAAACACTAATAACCCTAACCCTAAACCTTACCCTTCACCTAACCCTAACCCTAACCTTAACTCTAACCCAAACCCTAACCCTAAACCTAACCCTAACACTTACCGTTACCCTATACCTAACCCTTACCCTTACCCTTACCCTAACCCCAACCCTTAACCTTACCCTAACCCTAAACCTAACCCTTACCCTTACCCTAAACCTAACCCTAAACCTTACCCTAACCCTAACCGTAACCCTAATCCTAACTAATAACCCTAACCCTAACCCTAACCCTTACCCTAACCCTAACACTAACCCTAAACTTAAAACTAACCCTAACCCTAACCCTAACCCTTTCCCTTACCCTAACCCTAAACCTAAACCTAACCCAAACCCTAACCCTAACTCTAACCCTAACCCTAATCGATACCCTTACCCGAAGCCTAAACCAAACCCTAAGCCTAACCCTAACCCTAACCCTTACACTTACCCTAACCCTAACCCTAACTAATATCCCTAAACCTAACCCTAAACCTTACCCTTAACTTAACCCTAACCCTAAACTTAACCCTAACACTAACCCTAACCCTACCACTTACCCTTACCCTAACCCAAACCCTAACACTAACCCGTACCATTACCCTAAACCTAACCCTAAACCTAACCCTAATCCTAACCTTAACCCTTACTCTTACCCTAACCCTAACACTAATCCTAACACTTACCCTGTCCCTAACCCTAACCCTAAACCTAACTAATAACCCTAACCCTAGCCCTAACACTTAACCTTACCCTAACCCTAACCCTAACCCTAAACCTAACCCTTACCCTAACCTAACCCTAACCCTAAACCTAACCCCTAACCCTAACCCTAACCCTAACCCTTACCCTGACCCTAACCCTAACCCTAACCTTAACTCTAACCCTAACCCTAATCCTAACCCTAACCCTAACCCTAACCCTAACACTTACCCTTATCCTAACCTTAACCCTAACCTTAACCCTAACCCTAACCCTATCCCTACCCCTTACCCTTACCCTAACCCTAAACCTAACCCTAACCCAAACCCTAACCCTAACCCTAAACGTAACCCTTACCATTACCCTAATCTTAACCCTAACCTTAACCCTAACCCTAACCGTAACCCTTACCCTTAACCTAACCCTAAACCTAACCCTAACCCTAACCCTTAACCTTACCCTAACCCTAACCCTAACCCTAAACCTAACCCTTTACCTAACCCTAACCCTAACCCTGACCCCTAACCCTAACCCTATCCCTTACCAATACCCTAACCCTAACCTTAACCCTAACCCTAACCCTAACCCTTACCTTTACCCTAACCCTAAACCTAACCATAACCGAAACCCTAACCCTACCCCTATCCCTAACCCTAGCCCTTACCCTTACCCTAACCCTAACCCTAACCCTAACCCCAACCTTAACCCTAACCTTAACCCTAACCCTAACCCTAAACCTTACCCTTACTCTAACCCTAACCCTTACCCTAAACCTAACCATAACCCTAACCCTAACCCTTACCCTTACCCTAACCCTAACCCTAAACCTTACCCTAACCCTAACCCTAATCCTAACCCTTACTCTAACGTAAACCTAAGCCTAACCCTAACCCTTACCCTTACCCTAATCCTAACTCTAACCTTAACCCTAACCTTAACGCTAACCCTTACCTTACCCTAACCCTAACCCTAAACCTAACCCTAACCCTAACCCTTACCCTTAACCTAAACCTAACCCTAAACCTAACCGTAACCATTACCCTAACCCTAACCCTAACCCCTAACCCTAACCCTAACCCTACGCCTAACCCTAACCCTAACCCTTACCCTAAACCTAACCCTAACCCTAACCCCTAACCCTAACCCTAACCCTAACCGTTACCCTTACCCTAACCCTAACCTTAACCCTAATCCTAACCCTAACTCTTACGCTTACCCTAACCCTAAACCTAACCCGTAACCCTAACCCTAACCCTTACCCTAACCCTAACCCTAATCCTAACCCTAACCCTAACCCTTACCCTTACCCTAACCCTAACCCTAACCCTAATCCTAAACCTAACCCTAACCCTTACCCTTACCCTAATCCTAACCCTTAACCTTACCCTTACCCTTACCCAAACCTTAACCCTAACCCTAACCCTAACCCTTACCCTCACCTAACCCTAACCCTAACCCTAACCCTTACCCTAATCCTAACCCTAAACCAAACCCTAACTAATAACCCTAACCCTAACCGTAAACCTTACACTTCACCTATCCCTAACCCTAACCTTAACTCTAACTCGAACCCTAAACCTAACCCTAACCCTAACACTTAACCTTACCCTAAACCTAACCCTAACCCTTACCCTTACCCTAACCCTAACCCTAAACCTAACCCTAACCCTAACCCTAACCCTTACCCTTACCCTAACCCTAACCCTTAACCTAGCCCTTAACCTAACCCTAACCCTAACCCTAACTAATAACCCTAACCCTGACCCTAACCCTTACCCTTACCCTAACCCTTACCCTAACCCTAACCTTAACCCTAACCCTAACCCTAACCCTAACCCTTACCGTTCCCCTAACCCTAAACCTAACCCCCCTACCCAAACTGTCAGAGACCAAGGAGTTAAACGGACCCACCCGTAACCTTGAGATTTCCCGTTCTAGTTATTGCAAAAACTCTCCATTCCCCCCCCTCTATACTCCCTTCCTTACACTCAGGGTCTATAAACCCTGCTTTATTCTTAATAAATGAGACCTTGACGCTACTCAGATTATCTGTGTCTTTCTTTATGCGCCTGGTCTCCTTCCTCTCTTTCCCCCATTGGTTTTCTTCTCTTAGGAGGTGCATCCTCGAGCCTGATGAATAGCTGAACCTTCTGGACGGGGGACCAAACCCTAACCCTAAACCTAACCCTAACCCTAACCCTTACCATTACCCTAAGCCTAAACCAAACCCTAAGCCTAACCCTAACCCTAACCCTTAACCTTACCCTAACCCTAACCCTAACCCTAACTAATAACCCTAACCCTAACCCTAACACTTAAACTTCTCCTAAACCTAACCCTAAACGTAACTCTAACCCAAACCCTAACCCTAACTCTAACCCTAACACTTACCCTTACTCTAACACTAACCCTAACCCTTACCCTAACCCTAACCCTAACACTAACCCTAACACTAACCCTTACCCTAACCCTAACCCTAACCTAACCCTTACCCTTACCCTAACCCGAAACCTATTCCTAACCCTAACCCTTACCCTTACCCTAACCCTAACACTACCCTTAACCCTAACTCTAACCCTTACCCTAACCCTAACCCTTACCCTAATTCTAACCCTAACCCTAACCCTAACCCTTACCCTAACCCTAACCCTAACCCCTAACCCTAACCCTAAACCTAAAATTACCCTTACCCTAACTCTAACCTCAACCCTAACCCTAACCCTAAACCTAACCTTACGCATACCCTAACCCTAAACCTAAACCTAAACCAAACCCTAACCGTAACCCTAACCCTAACCCTTACCCTTACCCTAACCCCAAACCTAGCACTAACCCTAACCCTAACCCTAACCCGTACCCTAACCCTTACCCTAACCATTACCCTTACACTAACACTAACCCTAACCCTAACCCTAACCCTTACGGTAACACTAACCCTAACCCTAACCCTAACTCTAACCCTAACACTTACCCTTACTCTAACACTAACCCTAACCCTTACCCTAACCCTAACCCTAACACTAACCCTAACACTAACCCTTACCCTAACCCTAACCCTAACCTAACCCTTACCCTTACCCTAACCCGAAACCTATTCCTAACCCTAACCCTTACCCTTACCCTAACCCTAACACTAACCTTAACCCTAACTCTAACCCTTACCCTAACCCTAACCCTTACCCTAATTCTAACCCTAACCCTAACCCTAACCCTTACCCTAACCCTAACCCTAACCCCTAACCCTAACCCTAAACCTAAAATTACCCTTACCCTAACTCTAACCTCAACCCTAACCCTAACCCTAAACCTAACCTTACGCATACCCTAACCCTAAACCTAAACCTAAACCAAACCCTAACCGTAACCCTAACCCTAACCCTTACCCTTACCCTAACCCCAAACCTAGCACTAACCCTAACCCTAACCCTAACCCGTACCCTAACCCTTACCCTAACCATTACCCTTACACTAACACTAACCCTAACCCTAACCCTAACCCTTACGGTAACACTAACCCTAACCCTAACACTAACTAATAACCCTAACCCTAACCCTTACCCTAACCCTAACCCTAACCCTAACCCTAACACTAACCCTAACCCTAAACCTAACACTTCCCCTTACCATAAAACTAACCCTAAACCTTACCCTAACCCTAACCCTAAACCTAACCCTAACACTAGCCATTACCCTTACCCTAACCCTAAACATAACACTAACCCTTACAGTTACCCTAACCCTAACCCTAACCCTAAACCTAACCCTAAACCTAACCCTAACCCTTACCCTTACCCTAACCCTAAACCTAACCTTAACACTAATCCTAACCCTAACCCTAACCCTAAACCTAACTCTAACCCTAACCCTAACCATGACCCTAACCCTTACGCTTACCCTAACCCTAATCCTAACCCTTACTCTAACGTAAACCTAACCCTAACCCTTACCCTTACCCTAACCCTAACCCTAAACTTAACCCTTACCATTACCCTAACCCTAACCCTAACCCTAATCCAAACCCTAATCTTAACCCTTACCCTAACCGTAAACCTAACCCTTAACCTTACCCTAAACCTAACTCTAACCCTAACCCTAACCATGACCCTAACCCTTACCCTTACCCTAACCCTTACCCTAACCCTAACCCTAACCGTAACCTTAACCCTTATCCTAACTCTAATCCTAACCCTAACCCTAACCCTTACCCTAACCCTAACCCTAACACTAACACTAATCCTAACCCTAACCCTAATCCTTACCCTTACCCTAACCCTAAACCTAAACCTAACGCAAACCCTAACCCTAAACCTAACCCTTATCCTTACCCTAACCCTAACGCTAACATTAACCCTAACCCTAAGCCTAACCCTTACCCTTATCCTAATCCTAAACCGAACGCTAACCCTAAGCCATACCGTTAACCTAACCCTAACCCTAACCCTAATCCTAAACCTAACATTAACCCTTACCCTATCCCTAACCCTAAACCTTACCCTAACCCTAACCCTAATCCTAACCCTTACTCTAACGTAAACCTAAGCCTAACCCTAACCCTTACCCTTACCCTAATCCTAACTCTAACCTTAACCCTAACCTTAACGCTAACCCTTACCTTACCCTAACCCTACCCTAAACCTAACCCTAACCCTAATCCTTACCCTTAACCTAAACCTAACCCTAAACCTAACCGTAACCATTACCCTAACCCTAACCCTAACCCCTAACCCTAACCCTAACCCTACGCCTAACCCTAACCCTAACCCTTACCCTAAACCTAACCCTAACCCTAACCCCTAACCCTAACCCTAACCCTAACCGTTACCCTTACCCTAACCCTAACCTTAACCCTAATCCTAACCCTAACTCTTACGCTTACCCTAACCCTAAACCTAACCCGTAACCCTAACCCTAACCCTTACCCTAACCCTAACCCTAATCCTAACCCTAACCCTAACCCTTACCCTTACCCTAACCCTAACCCTAACCCTAATCCTAAACCTAACCCTAACCCTTACCCTTACCCTAATCCTAACCCTTAACCTTACCCTTACCCTTACCCAAACCTTAACCCTAACCCTAACCCTAACCCTTACCCTCACCTAACCCTAACCCTAACCCTAACCCTTACCCTAATCCTAACCCTAAACCAAACCCTAACTAATAACCCTAACCCTAACCGTAAACCTTACACTTCACCTATCCCTAACCCTAACCTTAACTCTAACTCGAACCCTAAACCTAACCCTAACCCTAACACTTAACCTTACCCTAAACCTAACCCTAACCCTTACCCTTACCCTAACCCTAACCCTAAACCTAACCCTAACCCTAACCCTAACCCTTACCCTTACCCTAACCCTAACCCTTAACCTAGCCCTTAACCTAACCCTAACCCTAACCCTAACTAATAACCCTAACCCTGACCCTAACCCTTACCCTTACCCTAACCCTTACCCTAACCCTAACCTTAACCCTAACCCTAACCCTAACCCTAACCCTTACCGTTCCCCTAACCCTAAACCTAACCCCCCTACCCAAACTGTCAGAGACCAAGGAGTTAAACGGACCCACCCGTAACCTTGAGATTTCCCGTTCTAGTTATTGCAAAAACTCTCCATTCCCCCCCCTCTATACTCCCTTCCTTACACTCAGGGTCTATAAACCCTGCTTTATTCTTAATAAATGAGACCTTGACGCTACTCAGATTATCTGTGTCTTTCTTTATGCGCCTGGTCTCCTTCCTCTCTTTCCCCCATTGGTTTTCTTCTCTTAGGAGGTGCATCCTCGAGCCTGATGAATAGCTGAACCTTCTGGACGGGGGACCAAACCCTAACCCTAAACCTAACCCTAACCCTAACCCTTACCATTACCCTAAGCCTAAACCAAACCCTAAGCCTAACCCTAACCCTAACCCTTAACCTTACCCTAACCCTAACCCTAACCCTAACTAATAACCCTAACCCTAACCCTAACACTTAAACTTCTCCTAAACCTAACCCTAAACGTAACTCTAACCCAAACCCTAACCCTAACTCTAACCCTAACACTTACCCTTACTCTAACACTAACCCTAACCCTTACCCTAACCCTAACCCTAACACTAACCCTAACACTAACCCTTACCCTAACCCTAACCCTAACCTAACCCTTACCCTTACCCTAACCCGAAACCTATTCCTAACCCTAACCCTTACCCTTACCCTAACCCTAACACTAACCTTAACCCTAACTCTAACCCTTACCCTAACCCTAACCCTTACCCTAATTCTAACCCTAACCCTAACCCTAACCCTTACCCTAACCCTAACCCTAACCCCTAACCCTAACCCTAAACCTAAAATTACCCTTACCCTAACTCTAACCTCAACCCTAACCCTAACCCTAAACCTAACCTTACGCATACCCTAACCCTAAACCTAAACCTAAACCAAACCCTAACCGTAACCCTAACCCTAACCCTTACCCTTACCCTAACCCCAAACCTAGCACTAACCCTAACCCTAACCCTAACCCGTACCCTAACCCTTACCCTAACCATTACCCTTACACTAACACTAACCCTAACCCTAACCCTAACCCTTACGGTAACACTAACCCTAACCCTAACACTAACTAATAACCCTAACCCTAACCCTTACCCTTACCCTAACCCTAACCCTAACCCTAACCCTAACCCTAACCCTAAACCTAACACTTCCCCTTACCATAAAACTAACCCTAAACCTTACCCTAACCCTAACCCTAAACCTAACCCTAACACTAGCCATTACCCTTACCCTAACCCTAAACCTAACACTAACCCTTACAGTTACCCTAACCCTAACCCTAACCCTAAACCTAACCCTAAACCTAACCCTAACCCTTACCCTTACCCTAACCCTAAACCTAACCTTAACACTAATCCTAACCCTAACCCTAACCCTAAACCTAACTCTAACCCTAACCCTAACCATGACCCTAACCCTTACGCTTACCCTAACCCTAACCCTAACCTTAATCCTAACCCTTAACCTTACCCTAAACCTAACCCTTATCCTTACCCTAACCCTAACCCTAACCCTAACCCTAAACCTAACCTTAACACTAACCCTATCCCTTACCCTAACCCTAACCCTAAACCTAACCCTTACCGTTACCCTAACCCTAACCCTAACCCTAACCCTAATCCTAACCCTAATCTTAACCCTTACCCTAACTCTAAATCTACACCTAACCCTAACCCTAAACCTAACTCTAACCCTAACCCTAACCATGACCCTAACCCTTACCCTTACCCACACCCTAACCCTTACCCTTACCCTAACCCTAACCGTAACCCTTACCCTAACCCTAACCCCTAACCCTAACCCTAACCTTAACCCTTACGCTTACCCTAACCCTAACCGTAACCCTAACACTAACTCTAACCCTTACCCTAATCATAACACTAAGCCTAACCCTAACCCTAACCCTAAACCTAACCTTACCACTAACCCTATCCCTTACCCTTACCCTAACCCTAACCCTAAACTTAACCCTTACCGTTACCCTAACCCTAACCCTAACCCTAATCCTAACCCTAATCTTAACCCTTACCCTAACTCTAAACCTACCCCTAACCCTAACCCTAAACCTAACTCTAACCCTAACCCTAACCATGACCCTAACCCTTACCCTTACCCTAACCCTAAACCTAACCTTAACCCTAACCCTAACCCTTAACCTAACCCTAACCCTAACCGTAAACCTAACCCTTAACCTTACCCTAAAGCTAACCCTAACCCTAACCCCTAACCCTAACACTAACCCTAACCCTAACACTTACCCTTACCCTAACCCTAACCCTAACCGTAACCTTAACCCTTATCCTAACTCTAATCCTAACCCTAACCCTAACCCTTACCCTAACCCTAACCCTAACACTAACACTAATCCTAACCCTAACCCTAATCCTTACCCTTACCCTAACCCTAAACCTAAACCTAACGCAAACCCTAACCCTAAACCTAACCCTTATCCTTACCCTAACCCTAACGCTAACATTAACCCTAACCCTAAGCCTAACCCTTACCCTTATCCTAATCCTAAACCGAACGCTAACCCTAAGCCATACCGTTAACCTAACCCTAACCCTAACCCTAATCCTAAACCTAACATTAACCCTTACCCTATCCCTAACCCTAACTCCTAACCCTAACCCTAACCGTAACCCTTACCCTTACCCTAACCCTAATGCTAACCTTAACCCTAAACCTAACCCTAACCCTATCCCTTACCTTTACTCTAACCCTAAACCTAACCCTAACCCAAACCCTAACCCTTACCCTAACCTTAACCCCACCCTAACTCTAATCCTAACCCCAACCCTAACCCTAACCCTTACCCTAACCATAACCCTAACCCTAACCCTAAACCTAACCCTAAACCTAACCCTAAGCCTAAACCTAACCTTAACCCTTACCCTTACCCTAACCGTAACCCTAACCTTAACCCTAAACTTAACCCTTACCCTAACCCTAACCCTAACCCTAACCCTTACTCTAACGTAACACTAACCCTAACCCTAACCCTAACACTAACCCTTACCCTAACCCTAACCCTAACCCTAACCCTAACCCAAACCTTACCCTTACCCTAACCCTAACCCTAACCCTAACACTAAACCTAACACTAACCCTTACCCGTACCCTAAACCTAACCTTAACCCAAACCCCAACCCTTACCCTAACCCTAACCCTAACCGTAACGCTAACTAATAACCCTAAACCGAACCCTTACACTTACCCTAACCCTATCCCTATCCTTAACCCTAACCCTAACCCTAACCCTTACTCTTACCCTAAACCTACCCCTAACCCTAAATCTAACCCTTACCCTTACCCTAACCCTAACCCTAACATCAAACCTTAACCTAACCTTAACCCTAACCCTAAACCTAACCCTTACGCTTACCCTAACCCTAACCCTAACCCTAACAGTAACCCTAACCCTTACCCTAATCATAACACTAACCCTAACCCTAACCTAACCCTAAACCTAACCTTAACACTAACCCTATCCCTTACCCTTACCCTAACGCTAACCCTAAACCTAACCCTTACCGTTACCCTAACCCTAACCCTAATCCTAACCCTAATCTTAACCCTTACACTAACTCTAAACCTACCCCTAACCCTAACCCTAAACCTAACTCTAACCCTAACCCTAACCATGACCCTAACCCTTACCCTTACCCTAACACTAACCCTAACCTTAACCCTAAACCTAACCCTTAACCTAACCCTAAACCTAACCCTAAACCTAACCCTTAACCTTACCGTAAACCAAACCCTAACCCCTAACCCTAACACTAACCCTAACCCTAACCATTACCCTTACCCTAACCCTAACCCTAACCGTAACGTTAACCCTTATCCTAACTCTAATCCTAACCCTAACCCTATCCCTTACCCTAACCCTAACCCTAACCCTAACACTAATCCTAACCCTAACCCTAATCCTTACCCTTACCCTAACCCTAAACCTAAACCTAACGCAAACCCTAACCCTAACCCTAACCCTTATCATTACCCTTACCCTAACCCTAACATTACCCTAACCCTAAGCCTAACCCTTACCTTTATCCTTATCCTAAACCTAACGCTAACCCTAAGCCATACCGTTAACCTAACCCTAACCCTAACCCTAATCCTAAACCTAACCCTAACACTTACCCTATCCCTAACCCTAACACCTAACCCTAACCCTAACCCTTACCCTTACCCTAACCCTAATGTTAACCTTAACCCTAAACCTAACCCTAACCCTAACCCTTACCCTTACTCTAACCCTAAACCTAACCCTAACCCAAACCCTAACCCTAACCCTAACCCTAACCTTAACCCTACTCTAACTCTAATCCTAACCCCAACCCTAACCCTAACCCTTACCCTAACCATAACCCTAACCCTAACCCTAAACCTAACCCTAAACCTAACCCTAAGCCTAACCCTAACCTCAACCCTTACCCTTACCCTAACCCTAACCCTAACCTTACCCCTAAACTTAACCCTAAACCTAACCCTTACCCTAACCTAAACCCTAACCCTAACCCTAACCCGTACTCTAACGTAACCCTAACCCTAACCCTAACCCTAACACTAACCCTTACCCTAACCCTAACCCTAACCCTAACCCAAACCTTACCCTTACCCTAACCCTAACCCTAACCCTAACCCTAAACCTAACCCTAACCCTTACCCATAACCTAAACCTAACCTTAACCCAAACCCCAACCCTTTCCCTAACCCTAACCCTAACCGTAACGCTAACTAATAACCCTAACCCGAACCCTTATACTTACCCTAACCCTATCCCTATCCTTAACCCTCACCCTAACCCTAACCCTTACTCTTACCCTAACCCTACCCCTAACCCTAAATCTAACCCTTACCCTTACCCTAACCCTAACCCTAACATGAAACCTTCACCTAACCTTAACCCTAACCCTAACCCTAACCCTTACGCTTGCCATAACCCTAACCCTAACCCTAACGCTAACCCTAACCATTACCCTAATCATAACACTAACCCTAACCCTAACCCTAACCCTAAACCTAACCTTCACACTAACCCTATCCCTTACCCTTACCCTAAACCTAACCCTAAACCTAACCCTTACCGTTACCCTAACCCTAACCCTAACCCTAATCCTAACCCTAATCTTAACCCTTACACTAACTCTAAACCTACCCCTAACCCTAACCCTAAACCTAACTCTAACCCTAACCCTAACCATGACCCTAACCCTTACCCTTACCCTAACCCTAACCCTAACTTTAACCCTAACCCTAACCCTTAACCTAACCCTAAACCTAACCCTAAACCTAACCCTTAACCTTACCCTCAACCTAACCCTAACCCTAACCCCTAACACTAACACTAACCCTAACCCTAACCCTTACCCTTACCCTAACCCTAACCCTAACCGTAACCTTAACCCTTATCCTAACTCTAATCCTAACCCTAACCCTTACCCTAACCCTAACACTAATCCTAACCCTAACCCCAATCCTTACCCTTACCCTAACCCTAAACCTAAACCTAACACAAACCCTAACCCTAACCCTAACCCTTATCTTTACCCTAACCCTAACCCTAACGCTAACCCTAAGCCATACCGTTAACCTAACCCTAACCCTAATCCTAAACCTAACCCTAACACTTACCCTATCACTAACCCTAACTCCTAACCCTAACCCTAACCCTTACCCTTACCCTAACCCTAATGCTAACCTTTACCCTAAACCTAACCCTAAACCTAACCCTTACCCTTACTCTAACCCTAAACCTAACCCTAACCCAAACCCTAACCCTTACCCTAACCCTAACCCTAACCCTAACCCTAACCTTAACCCTACCCTAACTCTAATCCTAACCCCAACCCTAACCCTAACCCTTACCCTAACCATAACCCTAACCCTAACCCTAAACCTAACCCTAAACCTAACCCTACGCCTAACCCTAACTTTAACCCTTACCCTTACCCTAACCCTAACCCTAACCTTAACCCTAAACTTAACCCTAAACCTAACCCTTACCCTAACCCTAACCCTAACCCTTACTCTAACGTAACCCTAACCCTAACCCTAACACTAACCCTTACCCTAACCCTAACCCTAACCCTAACCCTAACCCTAACCCTAACCCAATCCTTACCCTTACCCTAACCCTAACCCTAACCCTAACACTAAACCTAACCCTAACCCTTACCCTAACCCTAACACTAACTCCTAACCCTAACCCTTACCCTAACCCTTACCCTTACCCTAACCCTAACCGTAACCCTTACCCTAACCCTAACCCCTAACCCTAATCCTAACCGTAATCCTTACCCTTACCCTAACCCTAACGCTAACCTTAACCCTCACCTTAACCCTAACCCTAACCCTTACACTTACCCTATCTCTAAACCTAACCGTAACCCAAACCCTAACTCTAACCCTAACCCTAACCCTTACCCTTACCCTAACCCTAACCCTAACCCTAACCCTAACCTTAACCCTTACCCTAACTCTAATCCTAACCTTAACGCTAACCCTAACCCTTATCCTAACCCTAACCCTAACCCTAACCCAAACCTTACCCTTACCCTAACCCTAAACCTAACCCTAACACTTACCCTAAACCGAACCCTAACTCCTAACCCTAACCCTAACCCTAACCCTTACCCTTACCCTAACCCTAACCATAACCCTTACCCCAACCCTAAAACCTAACCCTAACCCTAACCCTAATCCTTACCCTTACCCTAACCCTAACGCTAACCTTAACCATAACCCTAACCCTAACCCTAACCCTTACCCTTACCCTATCCCTAAACCTAACCGTAACCCAAACCCTAACCCTAACCCTAACACTAACCCTTACCCTTACCCTAACCCTAACCCTAACCCTAACCCTAACCTTAACCCTTACCCTAACTCTAATCCTAACCTTAACGCTAACCCTAACCCTTATCCTAACCCTAACCCTAACCCTAACCCAAACCTTACCCTTACCCTAACCCTAAACCTAACCCTAACACTTACCCTAAACCGAACCCTAACTCCTAACTCTAACCCTAACCCTAACCCTTACCCTTACCCTAACCCTAACCATAACCCTTACCCCAACCCTAAAACCTAACCCTAACCCTAACCCTAATCCTTACCCTTACCCTAACCCTAACGCTAACCTTAACCATAACCCTAACCCTAACCCTAACCCTTACCCTTACCCTATCCCTAAACCTAACCGTAACCCAAACCCTAACCCTAACCCTAACACTAACCCTTACCCTTACCCTAACCCTAACCCTAACCCTAACCCTAACCATAACCCTTACCCTAACTCTAATCCTAACCTTAACGCTAACCCTAACCCTTATCCTAACACTAACCCTAACCCTAACCCTAAACCTAACCCTAAGCCTAACCCTCACCCTAACCTTTACCCTTACCCTAACCCTAACCCTAACCTTAACCCTAAACTTAACCCTAACCCTAACCAAACCCTTACCCTTACCCTAACCCTAACCCTAACCCTAACCCTAAAACTAACCCTAACCCTAACCCTAACCCTTACCCTTACCTTAACCCTAACCCTAACCCTAACCCTAATCCTTACCCTAATCTTAACCCTTACCCTAACTCTAAACCTGCCCCTAACCCTAACCCTAAACCTAACTCTAACCCTAACCCTAACCATGACCCTAACCCTTACCCTTACCCTAACCCTACCCCAAACCTTTACCCTAACCCTAACATTTAACCTAACCCTAACCCTAACCCTAAACCTAACCCTTAACCTTACCCTAACCCTAACCTCAACCCTAACCCTAACCCTAATCCTAACCATAATCTTAACCATTACCCTAACTCTAAACCTAACCCTAACCCTAACCCTAAACCTAACTCTAACCCTAACTCTAACCCTAACCCTAACCCTTACCCTTACCCTAACCCTAACCCTAACCCTAACCCTAATCCTAACCCTAACCCTAACCCTTATCCTAACCCTAACCCTACCCTACCCTTACCCTAACCCGAACCCTTACCCTTACCCTAAACCTAACCCTAACCCTAACCCTTACCCTAACCCTAACCCTAACCCTTACGCTTACCCTAACACTAACCCTAACCTTAACCCAACCCTAACCCTAACTCTAACCCTAACCCTAAACCTAACCTTAACACTAACCCTATCCCTTACCCTAACCCTAACCCTAAACGTAACCCTTACCGTTCCCCTAACCCTAACCCTAACCCTAACTCTAACCCTAACATTAACCATGACCCTAACCCTTACCCTTAGCCTAACCCTAACCCAAACCTTAACCCTAACCCTAACCCTTAACCTAACCCTAACCCTAACCCTAAACCTAACACTTAACCTTACCCTAACCCTAACCTCAACCCTAAACCTAACCCTAATCCTAACCCTAATCTTAACCCTTACCCTAACTCTAAACCTAAACCTAACCCTAACCCTAAACCTAACTCTAACCCTAACCCTAACCATGACCCTAACCCTTACGCTTACCCTAACCCTAACCTTAACCCTAACCCTTAACCTTACCCTAAACCTAACCCTTATCCTTACCCTAACCCTAACCCTAACCCTAACCCTAACCCTAAACCTAACCTTAACACTAACCCTATACCTTACCCTAACCCTAACCCTAAACCTAACCCTTACCGTTACCCTAACCCTAACCGTAACCCTAATCCTAACCCTAATCTTAACCCTTACCCTAACTCTAAACCTACCCCTAACCCTAACCCTAAACCTAACTCTAACCCTAACCCTAACCATGACCCTAACCCTTACCCTTACCCTAACCCTAACCCAAACCTTAACCCTAAAACTAACCCTTAAGCTAACCCTAACCCTAACCCTAAACCTAACCCTTAACCTTACCCTAACCCTAACCTCAACCCTAACCCTAACCCTAATCCTAACTCTAATCTTAACCCTTACCCTAACTCTAAACCTAACCCTAACCCTAACCCTAACCCTAAACCTAACTCTAACCCTAACCCTAACCATGACCCTAACCCTTACCCTTACCTTAACCCTAACCCTTAACCTTACCCTAAACCTAACCCTAACCCTAACCCTAACCCTAACCCTAACCCTAAACCTAACTCTAACCCTAACCCTAACCATGACCCTTACCCTTACCCTCACCCTAACCCTAACCGTAACCTTAACTCTTACCCTAACTCTAATTCTAACCCTAACCCTAACCCTAACCCTTACCCTAACCCTAACCTTAACCTTAACCCTAAACATAACCCTACGCTAACCCTTACCCTAACCCTAACCCTAACCCTAAACTTAACCCTAACCCTAACCCTAACCCTAACCCTTATCCTTACCCTAACCCTAACCCTAACCCTAACATTAACCCTAACCCTAAGCCTAACCCTTACCCTTATCCTAATCCTAAACCTAACGCTGAAGCTAAGCCATACCCTTACCCTAACCCTAACCATAACCCTAATCCTAAACCTAACCCTAACCCTTAACATAACCCTAACCCTAACTCCTAACTCTAACCCTAACCCTTACCCTTACCCTAACCCTAATGCTAACCTTAACCCTAACCCTAACCCTTACCCTTACCCTAACCCTAAACCTAACCCTAACCCAAAACCTAACCCTAACCCTAACCCTAACCCGAACCCTAACCCTAACCTTAACCCTTACCCTAACTCTAATCCTAACCCTAACCCTAACCCTTACCCTAACCATAGCCCTAACCCTAACCCTAACCCTAAAACTAACCCTAAACCTATCCGTAAGCCTAACCCTAACCTTAACCCTTACCATTACCTTAACCCTAACCCTAACCTTAACCCTAAACTTAACCCTAAACCTAACCCTTACCCTAACCCTAACCCTAACCCTAACCCTTACTCTAACGTAACCTTAACCCTAACCCTACCCCTAACCCTAACCCTTACCCTAACCCTAACCCTAACCCTAACCCAAACCTTACCCTTACCCTAACCCTAACCCTAATCCTAACCCTAAACCTAACCCTAACCCTAACCCTTACCCACACCCTAACCCTAACTCCTAACCCTAACCCTAACCCTTACCCTTACCCTAACCCTAACCATAACCCTTACCCTAACCCTAACCCCTAACCCTAACCCTAACCCTAATCCTTAACCTTACCCTAACCCTAACGCTAACCTTAAACATAACCCTAAACCTAACCCTAACCATTACCCTTATCCTATCTCTAAACCTAACCCTAACCCAAACCCTAACAATAACCCTAACCCAGACCCTTACACTTACCCTAACCCTAACCCTAACCCTAACCCTAACCTTAACCCTTACCCTAACTATAATCCTAACCCTAACGCTAACCCTAATCCTTACCCTAACCATAACCCTAACCCTAAACCTAACCCTAAGCCTAACCCTAACCCTAACCCTTACCCTTACCCTAACCCTAACCCTAACCTTAACCCTAAACTTAACCCTAACCCTAACCTAACCCTTACCCTTACCCTAACCCTAACCCTAACCCTAACCCTAAAACTAACACTAACCCTAACCCTAACACTTACCCTTACCTTAACCCTAACCCTAAACCTAACCCTAACCTTAACCCTAACCCTTACTCTAACGTAACCCTAACCCTAAACCTCACCCTAACCCTGACCCTTACCCTAACCCTAAACTTAACCCTAACCTTAACCCTAACCCTAACCCTAACCCTTATACTTACCCTAACTCTAACCCTAACCCTAACCCGACCCTAACCCTAACACTTACCCTTAACCTAACCCTAACCCTAACCATTACCCTTGCCCTAACCCTAAACCTAACCCTAACCCAAACCCTAACCCTTACCCTAACCCTTACCCTAACACTAAACCTACCCCTAACACTAACCCTAACCCTAACCCTAACCCTTACCCTAACCCTAACCCTAACCCTAAACTAACCATAACACTTACCCTTACCCTAACCCTAACCCTAACAATAACCCTAACCCTAACCCTGATTAACCCTAAACCTTACCCTTACACGAACCCTTACCCTAACCCTAACCCTAACCCTAACTCTTACCCTAACCCTAACCCTAACCCTTACCCTTACCCTAACTCTAACTAATAACCCTAACCCTAAACCTGATTAAACCTAACCCTTACCCTTACCCTAACCCTAACCCTAACCTTAACCCTAACCCTAAATCTAACCCTAACCCTTACGCTTACCGTAAACCTAAACCTAACCCTAACCGAAACCCTAACTCTTACCCTAACCCTAACCCTAACCCTAACCATTACACTTACCCTAAACCAAAGTCTAACCTTAACCCAACCCTAACCCTAACCCTAACCTTAACCCTAACCCTTAACCTTACCCTAAACCTAACCCTAACCCTAACCCCTAACCCTAAACCTAACCCTTACCCTTACCCTAACCCTAACCCTAACCGTAACCTTAACCCTTACCGTAACTCTAATTCTAACCCTAACCCTAACCCTAACCCTTACCCTAACCCTAACCTTAACCTTAACCCTAAACATAACCCTACGCTAACCCTTACCCTAACCCTAACCCTAACCCTAAACTTAACCCTAACCCTAACCCTAACCCTAACCCTAACCCTTATCCTTACCCTAACCCTAACCCTAACCCTAACATTAACCCTAACCCTAAGCCTAACCCTTAACCTTATCCTAATCCTAAACCTAACGCTGAAGCTAAGCCATACCCTTACCCCAGCCCTAACCATAACCCTAATCCTAAACCTAACCCTAACCCTTACCCTAACCCTAAACCTAACTCCTAACCCTAATCCTTACCCTTACCCTAACCCTAATGCTAACCTTAACCCTAAACCTAACCCTTACCCTTACCCTAACCCTAAACCTAACCCTAACCCAAAACCTAACCCTTACCCTAACCCTAACCCGAACCCTAACCCTAACCTTAACCCTTACCCTAACTCTAATCCTAACCCTAACCCTAACCCTAACCCTTACCCTAACCATAACCCTATCCCTAACCCTAACCCTAAACCTAACCCTAAACCTATCCGTAAGCCTAACCCTAACCTTAACCCTTACCATTACCTTAACCCTAACCCTAACCTTAACCCTAAACTTAACCCTAAACCTAACCCTTACCCTAACCCTAACCCTAACCCTAACCCTAACCCTAACCCTAACCCTAACCCTAACCCAAACCTTACCCTTACCCTAACCCTAACCCAAACCTTAACCTTACCCTAACCCTAACCCTAAACCTAACCCTAAACCTAACCCTAACCCTAACCCTTACCCACACCCTAACCCTAACTCCTAACCCTAACCCTAACTCCTAACCCTAACCCTAAACCTTACCCTTACCCTAACCCTAAACGTAACCCTTACCCTAACCCTAACCCCTAACCCTAACCCTAACCCTAATCCTTACCCTTACCCTAACCCTAACGCTAACCTTAACCATAACTCTAACCCTAACCCTAACCATTACCCTTACCCTATCTCTAAACCTAACCCTAACCCAGACCCTTACACTTACCCTAACCCTAACCCAGCCCTAACCCTAACCTTAACCCTTAACCTAACTCTAATCCTAACTCTAATGCTAACACTAATCGTTACCCTAACCCTAACCCTAACCCTAAACCTAACCCTAAGCCTAACCCCAACCCTAACCCTTACCCTTACCCTAACCCTAACCCTAACCTTAACCCTAAACTTAACCCTAACCCTAACCTAACCCTTACCCTTACCCTAACCCTAACCCTAACCCTAAACCTAAAACTAACCCTAACCCTAACCCTAACCCTTACCCTTACCTTTACCCTAACCCTAAACCTAACCCTAACCTTAACCCTAACCCTTACTCTAACGTAACCCTAACCCTAAACCTCACCCTAACCCTGACCCTTACCCTAACCCTAAACTTAACCCTTACCCTTACCCTAACTCTAACCCTAACCCTAACCCTACCCTAACCCTAACACTTACCCTTAACCTAACCCTAATCCTAACCCTAACCCTAACCCTTATTCTAACCCTAAACCTAACCTTAACCCTAACCCTAACCCTAACCCTAACCATTACCCTTACCCTAACCCTAAACCTAACCCTAACCCAAACCCTAACCCTTACCCTAACCCTTACCCTAACACTAAACCTACCCCAACACTAACCCTAACCGTAACCCTAACCCTTATCCTAACCCTAACCCTAACCCTAACCCTAAACCTAACCCTAACTCTTACCCTTACCCTAACCCTAACCTTAACCCTAACCTTAACCCTAACACTAACCCTAACACTTACCCTTACCCTAACCCTAACCCTAACCCTAAACCTAACCCTACCCTAACCATAACACTTACTCTTACCCTAACCCTAACCCTAACCCTAACCTAACCCTTACCCTTACCCTAACCCTAACCCTATCCGTAACCCTTACCCTAACCCTAACCCTAACCTTAACCCTAACCCTAACCCTAACCCTAACCCTTACCCTAACCCTAACTCTAACGTTAACCCTAACCCTAAGCCTAACCATTACCCTTACCCTAACCGTAAACCTAACCCTAACCCAAACCCCAACCCTAACCCTAACCCTAACCCTTACCCTAACCCTAACCCTAACCCTAACTCTTACCCTAACCCTAACCCTAACCCTTACCCTTACCCTAACTCTAACTAATAACCCTAACCCTAAACCTGATTAAACCTAACCCTTACCCTTACCCTAACCCTAACCCTAACCTTAACCCTAACCCTAAATCTAACCCTAACCCTTACGCTTACCGTAAACCTAAACCTAACCCTAACCGAAACCCTAAATCTTACCCTAACCCTAACCCTAACCCTAACCCTTACACTTACCCTAACCCAAAATCTAACCTTAACCCAACCCTAACCCTAACCCTAACCCTAACCCTAAGCCTTATCCTTACCCTAACCCTAACCCTAACCCTAACCCTAAACCTAACCCTAACCCTAACACTAAACCTTACCCTTACCCTAACCCTAACCCTAACCCTAACCCTTACCCTTACCCTAACCCTAACACTAACGCTAACTCTATCCCTATCCCTAACCCTTACCTTAATAATAACCCTAACACTAACCCTTACCCTAACCCTAACCCTAACTCTAACTAATAACCCTAACCCTAATTAACCTTAACACTTACCCTTACCCTAACCCTAACCTAACCTTAACCCAACCCTAACCCTAACCCTAACAATTAGCCTTACCCTAACCCTAACCCTAACCATAAATCTAAACCTAACCCTAATACTAAACCTTACCCTTACCCTAACCCTAAACATAACACTAACCCTTACAGTTACCCTAACCCTAACCCTAACCCTAACCCTTACCCTTACCCTAACCCTAATCCTATCCCTAACCCTAATCCTAACCCTAATCCTAACCCTAATCCTAACCCTAACCCTAACCCTTATACTAACCCTAACCCTACCCTAACCCTACCCTAACCCTAACCCTTACCCTTACCCTAAACCTAACCCTAACCCTAACCCTTACACTAACCCTAACCCTAACCCTAACCCTTACCCTTACCCTAATCGTAACCCTAACCTTAACGCTAAACCTAACACTAACCCTAAACCTAACCCTTAACCTTACCCTAAACTTAAACCTAAACCTAACCCAAACCCTAACCCTTAACCTTATCCTAACCCTAACCCTAACCCTTACCCTTACCCTAATCGTAACCCTAACCTTAACGCTAAACCTAACCCTAACCCTAAACCTGACCCTTACCCTTACCCTAACCCTAACCCTTACCCTTACCCTAACCCTAACCCTAACCTAACACTTACCCTTACCTTAATCCTAACCCTAACCCTAACCCTAACACTTACCCTTACCCTAACCCTAACCCTAACCTTAACCTTAACCCTAAACCTAACCCTATGCTAACCCTTACCCTAACCCTAAACGTAACCCTAACCCTAACCCTAAAGTTAACCCTAACCCTAACGCTAACCCTAACCCTAACCCTTACCCTAACCCTAACCCTAAACCTAACCGTAAACCAAACCCTTACCCTAACTCTACCCCTAAACCTAACCCTTACCCTAACCCTTACCCTTACCCGAACTAGAACCCTAACCCTAAACCTAACCCTAACCCTAATCCTAACCCTTACCCTTACCCTAACCCTAAACCTAACCCTAACCCTAACCCTTACCCTAACCCTAACCCTAACTCTTACCCTTACCATAACCCTAAACCTAACCTTAACCCTAACCCTAACCCTAACCCTAACCTTAACCCTTACCCTTACCCTAACCCTAAACGTAACCCTAACCCAAACCCTAATCCTAAACCTAACCCTAACCCTTACCTTTACCGTAACCGCAACCCTAACCCTAACCTAAACCTAACCTTAACCCCTACCTTACACTAACCCTAAACCTAACCTTAACCCTAACCCTAACCATAACCCTAATCCTAACCCCTACACTTACCCTAACCCTAACCCTAACCCTAAACCTAAACCTAACCTTAACTCTTACCCTAACGGTAACATTAACCCTAACCCCTAACCCTAACCCTAACCCTAAACCTTACCCTTACCCTAACCCTAACCCTAACCCTAACCCTTACCCTAACCCTAACACTAACCCTATCCCTAACTAATATCCCTAACCCTAACACTTACCCCTACCCTAACCCTAACCCTATCCTTAACCCTAACCCTAACCCTAACCCTAACCTTACCCTTACCCTAAACTTAAACCTAACCCTAACCCTAACACTTACCCTAACCATAAACCTAACCCTATCCTTAACCATAACCCTACCCCTAACCCCTACCCCAACTCTAACCCTAAAACTAACCCTAACCCTAACTCTTACCCTAACCCTAATCCTAACCCTAACCCTTACCCTTACCCTAACCCTAACCCTAAACCTAAACCTAAATCTAACCCTAACCCTAACCCTAACCCTTACCCTAACCATAACCCTAACCCTAACCCTAAACCTAACCCTAAGCCTAACCCTAACCCTAACCCTTACCCATACCATAACCCTAACCCTAACGATAAACCTTACCCTTACCCTAAACCTGACCCTAACTCTTACCCTTACCCTAACCCTAACCCTAACCTTAACCCTAACCCTAACCCTAACCTTAACCCTTACCCTTACCCTAACCCTAAACCTAACCCTAACCCAAACCCTAACCCTAAACCTAACCCTAACCCTTACATTTATCCTAACCGCAACCCTAACCCTAAACCTAAACCTAACCTTAACCTTTAACCTTACACTAACCCTAACCCTAACCTTAACCCTAACCCTAACCCTATCCGCAATCCTAACCCCTACACTTACCCTAACCCTAACCCTAAACCTAAACCTAACGCTAACTCTTACCCTAACCGTAACCTTAACCCTAACCCCTAACCCTAACCCTAACTCTAACACTTACCCTTACCCTAACCCTAACCCTAACCCTAACCCTTACCCTAACCCTAACACTAACCCTATCCCTAACTAATATCCCTAACCCTAACACTTACCCTTACCCTAAGCCTAACCCTATCCTTAACCGTAACCCTAACCCTGACGCTAACCTTACCCTTACCCTAAACATAAACCTAACCCTAACCCTAACCCTAACCCTTACCCTAACCCTAACCCTAACCCTAAACCTAACCGTATCCCTAACCCTAAACCTAACCCTAACCCCTACCCCAAATCTAACCCTAAAACTAACCCTAACCCTAACCCTTACCCTAAACATAACCCTCACCCTAACCCTAAACCTAACCCTAAACCTAACCCTAAGCCTAACCCTAACCTTAACCCTTACCCTTACCCTAACCCTAACCCTAACCTTAACCCTAAACTTAACCCTAAACCTAACCCTTACCCTAACACTAACCCTTCCTCTAACGTAACTTAACCCTAACCCTAACCCTAACCCTAACCCTTACCCTAACCCTAACCCTAACCCTAACCCAAACTTTACCCTTATCCTAACCCTAACCCTAACCCTAAACCTAACCCTAACCCTTACCCTAACCCTAACCCTAACTCCTAACCCTAACCCTAACCCTAACCCTTATCCTTACCCTAACCCTAACAGTAACCCTTACCCTAACCCTAACCCCTAACCCTAACCCTAACCCTAATCCTTACCCTTACCCTAACCCTAACGCTAACCTTAACCATAACCCTAACTCTAACCCTAACCATTACCCTTACCCTATCCCTAAACCTAACCCTAACCCAAACCCTAAACCTAACCCTAACCCTAACGCTTACCCTTACCCTAACCCTAACCCTAACCCTAACACTAACCTTAACCCTTACCCTAACTCTAATCCTAACCCAAACGCTAACCCTAACCCTTACCCTAACCCTAACCCTAAACCTAACCCTAAGCCTAACCCTAACCCAAACCCTTAACTTACCCTAACCCTAACCCTAACCTTAACCCTAAACTTAACCCTAAACCTAACCTAACCCTTACCCTTACCCTAACCCTAACCCTAACCCTAAAACTAACCCTAACCCTAACCCTTACCCTTACCTTAACCCTAACCCTAAACCTAACCCCAACCTTAACCCAAAACCTTACTCTTACGTAACCCTAACCCTAAACCTAACCCTAACCCTTACCCTTACCCTAACCCTAAACTTAACCCTAACCTTAACCCTAACCTTAACCCTAACCTTTACCCTTACCCTAACTCTAACCCTAACCCTAACCCTACCCTAACCCTAACACTTACCCTTAACCTAACGCTAATCCTAACCCTAACCCTAACCTAACCCTTGCCCTTACCCTAACCCTAACCCTAACACTTACCCTAACCCTAACCCTAACCTTAACCCTAACCCTAACCCTAACCCTAACCATTACCCTTACCCTAACCCTAAACCGAACCCTAACCCAAACCCTAACCCTAACCCTAACCCTTACCATAACCCTAAACCTAACCCTAAACATTACCCTCACCCTAACTCTTACCCTAACCCTCACCCTCACCCTAACCCATACCCTTACCCTAACTCTAACTAATAACCCTAACCCTAACTCTGATTAAACCTAACCTTTACCCTTACCCGAACTCTAACCCTAACCTTAACCCTAACCCTAAATCTAACCCTAACCCTTACGCTTACCGTAACCCTAAACGTAACCCTAACCGAAACCCTAACCCTTACCCTAACCCTAACCCTAACCCTAACCCTTGCGCTTACCCTAAACCTAACCCTAACCTTAACCCAACCCTAACCCTAACCCTAACCCTAAGAATTATCCTTACCCTAAACCTAACCCTAACCCTAACACTAACACTTTCCCTAACCCTAACCCTAACCCTAACGCTAAAACTAACCCTAACCCTAACCCTAAGCCTTAACCTTACCTTAACCCTCACCCTAAACCTAACCCTAACCCTAAACCTAACCCTTACTCTAACGTAAACCTAACCCTAAGCCTAACCCTAACTCTTACCCTTACCCTAACCCTAACCTTAACCCTAACCTTAACCCTAACCCTAACCCTAACACTTACCCTTACCCTAACTCTAACCCTAAGCTAACCCTTACCCTTACCCTAACCCTAACCCTAACCATAACCCTTAACCTAACCCTAACCCTAACCTTAACCCTAACCCTAACCCTAACCCTAAACCTAAAAATAACCCTAAACCTAACCCTTACTCTAACGTAAACCTAACCCTAAGCCTAACCCTAAATCTTACCCTTACCCTAACCCTAACCTTAACCCTAACCTTAACCCTAACCCTAACCCTAACACTTACCCTTACCCTAACCCTAACCCTAACCCTAAACCTAACCCTACCCTAACCCTAACACTTACCCTTACCCTAACCCTAACCCTAACCCTAACCCTAACCTAACCCTTACCCTTACCCTAACCCTAACCCTAACCGTAACCCTTACCCTAACCCTAACCCTAACCTTAACCCTAACCCTAACCCTAACCCTAAACCTAACCCTTACCCTAACCCTAACTCTAACGTTAACCCTAACCCTAAGCCTATCCATTACCCTTACCCTAACCCTAAACCTAACCCTAACCCTTATCCTTACCCTAACCGTAACCCTAACCTTAACCCTAACCCTAAATCTTACCCTAACCCTTACGCATACCGTAACTCTAAACCTAACCCTAACCGAAACCCTAACCCTTACCCTAACCCTAACCCTAAACCTAACCCTTATGCTTACCCTAACCCTAACCCTACCTTAACCCAACCCTAACCCTAACCCTAACCCTAACCCTAACCCTAAGCCTTATCCTTACCCTAACCCTAACCCTAACCCTAAACCTAACCCTAACCCTAACACTAACCCTTACCCTTACACTAACCCTAACCCTAACCCTTACCCTTACCCTAAACGTAACACTAACCCTTACCCTAACCCTATCCCTAACCCTTACCCTTATCCTAACCCTAACCCTAACACTAACCCTTAACCTAAACCTAACTCTAACCCTAACCCTAACCATAAACCTAACCCTTACACTTACCCTAACCCTAACCCTAACCCTAAACCTTACCCTAACCCTAACTCTAACTAATAACCCTAACCCTCATTAACCTTAACACTTACCCTTACCCTAACCCTAACCCTAACCTTAACACTAACACTAAACCTAACCGTAACCCTTACCCTTAACCTAACCCTAAACCTAACCCTAACCGAAATCCTCACCCTTACCCTAACCCTAACCCTAAGCCTAACCCTTACCCTTACCCTAACCCTAACCTTAACCCAAACCTAATCCTAACCTTAACCCTAACCCTTACCCTTACCCTAACCCTAATCCTAACCCTAACCCTAAACCTAACCCTAACCCTAACACTAGCCTTTACCCTTACCCTAACCCTAAACCTAACACTAACCCTTACAGTTACCCTAACCCTTACCCTAACCCTAAACCTAACCTTAACACTAATTCTAAACCTAACCCTAACCCTAACTCTAATCCTAACCCTAACCCTAACCCTTATCATAACCCTAACCCTACACTAACCCTAACCCTGACCCTAACCCTTACCCTTACCCTAAACCTAACCCTAACCCTAACCCTTACCCTAACCCTAACGCTAACCTTAACTAATAACCCTAACCCTAACCCTTACCCTTACCCTAATCGTAACCCTAACCTTAGCGCTAAACCTAACCGTAACCCTAAACTTAACCCTTACTCTTACCCTATCCCTAAACCTAAACCTATCCCAAACTCTAACATTTACCCTTACCCTCACCCTAACTCTAACCTAACACTTACCCTTACCTTAACCCTAACCCTAACCCTCACCCTAAACCTAACCCTTACCCTTACCCTTACCCTAACCCTAACCCTAACCTTAACTCTAACACTAAATCTAACCCTAACCCTTACCCTAACCCTAACCCTAAACCTAACCCTAACAGGAACCCTAACCCTTACCCTAACCCTAACTCTAACCCTAACCCTAACCCTTATCCTTACCCTAACATTAACCCAACCCTCACCGTAACCCTAACCCTAAGCCTTATCCTTACCCTAACCCTAACCGTACACCTAACCCTAACCCTAACCCTAACCTTAACCTTGCCCTAACCCTAACCCTAACCCTTACCCTTACCCTAACACTAACACTAACCCTAACCCTGACCCTATCCCTAACCCTTACCCTTATCCTAACCCTAACCCTAACCCTAACCCTTACCCTAAACCTAACTCTAACCCTAGCCCTAACCCTAACCCTAACCCTAAACTTAACCTTAACCCTAACCCTAACCCTAACCCTAACCCTAAACCTTACCCTAACCCTAAATCCTAACCCTAACCCTAACCGTAACCCTTACCCTTACCCTAACCCTAAGCGTAACCCTTACCCTAACACTAACCCCTAACCCTAACCCTAA